>JANAVB010017198.1:4794781-5106917 GCA_029216955.1 Iris pallida
GTTCGGAGTGCTGACCATATTGTTGAGGTTTCTACTCAGGGCGTCCGTGATAATGATAAAGACGGTGGAGGAGAGGGGGGCACCCTGTCTAACGCTACGACTGGATTTGAAGAATCCGCCGGCCTGACCGTGGAGAACCACGAGTTGCTGATGGATCTCCACACGATATTGGTCCAAGCTTCCGAGAATCCGAAGGCTCTGAAGACTCAGATGATAAATTTCCAATCCAGTCTGTCTTAGGATTTTTCTATATCAATCTTGACGGCGATGTTGCCCCCTCTAGCTGGGAACTTCATGCAAGTGATTAACTCTTGGGCCAGCATAATATTGTCCTGGATGTTTCTCCCTTGCACAAAGCCACTTTGTTCCTCAGAGATTATCCTGGGTAAAATCCTCGCCATCCTGGACGTAATAATTTTGGAGATGATTTTGTTGGTGAAAGTGCAAAGACTGATGGGGCGATAATCTCGAAAGGACTCTGGGTTATCTTTTTTCGGGATGAGGATGAGATTGGCGCTGGATATGGCTTTGGGGTATGTAGTGCCCTCGAAGAAGGCGATAGCCGCGTCGGTGATGTCTTGCTTAATAATATCCCAGCATTTACGAAAGAAGACTCCAGTAAAACCGTCCGGGCCGGGGGTACTGTGCTCGTTCAAGGCCCACACCGCGTCTTTTACTTCTGAACCGAAGGTGGACGTTCAAGCTGAGTGTTATCGTTGTCATTAATGAGTCTAGGGATTTGCTCCAAGAAAGGTCTGTCATTATGAACAGTTTCGTTGGTGAATAATTTGGAGTAGAACCCCGCCGCGGCTACTTGGATGCTTTTATGGTCAGTAATGATGTCTGCCGTGCGGTGGATGGCTAACTTCTGTCTGCGTCCGTTGACACAGGCATGGAAGAATTTCGAGTTTCTATCCCCCTCGATGTCCCATTTCAATCTCGCTTTCTGCTTCCAGAAGTCGGTTTCCACTTTAAGTCGGAATTTGAGCATGGCCTTGGTGAGGTTCAGGGCAGACCTGGCAGTCGCCGATCGGTCCGATGCACAATAGATTTCGTGCGGGTGACGTCGTCCTCCGCACTCGCACGGCTTGGAAAATGTTCCTGTAGGCGAGTTTTCTCCAATTGGATAGAGCTTTCCTCGTCGCTCGGAGCCCATTGCTCACCCATAAAAGGGGATTGGGGGGGTCTTCCCGGTTCCAAGCTTCCTCGACAATGCCCAGAAATTGGGGATGATCAGTCCAAAAATCTAGGAATTGGAAGTTCTTTTTGTGAGGGCTAGTGTAGTTTTTTATTTCAACCAGCAGGGGGGCGTGGTCGGATTCGGTGGAGTTGAGATGGGACAAATTGGTGGTAATCCCCATACCGTGCCAGTGATCGTTCGTGGGGGCTCTGTCCAGTCGGAAGTATTATCGACGGTCGCCTTCCTGCATGTTGCACCAGGTAAAGGTGTTGCCGGTGAACTGAAGGGTGGTGAGATGAGCATTGAAGATAAAATTGCTAAAGTCTTACATGGCCGATATGGGAGGGGGTCGCCCTCCGATTTTCTCTTCTCTGCAGGTGATCGCGTTGAAGTCCCCGATGCACAACCACGGGGAGTTGATGTGGTGGAGGTGGATGTTTATGAGGTCGTTCCAGAGATATTTTCGCTCGGCAATATCACAGCTATCGTGAACCCGGAAGGGATGGTACGCTCAGGAAGCGAGGGGTGTTCCCACCAATAAGTGAGGGCCTGCTAGGAGTCCTGGATGACCCCGATTTTGACGTCCGTCGTGCCGAGGATCCATATATCGTTACTGCCGGCTATGGCCGTGGGGAGGCCTAGCTGTAACTGGATAGATTTTAATCTTTTGGGAGGGATTTTTGGTTCGATGATAATGAGGATGTCGATCTTGTGGATTATATATATATATATATATATATATATATATATATATATATATATATATATATATTTATATATATATATATATATATATATATATATATATATATATATATATATTTTATATATATATATATATATATTTATATATATTCATATATATGAAAATATATATTATATTGAGGAATATAAATATGTATATATATATATACATATATGTAAGGATTGGAATCGATGTTGCTCGATGACTTAATATAGACGGATGAACATACGTGATTATGGGTTTGAAACAAAATGATCATGTAACTAGTTCGGGGATTAATGATCGAACTTGATCTTGAATATCGAGGAGATTATCCAGTTTGGATGATAGCATCAGTTACATGACTCAAAATTCGTTGCAAAGAAAGATCGTCAGGTTATGCATATCATCGATAGTATTGAGGCGTATCAAAAATCGATGTGCGATAACTCGGAGGTACTCTAATTCGGAGAATGATGATCGTGTAAAGTGTTATTATTTTGGATGGATATTATACTTGAGATTTTGATTGAAATGAATGCTTGAATGAAAATGAGAGTGCCTTAATTTTTTCGATGATAACCACAACGTTGACGATCTTGTCTTGCGCGAGCGTAACTCCAGCCTCGTACATGCGTCTCGCCAGATTTGGGGCGATCATTTCGTGTGAGCGCTGACATGGTAATTCATGTCGCAGAAATAATCAAAATCGAGAGATCAGGGCATGGCAATTTGGATTTCTTCGACTTATGGTTTGATGCAAAGGTAAATTCGAGGATGGGTCGGACTTGTGATTGGCAATTAAGTAAACTTGTGGATTGAGTGGATCCAATCTGCGTATCGAGAATGAATTAGTCTAGACTCAATACAAGAGTTACGTCCCGATGAGAACGATTATCCTACGGGAGCGTTGGCATGGTGATTTCATGTCCACCGCGGATAATCAGACTTGCGTGAGATTGGGGCGTGACATATTGTTATGCTAGACGATCTTGTGATCGAATACGTTAATTGTGATGAATGACTTAGGAAATATGGAATGAAGATTGTGGTTTAGTGACAAATTGTGTCGTAGCATGCTTGACTTGGGAAGGATGGATTGGTAGATTATATCGAACGTGTTCGAAGAGATAAGACAACACGAATTGCTTGTTGGACAAGCGATATTGATATGTCGAGGAATTGGTTGAGTGAACTTACGATAGGATGGCTTTGTTGAATGACTCGGACCCCTTGGACTAAGTGTTGCAAGTATGAATAGGAGGAATCTATGCTCGAAGTTTAGAAATCGGAGTGATGCGAGCTTGGGTAGAAAATCCGTATTATCAACTTTGGTTTGACCTTAGGTTTGGGTTCAGTGTTGATATTACTATTAGGGAACTATGATTCCAATACTGGCGGGTGACTTTAGCCTAGAGAGAGCCTAGCAGTTAGGCGAGACGTCCTTGTTTTGAGAGTTAATATCAGTACGATCGATCTTGAGGATTGATAGGGATACCGATGGATAGAATGATTCAAGAATATGGAAATCCCACTCACGAGGCTCGGCTGAAATACATATATTTCAGGGACACCTGAATATGTGCACGATCCGACTCGAATGAAAATAGCAAATTCTCTATCACGAGGCTTGGTTGAAATGTACGCATTTTGGAGACGCCTAAAATATATGCACGATACATACTAAGTGATACGTTGAATTCAAGTGAGACTGAAGGGACTGAACGGTATGGAGGATTTTGAAATCATGTTTCAAGCAAAGGATTAATGGTAGTACGATCGTTGGTTTGAAATGAAATGGAATATTGATTTAGGCATTGATGCTAGTCAGGTTCGGAGGTAGTTTAAGTCGATGAGTGTGTGCTCAGTAAGTTTCGAGGTCAAATTTTTTTATGAGTGGTGTATAATGTAATGCCCCGTCCCGCTCAGCTCAATCGGAGGGATCGAACTGCCAGCAGCATTCGGACTTAGCCATGCAACGGCTGCTCGAAGTCCTGTTCGGTCGAGGAAACTCCTCGCTCAGGTGGGTGGCTTCTGTGAACTTGTCTCAGCTTGGCCTTCACACTAATAAAATAAAAGTTTTCAAATACACAAGTAGGCTTGATAATAGAAGAGGCCAAACTACAGAGCTAAGGGAATAATCCCAAGCGGGTCAGATTGAGTTAGAATATGGAAAGGTCCCATGATCGACTTAGAATCGTTGTACGGCGTGCTTTCAAAATAACACTTAATCCTTCATTCGTGGCTTGGGAGAAGGAAAGTTGGTCGATGTTGCCACAAAGCTATGAATTTAGCATAAGTCATAGGCGTTACACACATAAATGCTTAATAAAGCATGCACGGTCCCATCGTCCAAGGCTTAACATAGCCTTTGCTCGTCCCACTGGTTAAGTTGTATCGCACGGCTTGTGGCATAAGTCTAGGTACCCAAAGAACTTGGTTGTTCAAGTCGAACACGTGCACTATAGGAACGAAATCGTAAAGCAGAATACTCTAGAGGGGGGTGAATAGAGTAGGCAGCGGAATATTGCTAATTAAAAATCTCGTTAGCAGTTAGATCACAGATATAATAATAATCACAAAATAAATGACAAAAATAAAAAATGACCAGAAGGCAAAAGCAAACACCAAGATTTATACTGGTTTTCCTCTTGGGAGGACTAGTCCAGTCGGAAGAACTCTAGCTTCCAGTTGAATCCACTATTGGAAAATCCTACAAGTTTTCATACGAAGTCCTTGCAACTTCTACAGACGCGAGCTTTGATACGAAGAACTCGACCAACTTCAATTGTGAAGAGTTGTTTCTTCAATCAAGCCTCTGATTATAATCGCTCTGAAACTTCTAGACCGTACCGTACTGGCAAATCGACTAGAGAATTGTAACTGGCTTGGAATTTGAAAATGGAAGCTTTTTAGAACTCTTTGGAAGAAATGTAAGCTTTAGAAGAGAAGAGATTGAAAGTGAATTGGTGTGTTGAAATGATCGAAATCCTTCTCTATTTATAGTTTTTCCAAAGACAGAACTCTGACAGAATTCGGGCAGAATTCGGACAGAACTCTTTGTAACAAACCGCAACTGAAGGAAGACCAAGTTCAAAATTAAACGTTCATATAACGTTCAACTTGGCCGAACTCTGGCTGAACTCTGGCCAACTTCTGTTAGCCAGTTGATTTTGAAAAAAATAATTTTGGCTTTTTGAAAAGTCCTTCAGAAGCTTTTTTGTAAAAAAAAGTATTTTTCAAAAAACATAGGTTATTTTAAAAAGATAGGTCAGGTTTTCAAAAACGATTTTAGGATATCCTATTTGCCAGTACGACTTGGTGTACAATGTATTCCTAGACTCAATAAAATGAAAAAGTACATTGCTTTGAAGGAAATACATTCTGAGTGGCAAACAGCTTCAGTCTTGAACATAGTAGATATCCATCATTGAGCAGTGTCCAAAACGTCGTAGGTAAACATCTGAACTGACTTGTATTTATATCGATACAAAGTTTGATCAATTATTAAAATCAGGTTTAACCATGACCAATGGGCCAACAATCTCCCCCATTTTGATAATTGACAAACCTTGCCGATATAACATCTTAGTTTGGATCAATTCAAAAATGTAATAAAATATTGTTCATAACCTGTATTCATGAAGATGTTAGATCCGATTTCTCCCCCATTGTCACTTAGCAAAATAATTACAAAAGAGAAAGCTCCCGCACAATAAATGCATAAATAATAAGCAGTAAAGAAACACAATTAAAAATATAAAAACATTCATCACAGGCATGTAATAATGTATAAACAACACAGGCATGGTATTTGTCACAGGCAGTTTACGTGAAGCATAAAGAAATATAATGCTATAAAGCTGAAACAAATAAAATGCTAAGCTGAATAAGTGAAACATATGCCAAACTGAGGCATAAAAATAGGTCTATGAAGAGTAACATAACTAAAAGAGTACTGATAATATCTTGGAATGTCGGAGCATTTCCAAGTAAACATAAGACAAAATATCAGTCTCAATAAGAATAACATCTCAAAAATCATCATCCTCATCATCATCATCATCGGCTGCAGCGCCAGCATGTCCAGATGGACCAGCTCCAGAAGTACCAGCTCCAGATGTATGAGGAGTGGCACCAGAAGTACGATACCAATCGTATGTGTTCCCTAGCTAGAACAGAGAATGGACCGCCTCATCACCAATACGGTAGCCAGAAACAGAAGGGTCTCGAAGTAGAGAGCTAGCAGAGTGACCCATCTACACAAATCTCAAATCGACAAAATAGTTGGCAATAGCCTGGAACCGAGTCACGTCACAGAACTCATGTTTCCTGGAAGTGTCAACATAAAAGGACTGCAGATCTGATAGATGCTGATGAATACCCTCAAATGTCATAGAATAAGACTGAGGAGGACCAGGTGCTGTGGGAGTAGGTGCAGAAGGAGCAGGTACAGTAGGTGGAGGAACAGTGGCAATGCTGCGACGAGAGAGTTTGAGGAACTTGGGCTCAGGGTCCAGAGCACAAGTGGATAAGTCAATGTCGAATCTCTGAAAGATAAGAATGTAATATAAAGCAGAAATCTCAAGTGCAGTAACATCATCTTTTGAAGTGAATTTTGGAAGTAGAGTAGAATAGATGATGCGATGTAATTCGTAGTTAAACAAGTTCAAGTTATTGGCCTTAAAATTTACAGGACGAGCACGTACGGGCGCACAAAGCTCATTCTTGAAACTAACGAGAGTCGTACCATTGGAGAAATCAAAATCAGTGATGTCATCGAGTGGGGCATCTTCGTTTGGAATACCAAGGATTTTTGCTAATGTTTCATCAGTAAACTCGATATCTATCCCTCCGATACGTGTTCTCGCGGTAAAAGTATCTAACACAAAATTATAGTAAAACAGTCTAATGGCATTAGTAGCTATCGGGAATTATAAAGTAGCAAAGCGTTGTAACCCTAATGCCTTAAAGTAAGGACGGTGGTCGAAAAAGACAGTCCATTTGATCGGAGATCCGGTACAAATAGTACGCATAATGAAATCGGCATACCAAAGTAGGGCTTGGTCGGGAGTTTTGAAATAAAACTCGTCCGATGCACCGTCATCTGATTGGACCGGAGAAAAAAAAGAATCCGTATATGGATCCGAAGACGATGCCTCTTCACTAGCATGGATCTCCTTCCTCTTGAAAGGATTGAATCCCTTAGGCATTCTATCCCAAAAACTAGAAACCATAACAATTTGAAAGTAGAGGAAAGAAGGAATTATACCTCCCGAGAATTGGATATGCTGTAGAGGACGAAATTCTCCATACGAATCTAAATTTTGGACGAAGATCTCCACGCGGATTGGAAGAAGGAAGGTGGAGAAGAGCTAGGGTTTTCGGGGCACGGCTGCTGCTGTTTTGATAATGTTTGGAAGAATGAAGAAGAGGGGGCCTCGGGTTCTGACTGGTACATATATATAACCAGCCGAACTCTGGCCGAATTCGAACCGAACTCGGGCCAAATTCGCCAAGGGTTGCCTGGCTATATATGTATATATATAAAAATAATAATAGGGCCACATATTTTTTGTTAATTTATTTCAAATATTTAATTCAGAGTTTAGTAATTTTAAATCTCAAAATAATATAATTAATATTATTTTATAAATTAATATTTTTTACTCAGCATCTGTCTCAGATTAGCTGTAGGAGTACTATCCCAGCTAACGAAGGTTCACCGGGGAACTCTTAAGTACCGCTTCGCTTCGACCGTAGTCGTGGTGACAGACAGACTCTTTTTAGGCTTGTCTCAAAAACAGTTATTGAGTATCGAATAAATTAATTAATAAAACAAAATTAATTAATATTATTGATATCTAAAATTCTTAATTCTAGACGTAAATAATTGAAACGATCTTCCGCTAGAGGTTTTGTGAGTATGTCAGCTAATTGATTCTGTGTGTCTATGTATACAAGGTCTATATCTCCATTTAGTTGATGATCTCTAAGAAAGTGATGTCTAATCTCGATATATTTAGTACGAGAGTGACATACTGGATTCTTAGTCAAATTAATAAAACTAGTGTTGTCACAGAAAATAGGTATGTGTGTAAAATGCAATCCATAGTCATCTAAAGTTTGCTTCATCCGCAAAATTTGTGCAAAACAACGTCCTGCAACGATATACTCAGCCTCGGTTGTTGATAATGTAACAGAATTTTGCTTCTTACTAAACCAAGAGACTAGAGCTTTTCCTAGAAAATGATTTTCTATCTACTTTGCATCCGGTAAAATCAGCATCAGAATAACCGGTTAGGTCAAATGACGTAGTTTTGGGATACCATAAGCCGACAGAAGAAGTGCCATTAAGGTATCGGAAGATACGCTTAACTGCGCACAGATGTGATTCCTTAGGATTAGCTTGAAAATGTGTACATAAGCAAATACTAAACATAATGTCTGGTCGACTAGCAGTTAAATACAGTAAGCTATCGATCATACCTCGATACTTACGTATGTCGACAGGTTTGCCTTGTTCATCAATATCAAGCTTGGTTTAAGTCGCCATTGGTGTGCTAAGTGGTTTGACTGCTTCCATGTCGAACTTCTTTAATAGATCCTTTGTGTACTTTGCTTGATTTATGAACGTCCTATTGTCGATTTATTTGATTTGCAGTCCGGAAAAGAATTTCAGCTCTCCCATCATGCTCATCTCAAACTCATTCTGCATACACTTTAAAAATTCTTAACAAAGAGATTCATCAGTAGATCCAAAAATAATATCATCTACATAGACTTGAATCAAAAGAATGTTATTGTTCAAAGATTTTATAAACAATATAGTATCAACCTTTTTCTTTGAAAAACCGTTAGCAAGTAGAAAAGAGCTTAGACGATCGTACCAAGCACGAGGGGCTTGCTTCAAACCGTATAAGGCTTTCTTCAGCTTGAAAACATATTCAGAAAATTTGAAATCAGTAAAACCAGGAGGTTGAGCTACATAAACTTCTTCTTTTATAAAACCATTTAAAAATGCGCTTTTGACATCCATTTGAAATAACTTAAAATTATGAAAATATACAAATACACATAACATACGAATGGATTCTAATCTCGCAACTGGGGCATAAGTCTCATCGTAGTCGATACATTCTTCTTGATTGTATTCTTGAGCTACGATTTGAGCCTTATGACGAGTCAGTAAACCATTTTCGTTCAGTTTGTTTTGGAATATCCATCGGGTGCCAATGATCGGATGATCAATGGGCTTGGGAACAAGTTTCCAAACTTGATTTCGTTCGAATTGGTTTAATTCCTCTTGCATAGCATCTAACCAAAAATTATCACTACATGCTTCATCAATATTTTTGGGTTCAAACTGCGAAACAAAAGCAACACAAGAAGCTATATCTTTATTAGAGGAACGAGTACTTACACCCTTGGTAATCTTACCAATTACCAAGTCCTTTGGATGATTAGCCAAGAATCTCATCTCTTTTGGTGTAGTCTCAGGATTGCTTAGTTCCGGCTTCTTTGTTTGGAGGTTTATCTGATGCTTGATGTGATGGTTCTGCATCTTTGTGTGAAGGTTTTGTAGTAGCTGTACTTGATGTGATTATGTCTTCATTGTCATCATCGTCTAAGTGTTGATTTAGCTCATCAAACTTGACATTGATTGATTTTTTGATGATCATGGTTCTTTTGTTGAAGACTCTGTATCCTTTGCTCTTTGTTGCATAACCTAAAAGTATACCTTTATCCGTCTTTTCATCAAGTTTACTCAAATTGTCTTTAGTATTAAGAATAAAACATTTACAACCAAAAATTTTGAAATATGAAACATTTGGTGTTCTATCAAACCATAGTTCATAGGGAGTCTTCTTCGATATAGGCCGAATTAGACCCTATTGAGAATATAGCATATTGTATTTACATCTTCAGCCCAAAAGTATCTAGGTAGACTAAACTGGTTTAACATTACTCTAGCTATTTCAGATAGAGTTCTGTTCTTACGTTCCACAACTCCATTTTGTTGCGGAGTCCTAGGGCAAGAGAATTCATGCAAATAACCGTGTGTGTCATAAAATTGCGTGCAAGAAAATAAACCCATGTATATCTGAAAAAAATCATCTACAATGACAAATGCATATAACTTACCACCTAGACTAGCAATTCTACTTGGTCCAAATAAGTCCATATGCAACAGTTGTACTTGGATTTAGATGCTGATTTGGTAGCTTTGTTCTTTTCACATACACTACATACCGTATCCTTCATGAAAGAAATGTCCGGTAAGCCGCGTACCAACTACTTTGTAGATAGTCTTGAAATTGTATCCATGTTTGCATGACCGAGTCTCATATGCCATAGTTGACTCTCAATGCTTTTGGCCATCAAACATCTACCTGCTTTGTTAGCATCTTCCAACAAATAGAAAACATATATGTTGTCTTCCCTAATACATTCAAATATAGTTCTACCAGTTGAACTATCAACTATAGTACATTTATCTTTAACGTAGTTAATACTATAACCGTAATCAGCTAAATCGCTTATACTGAGCAGATTATGTTTTAACTCGGTAGCTAGACAAACATCTTTAATCACTGGATATGGAGCCTTACCAATATCACCGATACCGATTATGTACCCTCTTAAATTATTATCGAAGGAGACGTATCCTTCTTTATTCCTCTTCGACAGTATTGTGAATAGTAAAGCGTCACCGGTCATGTGCCGTGAGCAACCGCTGTCAAGGATCTATTTGCTCCTAGCATGTGAAGGGTGTCCCACCTACAAAATAATTTGTAGATGAAACTCTTGGTACCCATTTCTTGTAGGGTCCTGACTGGTTAGTTTTTGGTATCCATGCATAAAAATTTAAATCTACTAACTTTCTGATTCTATATGCAGAAGATATATGACCAATGAGGCCACAATAATGACATTTAGCATGTTGAGTGTTGAAAGTAGTGTGAGGTGCATGATTGGTAGGTTTTGGTTTTCTAGTATAGAAGAATGTATGCCTATTTGTCTTCTTGGGCATAGTTTTGGTATGGTTTGGTCTGATAGTGTTGGGCGTGTTTCGATGATTCAGTAATTGGCACGTGTTAGAATAGGAAGCATCAACTTCAGGCCATTTTCCTAAACTAATTTCCAACTTTTTGGAAGTGTCATATAATCTAGTATAGTCAGATGTGAGTGATTCTAATCTGACCTGTGCACACTGGAGACTGTTTCTATCCTTAGATAGGTCTTTCTTTAACTGGATGATAGTTTGGTCTTTTTCTTCGGATAGCTAAACAGTCTCGTGTAACAACAACTTAATAGAAGAAAGCTCACCAGACCCATTTGAAGAGTCATTATTCCTAACATGATCTAGTTGGTCGGTAAATCTTCCTATTTTACCTTTGTAGTCTTTGAGTACCTTCTTAGAGGTTTCATATTTACTATGTAGTTTTCCGTAATCATTTAGTAGGTCACTGAAAGCCTCTCCTAGTTGTTCAAAGGTGAAATCATTATAAGGATCAAATAGAGGATTAGTGATTACCTGATCGCAAGCCATCAAGCATACATTTGCAGCGTCATCTGATTGTTCGTCTTCTGAGTCGCTGGCTTCACTTTCATGCCATATGCTTGTGTTGGTGTACTTCCTTGATGTAGATTTCTTCAAGTAGCCTTTGTCATATTGTTGTTTTTCTTTGATAATGATGTTGTGGGACAATCTTTCTTCATGTGTCCTTTTTTCTTGCATCTGTAGCAAATAGGATCTTCCTCTTTGTTGTTGTTGCTGTCTTTTGAATTTTCATACCAGAAGAGCTTGATCTTCAGAGTCGGAGTCGCTGTCATCAGAGTCGTCTTCGACAGTTTTTCTATGTTGAGCTTTGAGAGCGATCGACTTTTCTGACTTCTCCTTTGGTGTAGCATCTTTAAAGTCTTGAAGTTCTAACTCGTGAGTGAGTAGCTTACCCATGAGTGTTTCCAGAGATATTGTTGAAAGGTCATTCCCTTCAAAGATTGTTGTAGCCTTTGGAATCCAGTTCTTTGTAAGAGCTCGTAGAAGTTTGCGAATCTTCTCATGGTTACTGTAATCCTTGCCTAGTGAAGACAATGGATTTACAATATCCAAGAATCTTGTAAACATCTGAGTGACTGATTCACTTGGCTTTATTTTGAACGCCTCGTACTCCTGAGTAAGTTTGTTGATCTTTGACTCCTTGACTTGTGTTGTTCCTTCGTGGGTTACTTCGAGAAGTTTCCATACTTCGTTTGATGTTGTGCAAGTAGACACCCTGTTGAATTCAGTTCTGTCTAAAGCACAAAATAGAGCATTAATAGCACGTGCGTCAAGACTGGCCTTTTTCTTTTCCTCCTCTGTATATTTGTCATGGGGTTTTTCAACTAAAGCTCCATCAACATTAATACGAGGGGGATTTTTATAACCATCAATAACTACAGACCATAAGTCAAAATCAAGAGATTTCAAAAAGATACTCATACATGTTTTCCAATAGGTATAATTTATGCCGTCAAACAGTGGAGGTCTGTTTGTGGCTTGCCCTTCACTTGTGAATTTCACAGTTGCCATGTGTAATGTTATGATCTATATACCAATTGAATATAACTGCAATTTTATATTGCTTTACCTGTATAACCCACTCTGATACCAATTGTAGGAACGAAATCGTAAAGTAGAATACTCTAGAGGGGGGTGAATAGAGTAGGCAGCGGAATATTGCTAATTAAAAATCTCATTAGCAGTTAGATCACAGATATAATAATAATCACAAAATAAATGACATAAATAAAAAGTGATCAGAAGGCAAACGCAAACATCGAGATTTATACTGGTTTCTCTCTTGTGAGGACTAGTCCAGTTGGAAGAACTCTAGCTTCCAGTTGAATCCACTATTGGAAAATTCTGCAAGTTTTCATACGAAGTCCTTGCAACTTCTACAGACGCGAGCTTTGATACGAAGAACTCGACAAACTTCAATTGTGAAGAGTTATTTCTTCAATCAAGCCTTTGATTACAATCGCTTTGAAACTTCTAGACCGCACCGTACTGGCAAATCGACTAGAGGATTGTAACTGGCTTGGGATTTTTGAAAATGGAAGCTTTCTAGAACTCTTTGGAAGAAATATAAGCTTTAGAAGAGAAGAGATTGAAAGTGAATTGGTGTGTTGAAATGATCAAAATCCTTCTCTATTTATAGTTTTTCCAAAGACAGAACTCTGACAGAATTCGGTCAGAATTCGGACAGAACTCCTTGTAACAAACCACAACTGAAGGGAGACCAAGTTCAAAATCAAACGTTCAACCTGGACGAACTCTGGCCGAACTCTGGCCGAGTTCTGCTAAGGTTCTGCCAGTTGATTTTGAGAAAAATAATTTTGGCTTTTTGAAAAGTCCTTCAGAAGCTTTTTGTAAAGAAAAGGTGTTTTTCAAAAACATAGGTTTTCAAAAACGATTTTAGGATAGCCTATTTGCCAGTACGACTTGGTGTACAATGTATTCCTAGACTCAATAAAATGAAAAAGTATATTGCTTTGAAGGAAATACATTCTGAGTGGCAAACAACATCAGTCTTGAACATAGTAGATATCCATCATTGAGCAGTATCCAAAATATCGTAGGTAAATATCTGAACTGACTTACATTTATATCAATACAGAGTTTGATTAATTATTAAAATCAGGTTTGACCATGACCAATGGGCCAACATGCACGACATAATCCCACGATGCAAGGCTTGACATAGCCTTTGCTCGTCAAGTTATTGCACGATTAAGTTAGACAAAGGTATTCTGGGCTGTCGAAGTTATAGCAATCATTGTCCCATATTTTTTTCGGCTGTCAAAGTCACATAGTCCCATAATCTCAAGGCTCGTCATATAAAGTATGACTTGGATGATAGTGTCGCATAGAACACAAGTCAATCTAAGGCTCGAGCCACGGTCGGTACAAGGATAAGTATGCCACGATCTATGGGACACGAAGGAACACGTTTGTTCAGGTCTATCTGAAAGGCTATGCAATAGTCGTTCCCCATATTTTAAAGAATAGAAAAGTTTATGCGACCATTTATCGCCGAGAAAGCAAGTTGTATCATCTATAGGCCTTGTATTTATGTTGAGTCTAGAAATCATCGTAAGTGCGTGGTCATGGACAATTTGTCGACAAGGTGTAGTCTTCTTGAACGATCGCCAGAAAATCGGGATCATGTCGGCCCGGGAGAAGCGAGTTACAGCCTGCACTAGTAAGGAATCGGCACGTGCCAGCAGTGAATCGGCACAGATAATTCAGGAACTTTTGCATGCGCGCAAAAGGATTCACCGTCTAACACAGCTATAAGTCCAAGATAGCTTGACATTGATAGTGACCATTCATATAGATAAGTTATTGCGCTAAACGGTAATCCGCATGCACTGTGTCATTCGAATCAGAGGTAGTACAAGCACTGCACGAGTTGAGTTAACAAGGCATAGTTCTTCAAATGCCAGCCATGAATCGGTACGTGCCAGCAATGAATCGGCACGGGAGAAACGAATTATAGCAAATGCCAGCCTTGAATCGGCGCACGCCAGTAATGAATCAGAACGGGTTAGGTGTGCACGGTTGCAACACCATTATGGAGCCTAAGATTTGGCTATAGGAAGGATACGTACTTCAGCATAAATGTGGCGTCATGATTGAATCGTCTCGAGTTAAGTCAGGAAGGGCCGTAAGGTAAGTCGGGTTAAGTCTTGTTGAATTCTGAGGCACGGCCTCGAATGTTTGAAGCATGGACCAAATCGATGACATAAAACTAGTTGTTGCGTCCTAAAGTATGAGTCAGAAAGACAAGCACGAGTCGACACTGATGTTGTTGGCACGATAATGGTCTAGAGGCACAACGATAAGCAAGTTATTGGTGCAATGGCACGGTGACGGACTAGAGACACAAAAAGGCCAAGAGTCTCTGTCCTAAAATTGATCCTAAGGCAAGAATAGAAAGACAATCATAAAGGGACTATGTTGCATAAAGTAAATGAACGTATTGGTTTTGCATGGGTGGGCGAGGAGCTCACTCCACCAGTATAGTTGAGTACTTACAGCTACACAGTTTTCATGTGCAGGCACAGGTAGAAGCTCGTTAGCGCGGAGCTCACTTGGATGCGTCGAGGCACGAAGTTCCTTAGCGTTTCAAGGCATGCGGTCGCTTGGAGTCGAAACTTATACAGGACATAATGTATAGACATCGCCTATCTGAAGCATCCGCTGGCTCGTCGAATTATACTGAGAGATGAGAGAGAGCTGAATGACTTGTAATCAGAGAGAAAAGTGAGCTTGAGTGATTGTAATCTTAGCTACGCGCCTTTGTAATCTTAATTCATTATCAATAAAGACTATAATTTTGTTTCAATACTTGTGTTGTCTAGTATATTCAATATTTCTGCTTGGGACTTTTGTGCGACGACCTCGTCGCAAGCTGTTATAATCAACCGTTATGAAACTGTCTTGCACGAGCGTAATCTAGGCTCGTGCGGCATCACACCTTAGCGAAGACGATCGATCCTACGGGATCGGGGCGTGACACGGGATATATATATATATATATATATATATATATATATATATATATATATATATATATATATATATATATATGTGTGTGTGTGTGTGTGTGTGTGTGTGTGTGTGTGTGTGTGTGTGTGTGTGTGTGTGTGTGTGTGTATGTGTGTGTGTGTATATCATGCCCATCCACTTTGAAGAGGATAGCTAACTCCTTCGGGACGTATGTGGCCATGGCGAAGGAAACCAGAAACCTCTCTGAAGGAAATTTGTCAAAATCTGCATGGAACTAGACTTATCAAATGACCTCCCCAAACAAATTTAAATCTCCCTCGAGAACACAATCCACACCCAACAAATAATTTATGACAACATCATCTTCTACAAACACTGCCACATCAGAGGCCACTCCACTGAATTTTGTTCCCGTGCTCATCCGGAGCTAAAAAAGAAGACCACCCGAAAAAAGGCCCCGTCCAAACCGTCTAAAACTAATCACCATCCCCCAATCCTACCTCTTCCCAACTCCCATATCCATTTTGATTCTAGCATCAAATCCTCACCAGATCAAGCACAAACCTCTCAAGAGAGGACCATTATCCTCTACAAACCGCAAGATATCAATCTTTCCAACAAATTCGACATCCTCGCCACAGAACCCCCAGCCACCCCGCAGGATACTACTCCCTCAGAAGTAGGGGACCAAAGTATGAAAGTTAATTCGTGTAAGCCCTTGGCCCAAAATTTTCATTTTTATTATTACTATAAATTTTGCTGAATAATTACTTAAAAGCATAAAGGCTTTTTAATAGTCAATGTACATAATTAGTGTAAATGTATTAAATCACTCTTGTAGGCAATAAAGGATAGAAGGGAGGGCTTTTCTCTAAAAATCCCTAAACAAATAGGGGTGGTTCATAAATAGACAAACAGGGAAGGACTGGAGTGCAAACTTCCAGATTTAAATTTAAACGGCTATGGTTGAGAACCAACTCGGGAAATTCAAATCTTGATTTGAATTGGCTACGAACTGGGATTCAAATCCTCTCGAATCCCTGGGAAGGGATTCGAATCTATCCAGGAGTGCCTATATAAAGAGCATAACAACCGACCCTGCCTTTCCCCAAACCCTAGAAATCCTAATTTCTCTCCTGCCACAAGATTTCAAGAGAGGCCTGAGGAAAACACTCAAACTTGGCATCCGAAATACCAGGTATTCCCCTGTCATGATTTGTAATCCCTACTGTGTACAAGATATGTTTGAATAAATGCTTAGGAAGACTTTCATAGGAGTAGCATTCTTGGTAGACATAGTAAGTACAGTCGAACCAATGGCAAGGTGGTTTGTGTAATAGTACAGGGGGAAATTTCAGGCAAAACGGACATAGGTGGCCAGTAGACTAGGCTTGGCCTAAGTATTTTCGACTACAGGATAACCTAAAAGGGTGGTAAGACCGGATGTGTGTCAGGTTGAGACAGGGTAAACAGGGAATTATTAGAAACTGGGTTTTGGTTTTCTTTACTCATGTGTCAGATAATTAGGTTCATATGTATATGTCCTAGACATATGTCACAAGGGTTAAATGTCATATTCTTGTGCTATATACTACCACACCAATTCTTGTACTATATTATAGCTATAAACAATGTAGATGGATGAATATACATAGATATATAACTAATTTATAGTTTACACTGCTATTTGTAATAGGAGTAGAAATATTGGGTGCACTAGCAAATTCTAGAGTTAGAGGACAACTAAATCTCATATTGCACTATAAGGTTCCATGTCCTTCATATATCAGACATCTGCCCTTAGATATACTGCACTTCACTAAAACATCATCCCTTGCAATCATGCCCTACATCATCAATCAGCCAACTGCACATGTATACTGCATTACATACATTATATATCCTTCAGTCCCTATTTTGTTCCAGTTTAGTAAGCTCAGGTGAAGCAGTCCAGTTGTAGGTAAGAGTTTAATTCATATACCCTGATCATTATCTTAAGACCTCAACTCAGTTAAACCTATGTATTCAGACCATTACCTTCCCATTTTAGTGTATGCATTGCAATGCAACTGCCATACACATTTAGCCTTGGCAAGTTGCAGCAGGACATTGCCTGGACTGTCATGCTTAGCCCTGATTAACAGCTAGGGATTCATGCCCTGTAGGAGTATGTGTCCCTCGTATATATGTGTGGCCCATGGTTTGTCCTACACAATTATCCTACAGGTTAGATACATTACATTCACCCTTATCTACTGTGGTTTGAATGACCTACACTAGGACATGTCTAATATCCCAATTTAACCATTGCAAGTTACCAGCCTATCATTCCCTGATGGTATACTGCATACACCACCCTTCTGCCATAGAAATCAGTACCATTTCACCCTTGAATGTCACTTGTAGCAGACTCCTATCCATGTCCTGTTCCTCTGGCAAAACATTGTACAGTCCCATACATAGATATCGAGTTCAGTCCACTTAACGAGGAGTTAGGAACTCGCGTTTGCAGATACATTATGCTCAGCCTTGAACATATTTGTTCAGACTAGTGAATGATAGTTTAGGAACCTTAGTGCAACCTTCTATAACATATTGCAGTCCATAATCATAGCTGTCCAGGCCTCTTCATGTTCATACAAAAATTTGATTATTGATCAGTAACCCTACTTACCAAATAGCCTTTACATGTTCAATCCTTTGCAAATTCATTTCAGTCCCTGCTTTAAGGATTTAACCCTTGATTCATCAAGTGCCCAGTTTCCTGATCTACATCCATATCTAAGTTCTCTGTCTAAGTGTTCTGCCCTAAACTCACAGTGATACTCAGTCCCCATATATACATAGTGATTGTTTAGATGCACCTTCTTCGTTGTCAAGAGCGTCAAGATGTACATAGGCTCCCTCTTTTGCAATTAGCAATATCAATCTCTGCTCAACAAGACTTTGATTCACATCTTGTGCTGATGTAGGAGTATTGCTGAAGTGACCACATAACCCTATTATAACATTAAGGATTATGGTATATGGTTGCTGCACTAAGACTTGATTACACATTTTATTCTAGTACACATTATTGTTGTTAGTGGCACATGCACAGCCTTTCATGTCTTTGCCCACAGTAATTTTGGTAGTTATGATCAAACTTACTGTGTTTCCTAAGCACATCTCACTTGACAGGCTAGGGTAGCATGGTAACTTGGGTTACATAGTATCATATACAGTTACACTATTTTGTATTTATGACAGATGGTAGTACACCAGTTGCATTGCTCTTACAACTGACCTAAGTAGGATTTAAGGGGTTACCTGAGAAAGACGTCAATAGGAGAAATTACCCTAACACCAACATCTAGGATAGACATATTCCATATTTGGGTACAGACAGAATATCAGACTATACTAAACAGCAGTATAGCAGAACATGGGTAAGTGTCACTAAGAAAATAGGGACTTGTGTACCAAGGGAGTACACCTATAGTCAATTTTGGTAATCTTGACAGTAGGACACGAGTATTCCTACACATTAATACTAGACATGAGAATTAGGATTAGGATTAGTGTAAACTAACCTTGAGCCATTAAGATCACTAAGTGCAAGGGTAATTATAATAGTTAAAGTAGACTCCTTGATTAATTTCAGCTGTTGATTAGAAATTGATTCATAATATAGGTCTATTGGATTCTGAATTGGCATTTAACTCGCACACCCAGCTTAGGACGACAGGCAAGTACACTTTCTGTTCTACTTCCAATTCTGATGGTTTTGTGCAGTATATACTTATTTGTTCTTTTGCTTGATGACACGATGGACATACGAGTGAGTGACATGAACCCCATTTATTATACTCTTGTTTAGCTTCTTTTTGTGACTTATTTGGGTTCATGAGTACTGGTCGGGAGAAAAAATATCCTAGTAGACGTGTGAACTTCCCAATCTATCTCCCGTGTCTTTCGTGAATGATAGTAGCTGCACACGACACGTGCAGTGTGCCGTATTTACCCCTTAGCCGTTCACATGTCGAAAGGGGTATTTCAATTCACTTAGGTAGCTTGTCTTTTATTATTTTCACCAGTACTTGACATGTCACTACGCTTTCATATTCGTTCCAGTTGACATATTACTCTGCGATTCATACCTTATTCTAGATATACCATGTCATCATATTACTGTTCATTTTTCTTTTACATATGTTATATTCATGTACTGTCGATTCTATTATGTTGCGGGTAGTTTTTCAGCTTGTGTGCTTGTTCCAATCCTGACTGGATAACCAACATTTTTAGGTGATGAATTAGAGAACTTTTGTACCATATTTTATGAGCACACTGCAGATCCCGACTTTGGTGCATAGGATGAGTTGGAGGCTGCTTATGCTGACTTGTCTGCTACAGATGGCTTTCAGTAGTGTTATTTTATTCTTTTCATAACTTATTCAGCTAAGACTTTTAGATGTATTTCCTATTTAAGACTCATGAGTGGATGTTTTCTAGTACAATACTTTTCTTTGGAGATTGTGACACTTGATACATTTTGATATTAGAGTTTCGCCAGATTATTCATTATCTATCTCTTCAAGTTATTTATAGAATTCATTATAATTGGCCTCTCTGTGAATTGTTTACTTTATGAAAATGAATATAAACTGCGTGGTTGTATTTGTAAAATGTGGAGATGAATAGACAGCGTTCTACCGCCGATACTGCGGCGTAGGCTGGACGTACCCACGGCTCATGCCTAATTACTGGGTGCGGGTCGTGACATATTTTTATAGTGGCCCATGCAGGTCATATTTCGCAAAAACAACAAAACTTGTGGTAATACTCAACTTAGATGTACTACTACAGACCTGCGAGTAGGGAGTAGACTTTAAGGATCATCTCCACATGTTTAATATCGTCATTAAATTCTACATTGATCTCAATTATTCCTTTGATCTGCATCATGTTTGAATCTTCATACCAACTAACAATTTTACTGTATGGCAGACAGATGGATCAAGGCAGGAACCCCGCTCACCCGAACACCCCAGCAAACGTTGGTGGGTCCTCCACGAATGGAACCCCACCGACTCACGGAGGCCGCTTCACCTACTTAGGCGAGACTCTCCAGCAGCAGGCTTCGAGATTTCGTCGCGATGATATTCTGCCACCTCCTCAGTTCCCTTCGTCGACTCCACCACCTGTACCCTTCCATCAGCCTGTACCCTTCCAGTAGCTAGCACCCCTTCCCCATCCGGCACCAGTTCTGCCCCTGCTACCTCCGCTGGACAATGTTGCCCTCCTTGGGATCTTTTAGCAGATCATGACTTCACAAACACGACAGGCTGACGTCTTCCGCGATACTATAAGGGAGGCTCTTCAGGCTATGGAGGCTCCCCCGCTGCGCCCCGGCACCTCCAAAAAATTTTACAGACCTCAGGCCCTGGGAATTCAAGGGTACAGAGGGAATTCTCTACGCCGACGACTGGTTGGAGAATGTGGACCGCAATCTCCGGAGGGCCCGAATCCCCGAAGACCAGAAGGTTGAGAATGTTAGCTTGCAGCTCTATGACATTGCCTGCACGTGGTACAGGGATGAGCCCCGATTCACTGCGCCAGACGTGACTTGGAAGGAATTCAAAGAGCTATTCAAGACAAAGTTTTATTCTGAAGCAGCCTGCGAAGAGTTGGAGAACGAGTTCGAGAGCCTCGAACAGGGCAACCTCACCATCGACGAGTATTCCGCCGAGTTATCCCGCCTCAGTCGATTTTCAGATGCCTTGATACCAGCGGCCAAGGCCAAGAAGTTCAGAAAGGGGCTATCACATGAGATCCGCATAGCCATCGCCACCAGTCAAGCCATAATATACGAGAGGATCTTGAAGGTCGCACAAGACTTAGAGAAGGAAATGAAACGCAAACAGAAGAGGGATCGAGACACTTACGGAGGAGGCAACAGCTAGTCCGGATCGACAAAACGATCCAATGCTCCGGGGAAGACCGTAGCGTAGCAGCAGCAGCTACAGCCCCGTTTCCAGTAGCAGTACCAGCCTTCAGCCAAAGCCCCTACCTCTCAGCAGAGCCAGTCCAGACAGATGACTCCTACCTGCGGCTTGCAAGAAGCCAGGGCATGCATGGGAGGTATGCAGAAAGCGACTCGAAGTATGTCTATTCTGTGGTTCGAGTGCACATCAAGTGCGAGAGTGCACTCTAGTACCACCCCGTTCAGCACAGGGGGCAACTCCTGCCCCAGGAGCACCGACAAGGCCGACGATACCTCAGCAGCAGAGGGGACCCCTGCCCACACAGCAGCAGCGTTTCGTCCAGCACCAGCAGCAGGGCAGAGCATACACCATGGCGGTCGAGGAGACACTAACATCTCCTGATGTGATAGCAGGTTCTGTCCTTCTTGAGTCTTTTTCAACTATTGCTTTATTCGATTCTGGGGCCAGTCACAGCTTTATATCTGCAGCTTTTACTTTTAGACATAGCATTGTATCTAAGCCTTTAGATAGCACCTATAAAGTCTCGACTGGCGGGGGCATCATCTTGGTGAAGGATGTTTGTGTCGGTCACCGCATTACCATAGGAGGCCGAGAACTGCACGTTAGCTTACTCATAATGCCACTTCCGAGCTTTGACATAGTGCTCGGCATGGACTGGTTGAGTAAACACTTTGCCAGCATTGATTGTCACCGCGGATGTGTCGTATTTAGTCCGTCGGGGGAGACCGTGTTCGAGTTCGCTAGAGAAGAAGTAGAGCCATGAGGCGATGCTATTTGTGGGACCATGGTAGCGGAGGAAAAGCTACCTTACCCCATCATCGCAGAATTTTTTGACGTATTTCCAGAGGAGCTGCCAGGACTGCTGCCAGACAGAGACGTTGAGTTCTCCATTGATCTTGTGCCAGGCGCGGAGCCAGAGTCACAGCGAGTGTACAGAATCAACAACAAGAAGGCCGTGGAGCTGAAGAATCAGATTGACGAGCTATTGGAGAAAGGGTTTATCAGATCGAGTTCGTTGCCTTGGGTTGCACTAGTGTTGTTCGTTCCAAAGAAGGACGGGACAGTGCGAATGTGTATCGACTACCGGACCTTAAATAGTAAGACGATCAAGAACAAATACCCGCTACCAAGAATTGATGATCTTTTCGATCAGTTGAGTGGTGCACTGGTGTTTTCGAAGATCGACTTGAGGTCGGGGTACCATCAAGTGAAAGTGAAGAAAGAAGATATTCCGAAGACAGCCTTCCAGACCAAGTACGGCCAGTACGAATTCATGGTGATGCCGTTTGGGTTGACCAATACCCCGACAGTCTTCATGAATTTGATGAACAAGGTATTCCATCCATACCTTAACCAGTTCATAGTGGTCTTCATCGATGACATTCTTATCTATTCGAAGTCGCCAGAAGAACACGAGGAGCATTTGAGGATCGTGCTGGAGACCCTCAGAAAGGAGAAACTCTATGGGAAGCTTTCGAAGTACGAGTTTTTCTTAGACAAGGTAGAATTTCTCGGTCATGTAGTGACAGGAGACGGCATATCCGTTGACCTGAAGAAGATTGCTGCTGTTGAGTCTTGGACTACTCCGACTTCTGTGGCGGAGATTCGAAGCTTCTTAGGATTGGCAGGATATTACCGGAAGTTCGTACAGGACTTTGCTCGGATTGCGGAGCCGATGACTAGGCTCACTCGGAAGGACGTTGAGTTTGTACGAACAGATGACTGCCAGGCTGCGTTCGATGAGCTGAAGAAGAGGCTGACGACTGCTCCTATATTGATGTTGCCATCTGGTTCCAGCAGTTTTTTATCTATAGCGATGCTTCAGGAAAGGGCTTGGGGTATGTTTTAGAGCAGAACAAGAAGGTGATAGCATATGCGTCTAGACAACTGCAATCGCATGAGAAGAATTACCCCACTCACGACTTAGAGCTGGCAACGGTTATATTCGCCCTGAAGTTGTGGAAATACTACTTATACGGAGAGCGTGTGGAAATATTTACTGACCACAAAAGCTTGAAGTACGTTTTCACACAAAAGGAGCTGAATATGAAGCAACGCAGATGGCTGGAATTGATGAAGGATTTCGATATCTCGTTGCAGTACCATCCCGGGAAGGCGAATGTAGTTGCGGATGCCTTGAGTCAGTATCCAGTGGCTATGTTCTTGACGAGAGACCGACACTTATTGGCAGACTTGGAGAGCTTGGGCATTGAGGTTGTCATTCCTGGAGTCGAGATGCAGATAATGGGCATGCAGATTCAGTCTGGACTGATGGACAGGATTCGAGGAGCACAGCACCAGGATGAGCAGCTGAGGAGTATCATTCGCAGGTACGAGCTTGTTTACTAGAGGACTTTACCATTGCAGAGGATGGCTCGTTGAGGCATGGGATGAGACTGTGTGTACCTAGTGGAGAGTTGCGAGAGGAGGTCATGCAGGAGGCACGTCGCTCTTAGTATTTCTTGCATCCTGGAGCCAACAAGATGTACAAGGATATGAGAGCCCACGTTTGGTGGTACGGCATAAAGTGGGAGGTGGTGCACTTCGTTTCTAGATGCCTTGTGTGTCAGCGGGTCAAAGCCGTGAGGCAGAGACCCGGGGCTTTACTTCAGCCATTGTCGATTCCCGAGTGGAAGTGGGAACATATTATTATGGATTTTGTTTCCGGTCTTCCACGTTCGTCTGGTGGGAAGGATGCGATTTGGGTCATCGTTGACAGGTTGACCAAATCGGCCCACTTTATATCATTCAAAGTGGGACTATCCACGGAGAGATTAGCAGAGTTATACGTGAGGCAGATCATCAGGTTGTACGACGTTTCAGTGAGCATCGTCTCAATCGGGACAGCAGGTTCACATCCTACTTTTGGAGGAGTCTGTAGGCTAGCTTGGACACATCGCTCAAGTTTAGTACGTCCTATCATCCACAGACAGATGGGCAGTCGGAGCGGACCATTCAGACGCTCGAGGATATGCTGCGGACGTGTGTACTAGATTTTGGTGGCTCGTGGGAGGACCACCTTCACCTTTTAGAGTTCTCCTACAACAACAGTCACCAAGCTAGTATCGGGATGTCTCCTTTCGAGGCTTTGTACGGGAGGAGATGTCGTACCCCACTATCTTGGGACGACGTGGGAGAAAGAGCACTATTGGGGCCCGAGATGATCGTGGATGCCGCGGAGAAGGTAAAATTGATTAGGGAGCGACTTCGTGTGGCTCAGGACAGGCAGAAGCATTGGGCCGACAGTCAACGTAGGCCGTTAGAGTTTGAGTTATAATTTTCTCAGTTGTAATTGTTAATCATGATAGGAATAGGTCGTAAATCTTGATTGAATCTAGGTGGACGATATGGTGTTCTTGAAGATATCTCCGACACGTGATACGATACATTTTGGAGGAGGCGGAAAGCTCAGTCCGAGATACATCGGTCCATTTCACATTTTCGAGAAGATCGGGGAAGTGGCATACCGCTTGGCATTACCACCAACAATGGAGGGAGTGCACAACGTATTCCACGTGTCCCAGTTGAGGCGGTACGTAGCTGACCCCAGCCACGTGCTAGACCACTCGAAGATCGAGGTGGGACCGAGCCTTAGCTATCAGGAGCAGCCTGTGGAGATCTTGGACCGTCGGAAGAAGGTGCTATACAACCAGACCATTCCCTTGGTACGTGTCGCGTGGAGGCACCATTCGCCAGGTGAATCCACATGGGAGATAGAAGACGAGATGTGGGAACGCTATCCTTATCTTTTTAAGACATGAGGTATAAATTCTTACACTTGTGCCTGTAGGATGTGGAAAATTATGACACGCTGTCATTTTAATCCATACGCTCAAGGCCATACGCTTATCAAAAGCCATACGCTCAGTAAATATTTTATTATTTTCTGGGATGACAGCACAGCTTATATTAAATGAAGAATGAATCTGACGTCTCGTCTTTCGTGCAAAGATAGTTGTCATGAAAAGAGCAACCGTCGTATAGGATTTCGAAGAGTTAGTTTTGTCTTTTACGAGGACAGCTCAGCATGTCTCATAAATGTAAAAGCCATCATTACTGTCAGTTTTGACAGTCTGTCAGCCGTCATATCTGCAGTCACGACGCTCGAGAAAATCTTTTGACAGTTATTAGAAGATATGGCGTATCAGAGAAGATTGATGATGGCCACGTGGCCATTTCTTCAGTGAGCGTATGAAGTCTATACGACTCCTTCCTTCTTCAGTGAGCGTATGAAGTCTATACGACTCCTTCCTTCTTCAGTGAGCGTAGGAAGTCTATACGACTCCTTCCTTCTTCAGTGAGCGTATGAAGTCTATACGACTCCTTCCTTCTTTGAGCGTATGAAGTCTATACGACTCCTTCCTTCTCCAGTAAGCGTATCAGCTTTATTTTGTTTCTACATCATCCAAGTCAGCGTATTACAGCAACCACATCCAGGATTACAGTCAACATACGTTCTCACGTGTCCTGTACCCAGTTATCCACTTCTCTAGAAGTTATGCAACGTGGCATCCATGCCATCAATCTCTCCTGAACATGCTCCACTACTTTCAACCGCACGCTAATGTGTCTCCATCAGAATTAGCCACACGTCCCTGCAGTTATGCACACGTCAAGTAACTACCTGAGCGTATGCTTAAGGACAGTTATCCTGAACTCTATAAAAAAGAGTTTCTTCATCTTCATCAAGGAGCACAGTCAATTTTAGAGAGAACAGAGAGATTGCCCAGTTGCTGTCCAAGTTCTTCAAAGTTCGAGTCTTCTTCATCGCATCGTCCAAGGGATAAAGTAATCGTCTTCTAGATTAGATTCCTACAGTTGTAATTTTCTCAGATACAAAATAAATAAAGTGAATTTATTTATGGAAAACAAATTGGCGACTTTGCTGGGGAAAGCTGTCTCCTCCAACGAGATAGCAACAACTCAATGCGATACTTCGTCGATCGGCTTGACGAAGAAGACGATGGTTGTACAATTCGACCAATCGGCTTATGAAGAAATGCTCAAGGCGAAGGAGGCCCGCACTGCTTCCTCCGCTCTTCCTGCTGCCAAGAAGAAGGGACGCTCCGTCTATGTCCCTAAGTCTTCTGCAGCAGTCCGAGACGCTTCTGTCACTTCTCATGCTGACAAGAACACGTCTTCAACTTCCATGAAGCACACTTCGGCTTCTCGGAACACGGCAACAGTGGCTTCTCCTAGTCACACTGACAAAGTTGGTTCTTTAACCAAGTCAGCGTGTACAAAGAAAACCATCTCTGGACATGTCAAAGTCCCTTCTCCCTCTACTCTTACGACAGCAGTCGGCTCTTTAGCCATTGATGACTCTGAGCGTATGGCATTCAAAGGGCAGCGTACGGCGAAGGCAACGTACAAAAGCCAATATCAGGCAGCGTACGCTAAGCCAAAGCCAGCGTATGCTAATAAAAAGGCAGCGTATGACCAGAAGTCCAAACTGAAGTCAGCGTATGCTAATAGATATAGTCCTTTGACTGTTTCTCAAAATCAGGCTGGGGGTTCTCTTCCATAGAACATACAAATGATTCCCCCTCAACTTGCACATCTTGTGCCAACCAAGGAGAAAGACTCTTTAGTCAACTCCTCTACTCCTAAGGTCTTTACCTCTGGAGTTAATTTGACTAGTACTCTTACTAGATCAAACAATGGAAAACGCCTTTTGGCTAATTCCTCCAAAGATGGATTATTACCGACTCCTAGTCGGAATAATACTCATCTTCCTTCTCTCAAAATTTCTCGGTCTGAGAAAGGCAAATTACAAGTATCCAAGACGGATATCAAAGTCAGATCTCCTACGGATCTTCGTAACAAGCTTAATCCGAATCGGCTCGGTTCCACTGAGACAAGTATATTAGACCCTGATGCAGAATATGCCAAGAACTATGTGGCTCAAATTAATCAGTCTTTATACACTCAGGAACCAAGAAGACAGAAGAACAAAAGACAAGTTTCTACACAGAAACTATCTTCAAGTACTTCCCAATCTGTTCCTACAGATCTCCGGGAATATTTGCAAAATAAACGGAGAATTAACACTCCATCAGGCTATGATATTGCTCATATTTGCCATGAAAAGCATGGTTGCAACTTCCAACCTCGAGTTGTAATTCAATGTTGTTGTTCACCAAAAAGACAATCTGTTTTCGAACGGATTCAATATGAACCAATGTTGGATGAAGATGAACCTCTTTATGCTTCTGTC
Source organism: Iris pallida (assembly GCA_029216955.1). Lineage (NCBI taxonomy): Eukaryota > Viridiplantae > Streptophyta > Magnoliopsida > Asparagales > Iridaceae > Iris > Iris pallida. The sequence continues at coordinate 4,822,448 of JANAVB010017198.1, forward strand.
AACATGACCTCCAGAAATATTGGGGGTAGCATACGGTCTGATGCTATATCAGACTCTGAAGATGGTGTTTATCTCGGCACCCGATCCAGGATCGGAGCCTTGACCAGAGCCTCTTCTTCTTCTCATCCAAGTGGTAATTCGGAGATCACAGAAGACTTCCTTGGAGAGTCCAATTTTCCAGTATTGACTCCCGTAAAAAGCCCCGGGAAAGATACTGATTCACACAGTGATGATTCAGAACAGACTGTTTCGTCATCTATTCCTCGAATGATTACCACTTACATGGCAGAGGGCGATCATGAACCTTCAACTAGCACCGAAGCTCACGAACAAAGGATTTCTTCCTTAGAACAATAGTTGCGAGCTATGGCAGATACGTTGAATGCTATGCACACTCTTATGCAAGCTCAGCATCAAACTCAGCAAGTCCAACAGACAGCTCCTCCAGTTATATTAAATACTCCTGTTGTTCCAAACCCGGAACCCTCTACTATTTCGGGGGTACAATCTAATGTTCCTGAACAACCCACTCCAAGTCAGTCTGGAGCTGGGGGTGGTACATATACTGCAGTCCCTCCTCCTAATTATACTCAACAAGTTACAACTCCCCAATCTTCAGGAATTGTTTCTGAAGAGTTAAAGAATCTTCGAACTCAATTCAAGGCATTCAAACAGAAGGATGGTTTGCAAAGGTTAGGTATCAAGCAACCTTACCCAATAGAATGGAAGCAGGTATCGTATCCACCAAAATACAAACCTCCGACCATCTCTTTCTATGATGGAACAACCTCTCCAAGTCAGTTCATTAATCATTTTGAAGTAATGACTGATCAACTGCAACCAAGTGACGCCCTCCTTACTCGGGTGTTCATTGGATGTCTCAAAGGAACGGCTTATGAATGGTATAGAAGTCTTCCTGATGGGTGCATTACCTCATTTGCCGGTTTCAAGCAAATGTTTCTTGAACGATTCTATAAAGGGCTCAACGACATGACCATGTCAGCCCTCATAAGAATTAAACAGAAAAATAATGAAACCATCGAGGACTTCATTGAAAGATTCAGAAGAGAAGCCCTCAAAATGCCTCTCGAAACTCCCGATGCTGTTACCATCGACACTTGTAAGTCGAATCTCTTACCAATTATCAGCATGTGGACAGGGTCTACTCAGTTCCAAGATTGGCCTTCTTTCATTGTCAGTGCCAAGGCTGCTGAAGTCAGTGCTGAGACCTTCAAGGGTCTGGGGGTACAAATGGCTCCCAAGGAATCAAATCAGAGTGCTAGCAATAGTACTCGACCCAACAATCGTAAAGGGAAAGAAGCTCTTGAAGTCAATCTCCAAAGCAGTAGTCAAGAGGTAAAGACTACCCAAGCTACTCCAGCTCCAACAAATCAACAATAGAGATCTCCTCGGCCGAAGGAAGAATATTCTTTCGACGATGATGACGTTCAGGGTATCTTTGAATGCTTACTCAAAGGTAATAAGATTCAATTGCCAGAAATTAAAAAGCCTGATGAATCCAATAAGACAAATCATCCAAAATACTGTCCATACCATAGAATGCTGGGTCATACAATCCGGTCTTGCTATGTATTGAAAGGGAAGATTCAAAAGATGATTAAATCAGGAGCTGTGACACTGACACCCAAAGACAAGACAGTCACAGCAAATGTAATTTCAATGCAGTTCGGTGACTTTCCCCCCTTAATGGTGGAAAGTGGGATTGTTCCTATCCCCAAAGCAACTCTCGAAGTTGTAAACATCCCACCAACACAGAATGACGGACTTGTTCCTGTCACAACTAAGAAGGGAGAGATCATGTGGATTCACCCGGATTTAATGACGAAGTTTGAAACGTCTTCCTCTTCGCCTCGGAAGACTTCCTCATCTAAAAAGAAGCTCGGGAAGACTAAGTCATGCAATGTGACTTCTAGTTTTACATCCGATTTTTATCTAACCTCTACTTTTATCTCAACAGGAAATTCACTCCCTACGGAGACAAAATCTGTACCTCAATTTGAAGATAGATACAAGCCTGCTTTTCATCTATACAGTTCACAATCTCGTGAATTGATGGCGAAGATGGGTTATGATCTAGCCACTGCTCCTGGTTTGAACTCAGGTAAAGGACTCCGAGCACCTTTAGCCATCACTATGAGACATAATCAATCTCGTGTTGGCCTTGGTTTCTGGAATGAAGCTCTCATCAAACATAAAAGAACCAAGAGCAAAATAAAGAATTGCAACATGGTTTCCATAGGTCCTGAACCAGAATCTGAAGTTGAAGTTCATGCTGGAACTCTGTCAGGAAAAATATATCTGAAAGATTATGCTGAAGTTGAAGTCCCTTCGGTTACAGCTTCAACTCCAGTCTCTACTGAAGAGCCTTTAAATGTTCCTGTTGAGACAGTTCCTTCTAAACCAACAGCAGCTGACAAAGGCAAACAACAAATCCGCTTCGACAAACCATTGAAGAAGTCATCTCCTACAGGACTTGAAAAGCCTTATAATTTTAATATATTGGCTCAACTAGCCAATACCCCAGCTAAATTATCAATCTTCGAGCTCTTACGCCTCTCTAAAGAGACTCGAGAAACTCTAAGTGAAGCACTGCTGCAAGCAGAAACCTGTCTAACTCTTCTCAAGAAGTTGGAAACAGAATCTGTTTCTCATTGCCACAATGTATTGGAATTTATTCCAAACATTACCTTTACGCAGGACGATATGCTGCTAGAGGATAATCGACATGACCGTCCTTTATATCATACAGGATATATTGATTCTATGAAGGTTGATCGTCTCCTGATTGATCCAGGATCTGCTCTCAGTATTATGCCAAAAGCTATGCTAGATGCACTGAAGATACCTGTACATAGCCTTTCCAGCACTATCACTACCATCTTGGGATTTAATCAAGGAAAAAGTGAGCCTTTGGGCAAGATTCGCCTCAAATTTCAAATAGGCGATCTTCGCACTAAAGTTATTTTTTACATCATCGACAATCATGGTTGCTCATACAATGCTCTGTTGGGGAGACCATTCTTGCATGAACATAATGTCGTTCCTTCGACCCTTCATCAGTGTTTCAAATATGTTGATGATAATGGAGAATTTCAAAAGGAGGTTGCGGATCTCTATCCATTCAAAGGAGTTGAAGCTTACTTCAATGACGCTCGCATGTACAAAGATGAATACTCAAAAGTCTTGCAAGCTATGGATAATGATGATGAGATAGCAAAAGTTGGCACTTTTGTTATTCCTGTAAAAGGGCGTATCACTCCTCCGCAGTCTGTTAAATCATCTGAAGAAGGTTCACTGATAATTCCTGTTAGTGGACGTATTACTTCATCACCTGCTCAGGCTTCACAAGGTTCACTGATAATTTCTGTCAGTGGACGTACTACTGTACCGTCTTCCCAAGCTCCACAAGGCTCACTGATAATTCCTGTCAGTGGACGTACTACTCCCCCTCCACCTTCTCAGGCTAGACTAGATACTCTAGTCATTCCAGTCAGTGGACGTACTACTTATCCACGATCTTCTTCAAGGGAGCTCACCTCTTCTGAGCCTTTTGTTATTGATCTTAATCGAAACCAAACTTCTGATCGCTCTTCCTCTCTCCCTTTTGTCATTAAATTGACTAAGTCTGATAAGGCTCAGCCTTCTGTTGTAAATACAGTATTTAATATTAATGAAGCATCTCCTTTGCAGTATATTGATGTCTGTAATCATGTACAAAGTTATTTACAATTGCTAGATAGCTTAGAGTCACTAACTATAGGGGTTGTTCAAACTCTTCATACAGACGTATCATTGGAATCCATACAAAAATCATACTTCGTGGTCCCTGCTAGAAAAAAGGGAGAAAATCCAATCTTCTTTTATAAAGGACCCCAGAATCCTCCTAACTTGGAAGAAGATGACATAAACGATGATACTGGAAGGTTACAACTGCGTCGCTACAGTCAACAATCCAAAAATATCATCAAGAATATGGGTTATGACTTTAAAACCAGTCTCAATAATGGAAAAGGAAGAAGAATGCCTGTTCGAATTCCTCCATTAAAATACGGAAGGACAAAATGTGGTTTAGGTTATATTGCTCCTACTTCCTTTATCAACATAGTCCATGAAGATTCAAAGTCCGATGAAGACGAACGATCTGAGTCTTCTGATTCTCTCTCTTAGGATTCTGACACGAGTATTGGCGATCTTCATCGTTCTATTTTGTCCATCAATGTGGTCTCTGTTGATGGCCCGCAAGAAAATGATGAAGATGAGGATGATTTTGAAATATCACCCGAATCGAAACAATGGGCTCAAAGATTAGATAATCAATGGGAATTCAGGTTCGAGCATAGAGAACCTCCTACCGAAGATAAACTGATCCAAATTGATGTTGGTGAAGAAGGTTCTCCTAAACCAATATTCATCAGTGAAAGTCTTTCAGAAACAGATAAGCAAGACATGATCAAGCTTATTCGTGATTATATTGATGTCTTTGCCTGGAGTTACGAAGATATGCCAGGACTAGATCCGAAGATTGCAATGTACAAACTCAATATCATACCAAATGCTAAACCGGTCAAACAACAACAGCGACGATTTCGTCCAGACACCATGGATGCAATTGAAGCTGAAGTCAACAAGCTTATGGCTTCTGGATTTATTCGAGAGGAACAACATCCTGAATGGGTGGCTAACATCGTTCCTGTCCTTAAAAAGACTGGCAAGATTCGGGTCTGTATAGACTTTCGTGATCTTAATGCGGCTTGTCCTAAAGACGAGTTTCCTCTTCCAATTACTGATGTCATGATCGACAATACATGTGGTTTCGAATGAATGTCATTTATGGATGGGTATTCGGGATACAATCAAATCAAAATATTTCCAGATGATGAAAAACACACTTCCTTCAGAACGCCGATCGGTACATACTGTTATACAGTGATGCCGTTTGGTCTCAAGAATGTAGGAGCAACATATCAGCGAGCAATGAGCACTATATTTCGCGAACATCTCCGAAAAATAGTCGAATGCTATATTGATGATATTGCAGTCAAAAGTCGACGAAAGGAGGATCATATCCAAGATTTGAAGACTATCTTTGATTTAATGCGTCAACATCAACTTAAAATGAACCCTACTAAGTCCTTCCTGGGCGTCTCTAGTGGTAAATTTCTCGGCTTCGTCATTACCGCTAAAGGTATACACGTGGATCCCGAGAAGATCAAAGCCATTCAAGAGATGCGTCCTCCACGCACCTTAAAAGAGCTACGAGGATTTCAAGGAAGAATTGCTTATATCAGGAGATTCATTTCCAACTTATCAGGACGCTGCAGACCATTCAACAAACTTCTGAAGAAAGGTGTATCTTTCGTCTGGAACGAAGAATGTCAAAAAGCATTTGATGATATTAAATAGTATCTCATGAACCCTCCAGTTTTGGTACCTCCCATCTCGGGGATACCATTCCTTCTATATGTTCGAGCCATGGATCATTCTCTTGGTGCATTACTTGCCCAGAAAAATAAAGATGGCCATGAACAGGCTATTTATTATCTCAGTCGCACAATGATGGGTGCTGAACCGCGTTATTCTCCAATCGAGAAAGAATGCTTAGCATTAATGTTTGCTGTTCAGAAAATGCGACATTATATTATCGGTCAAACGATTCATGTCATTTCCAGAGTGAATCCCATCAGGATTATGATGAAGAAACCTGGTATTCTCAACTCCAGACTAGATAATTGGGGAATCTTGTTAGCTCAATACGATATGCATTATATTCCTCAGAAGTCAGTTAAAGGACAGGCTCTTGCTGATTTTCTGGCTGCTCATGCAATTCCAGAAGATTCTAAATTATATGATGAGATTCCTGATAAAGTCTTGGATTCAAATCTGATTTCTGAAGAAGTTCCTACCTGGCGTCTATTCTTTGATGGAGCATCTAGAATAGGTCCTAACGGCGATATTGTCGCTGGAGTTGGGATTGTTCTTGTATCCCCAGAAGGACTAACTATTCAGAGGGCTTATTCTCTAGATCAATCATGTTCAAACAATGTAGCCGAATACAATACATTACTCATTGGTCTTCAACTTGCTAAACATCTAGATATTCAATATTTGGAAGTTTATGGAGACTCCAAGCTTATTGTCAATCAGATCAGAGGAACGTATGAAGTTCGTCATCAGGATTTGATACCTTATCATCGAGCAGCACTCTCTATAGCCTCATCTTTTGAAGACTTCTTTATTGAACATGTTCGACGAGCCTATAATGCAGAAGCTGATGCTTTAGCTAATCTTGCTGCTGTATTAGCTATACCAATCAGACGTCAGCAAGTGATAGTGGTTTATAACCAAGAACTATTCTGTGTTGAGAATAATTTGGCCTTGGCTTTTCCTTATAAACCAGACAAAGATTCTTTCAACCTTGATGCTGGATTAAAGTTTGACAAAATATCCTCGTCTTCTTCCGATTCTACTATGGAATATGTCTTTTCTAATGAAACAGAAGCCATAATTGAAGACTGGAGATGCCCATTTCTAGACTTTGTTTTGTATGATATACTTCCTGATAATCCGAGTGAAGCAGCGTCTATTCGACGTCGATCTCTCAGATTCTATTATAATCATACGACGAAAACATTATATCGTCGGTCTTACGACGGTCTTCTCCTCCGATGCATTGCTGGTGAAGAAAAACAACAGATAATTCGTGAAGCACATGATGGTGTTTGCGGAGCTCATCAACCAGGTCCTAAACTTCAAGATCGTATCCGACGTATGGGTTATTATTGGCCCACGATGGTGGCTGACGCTATTCAATATGCTCGGAAATGTAAAGCCTGTCAAATTCATGCAGACTTTATTCATCAACCGTCAGAGTTCTTACATCCAATAGCGGCATCATGGCCCTTTGAAGCTTGGGGCATGGACGTTATTGGTCCCATCAACCCACCATCATCAAGAGGACATCGGTTTATTTTAGCAATAACCGATTACTTTTCCAAATGGGCTGAAGCAATCCCGTTACCTGAAGTTAAAACTTCTAGTGTTATCAACTTCGTCAAACATCATGTTATCTATCGATTTGGTGTTCCTCGGCGTATTATTCATGATAACGGACCGCAGTTCGTCAGTCAGAAATTTACTCGATTCTGCGACGATCATCGGATTAATAATTTAGCTTCTACAGCATATAATCCAGCAGCCAATGGATTGGCAGAAGCTTTCAATAAAACAATCATCAAACTCTTGAAAAAGTTCGTTTCTTCCAACAAACGCAACTGGAGCGAGAAACTTGGTGAATGTTTACGGGCCTACCGCACCACAGTTCGCAATGCGACTGGATGTACACCTTTCTCTTTAGTATATGGGTGTGAAGCTGTTCTTCTCCTTGAGATCCAGATTCCTTCTCTGAGAATTGCAATCTCCAATGAACTGACAACAGAAAACAATGATCGTCTTCGACTTCAAGAGTTGGAAGCTCTAGATGAAAAACGATTGTATGCTCAACAAAATATCGAGCTGTATCAGGCCCGAAGCTCCAAAGCTTTTAACCGGAAAGTCAAAGTCAGAGCATATCAGAAGGGAGAACTGGTCCTTACTGTCAGACGTCCTATGACCATGACACATATGAGCAAAGACAAATTTGATGCGAAATGGGAAGGCCCATTCGTAGTGAACAAAGTCTTCTCTAACGGAGCATACCAGTTTGCCTCTATGGATGGGAAAGTCATGATGATGCCTATCAATGGCAAATTCTTAAAGAAATATTATGTATAATATTTTCATCATTCCCCAGCAAATATAAAATCCTTCTCTACAAAAGTTATTTCGATATCGTTATCCCCAGAGGAAATTGATATTCCACCATGTATCATCTTCCCAGAGAATTTGATATTTCGTCTTATTAGATCCCCAGGGGTTTTAATAAAGATCTTGAATAAAAAATCATGTCCATATTACCTCTAAATTTTCTATCTCAATATCATATTTTAATATTTAGTCTTTCTGATTTCTGAGTCTAAAGATCAGTGAATAAAGGCAAAATTGATGTAAAGTGGGAAGGATACATCGTAAACAAAGTTTCCTTAAACAGAGTTTATTTTGAGACAAATTCTTCAAGAAAAAAAGAGTACATCATCATGGAAGATCACTGTCATCCCTCTCATACTTGGGACGAGGGCCACATACATAATCAGCAAAAGAATTGAATACAACTTTTCCTGACCGCACCAAGAACTGACAGGCAGCCAGCCTCATTGCTTCTTCTTCTTCGATTTCTCCTGGTTCGACCAGGAAGTCCAGGATATCTTTCGGCAGCTTGGGAGTAGATGAGCTTTCGCCCATTTCCTTCTTCTGCGGAGGTAGATGCTCTTTAGCACCTTCAGTAACTTCGGAGACGACTTCAGCTTGTATTCTTTTCAGAAGACATTGTGGATAAAAGAGGATGATGTGTGATCCTTTTACTCAAATATATGCTCTATTTATAGGCATATGGTTACAAGGATCGAAGGGACGTATTCTTTCCCGATATTTATTTCATCCATTCATTTCTCACATTCATCCGACGTTTCACATGTTCATTAATACTTGACGGTTCATCCGTTCATTTATTACATTCACTCGACAGTTTATCTGTTCATCATTTCCTAACGGTTCATCCGTTCATAATCTTCTATCAATTTATCAAGTGGGGATTCGTTATTTATTATGTTTTCATAACCTCTGAATCAATTCCGAATCTACTTATTCATTTGTCATGTTTTGACCTCTGCATAGAAATCAATCTATTTTCTTTCGAGTTTCTATATATTATCATGTCCATAATACCTCTGATAATATTATATACTCTAAAACAGAAAAGATGATTTTATTATCTATCATGTCCACAATTCATCCACAAATACAAATTATTGAGCATAGAAGAATTGTCATTTCCATTCCCATTTCACCACAAAAAAAAGTCTATTACATTTTCTTAGACTTTCTTATAAATCATAATGGAAATCTATTACAAATCTTGGATTTTTATTCTACACCACAACGATAACCTAATAGAGATCTATCTTCTTCTTTGGATCTTCTCCGTCGGACCTTCTCCGTCAGGTTCGTTGTTGGTGGCAATTCCTGACTGTCTGGGTCTCAGTCACGACCAGATCAGCAGGAATCAAACTCTGGTCTTCTCTCTCAGACGAGAGGAGAACCACAGAGTATGGCAGCCCGAAGTCGTGGTGCTGCCAATACAACTGGTGGATGGGGGTAACCTCTCAAGGAAGACAGGAATGTATCCAAACCTTGGGATATAATTCCTGGTTCTGCCTTGAAAGGAACTCTACTACCCGATTTCTCGGTTTTAGAGTTGACTCCACCATCCAACTCTCGTGTATAAAGGCTCTTCCTACCATCTGAGGAAGACCCTTCTATCCCACGAAGAGTTCTGAGTTGTCTGATTTACGCATCAAAGGCGTATGAGCTCCCTGATGTTGGTGTCAGAAGGATATTCTCCACAGCATCCACATCACCAATGCCAGTTCTGAAAAAAATCTTTAGCCAAGTTTCTGCGGAAAACTGCATGAAGAAAAGAATTAAATCAACAGAAATGTCATATGAAACGTACTGGTTGGTCAAGCACGCTCAGAGACAGAAAGCTTATTTTCAACAGCAAAAACAGTACGTGTATTATGCCGTACTTACCTTCAAGTTTGACGCTAAGAATTGGCAAACTGATGTCTGATATATTGCTCAGAATTCGAACATTTAGAAGCATTTGCTTTCCGATTCGAGAGTGAAATCTCACGTTCATTCTCAGAGAAGAGAAGAAGAAAAAGAAGATGGGGATGAGTTCTGTGAAACTCTTCTGTCTATTTTAAAGTATGGAGCGCAAGCCTATTCTTGGAAAGGATCCACAAATAACGCTCATAAAATATGCAATGAGTGCCACGTGTACTTTGGAAACCAGCATAGCCTTGGAAATATTCAAAGAGTGCTTTCCACAACATTGGAAGATAGCGTAATCTACAGCTATTCATTGGTGCATGCTATTCATTGATGTACGCTATCCAGCGTAACTTACAACATTGGAAGACAGCGTAACCTACAGCGTAATCTACAGTTATTCATTGGTGTACGTTAGTTTTCAACACAAATTTATACTAAATAGAGAATTCTTGAATATTCATTTCATTAAGGCACTGATGGCCTTACAAAACAAAACAAAAAGGGAAATAAAGGGGTGCAACAAAGTCACGCTCTATTTTCCAGAGCGGCTAAGTTTGATGCCTAACTCTTCTACGCTTTGGACCCCCATGCGGTGCAACAGAGCAGCGAGCATTTCACGCTTCTCTGTGAGGCTCCGCCCATCAGAAGTAGAGGAGCCGTCCAGACCGAAGTAACCCAAGAAATTCTTGGCTAACTGCGTGGGGTCATCTTTGAACTCGATGACGAAGGGCTCCGGTTCTTTGCCCCCAAAGGTAGGGTCACCATGGGCACAGAAACCTAATTTTCGTGCTTCTTCTTCAGCCGCTTCCTTTGGAGTCATGGTTACAAGAAATGAATGTCAAAAACTGAATTTTCTCAGTTTATATAACAAAGCTTGCTGGCGGTTCATATTCCTCCATAAATCAGATTCAATCAGTCTCGAAAAATGAAGAGTCATCATGACATTTAATAAATTCATTTTTGCATAAACAGACTTAATGCCAGCGTGTCAAGACTCATTCCCACTTTTTTATTCAAAGTAATTTCGAACTTTTGAAACTCATAAAGTTCGAAAACTTTGAAGAGGGTCTTGTAGGATGTGGAAAATTATGACACGCTGTCATTTTAATCCATACGCTCAAGGCCATACGCTTATCAAAAGCCATACGCTCAGTGAATATTTTATTATTTTCTGGGATGACAGCACAGCTTATATTAAATGAAGAATGAATCTGACGTCTCGTCTTTCGTGCAAAGATAGTTGTCATGAAAAGAGCAACCGTCGTATAGGATTTCGAAGAGTTGATTTTATCTTTTACGAGGACAGCTCAGCATGTCTCATAAATGTAAAAGCCATCATTACTGTCAGTTTTGACAGTCTGTCAGCCGTCATATCTGCAATCACGACGCTCGAGAAAATCTTTTGACAGTTATTAGAAGATATGGCGTATCAGAGAAGATTGATGATGGCCACGTGGCCATTTCTTCAGTGAGCGTATGAAGTCTATACGACTCCTTCCTTCTTCAGTGAGCATATGAAGTCTATACGACTCCTTCCTTCTTCAGTGAGCGTAGGAAGTCTATACGACTCCTTCCTTCTTCAGTGAGCGTATGAAGTCTATACGACTCCTTCCTTCTTTGAGCGTATGTCTCCAGTAAGCGTATCAGCTTTATTTTGTTTCTACATCATCCAAGTCAGCGTATTACAGCAACCACATCCAGGATTACAGTCAACACACGTTCTCACGTGTCCTGTACCCAGTTATCCACTTCTCTAGAAGTTATGCAACGTGGCATCCATGCCATCAATCTCTCCTGAACATGCTCCACTACTTTCAACCGCACGCTAATGTGTCTCCATCAGAATTAGCCACACGTCCCTGCAGTTATGCACACGTCAAGTAACTACCTGAGCGTATGCTTAAGGACAGTTATCCTGAACTCTATAAAAAAGAGTTTCTTCATCTTCATCAAGGAGCACAGTCAATTTTAGAGAGAACAGAGAGATTGCCCAGTTGCTGTCCAAGTTCTTCAAAGTTTGAGTCTTCTTCATCGCATCGTCCAAGGGATAAAGTAATCGTCTTCTAGATTAGATTCCTACAGTTGTAATTTTCTCAGATACAAAATAAATAAAGTGAATTTATTTATGGAAAACAGTGCCTACCTTTAATTTCGAGGACGAAATTATTTTAAGGAGGGTAGATTTGTAAGCCCTTGACCCGAAATTTCCATTTTTATTATTACTGTAAATTTTACTGAATAATTACTTAAAAGCATAAAAGGCTTTTTAATAGTCAATGTACATAATTAGTGTAAATGTATTAAATCACTCTTGTAGGCAATAAAAGATAGAAGGGAGGGCTTTTCTCTAAAAATCCCTAAATAAATAGGGGTAGTTCATAAATAGACAAACAGGGAAGGACTGGAGTGCAAACTTCCAGATTTAAATTTAAACGGCTATGGTTGAGAACCAACTCGGGAAACTCAAATCTTGATTTTAATTGGCTACGAACTGGGATTCAAATCCTCTCGAATCCCTGGGAAGGGATTCGAATCTATCCAGGAGTGCCTATATAAAGAGCATAACAGTCGACCCTGCCTTTCCCCAAACCCTATAAATCCTAATTTCTCTTCTGCCGCAAGATTCCAAGAGAGGCCTGAGGAAAACACTCAAACTTGGCATCCGAAATACCAGGTATTCCCCTGTCATAATTTGTAATCCCTACTGTGTACAAGATATGTTTGAATAAATGCTTAGGAAGACTTTCATAGGAGTAGCAGTCTTGGTAGACATAGTAAGTGCAGTCGAACCAATGGCAAGGTGGTTTGTGTAATAGTACAGGGGGAAATTTCAGGCAAAACGGACATAGGTGGCCAGTAGACTAGGCTTGGCCTAAGTATTTTTGACTACAGGATAACCTAAAAGGGTGGTAAGACCGAATGTGTGTCAGGTTGAGACAGGGTAAACAGGGAATTATTAGAAACTGGGTTTTGGTTTCCTTTACTCATGTGTCAGATAATTAGGTTCATATGTATATGTCCTAGACATATGTCACAAGGGTTAAATGTCATATTCTTGTGCTATATACTACCACACCAATTCTTGTACTGTATTATAGCTATAAACAATGTAGATGGATGAATATACATAGATATATAACTAATTTATAGTTTATACTACTATTTGTAATAGGAGTAGAAATATTGGGTGCACTAGAAAATTCTAGAGTTAGAGGACAACTAAATCACATATTGCACTGTAGGTTTCCATGTCCTTCATATATCAGACATCTGTCCTTAGATATACTGCACTTCACTAAAATATCATCCCTTGCAATCATGCCCTGCATCATCAATCAGCCAACTGCACATGTATACTGCATTATATACATTATATATCCTTCAGTCCCTATTTTGTTCCAGTTTAGTAAGCTCAGGTAAAGCAGTCCAGTTGCAGGTAAGAGTTTAATTCATATACCCTGATCATTATCTTAAGACCTCAACTCAGTTAAACCTATGTATTCAGACCATTGCCTTCACATTTTAGTGTATGCATTGCAATGCAACTGCCACACACATTTAGCCTTGGCAAGTTACAGCAGGACATTGCCTGGACAGCCATGCTTAGCCCTGATTAGCAGCTGGGGATTCATGCCTTGTAGGTGTATGTATCCCTCGTATATATGTATGGCCCATGGTATGTCCTACACGATTGTCCTACAGGTTATATACATTACATTCACCCTTATCTACTGTGGTTTGAATGACCTACACTAGGACATGTCTAATATCCCAATTTAACCATTGCAAGTTACCTGCCTATTATTCCCTGATGGTACACTGCATACACCACCCTTCTGCCATGGAAATCAGTACCATTTTACCCTTGAATGTCACTTGTAGCAGACTCCTACCCATGTCTTGTTCCTCTGGCAAAACATTGTACAGTCCCATACATAGATATCGAGTTCAGTCCACTTAATGAGGAGTTAGGAACTCGAGTTTACAGGTACATTATGCTCACCCTTGAACATATTTGTTCAGACTAGTGAATGACAGTTTAGGAACCTTAGTGCAACCTTCTATAACATATTGCAGTCCATAATCATAGCTGCCTAGGCCTCTTCATGTTCATACAAAAATTTGATTATTGATCAGTCACCCTACTTACCAAATAGCCATTACATGTTCAATCCATTGCAAATTCATTTCAGTCTCTGCTTTAAGGATTTAACCCTTGATTCATCAAGTGCCCAGTTTCCTGATCTACATCCCTGTCTAAGTTCCCTGTCTAAGTGTTCTGCCCCAAACTCACACTGATACTCAGTCCCCATATATACGTAGTGATTGTTTAGATGCACCTTCTTCGTTGTCAAGAGCGTCAAGATGTACATAGGCTCCCTCTTTTGCAATTAGCAATATCAATCTCTGCTCAGCAAGACTTTGATTCACATCTTGTGCTGATGTAGGAGTATTGCTGAAGTGACCACATAACCCTGTTATAACATTAAGGATTATGGTATATGGTTGCTGTACTAAGACTTGATTCCACATTTTATGCTAGTACACATTATTGTTGTTAGTGGCACATGCACAGCCTTTCATGTCTTTGCCCACAGTAATTTTGGTAGTTATGATCAAACTTACTGTGTTTCCTAAGCACATCTCACTTGACAGGCTAGGGTAGCATGGTAACTTGGGTTACATAGTATCATATGCAGTTATACTGTTTTGTATTTATGATAGATGGTAGTACACCAGTTGTATTGCTCTTACACCTGACCTAAGTAGGGTACAAGGGGTTACCTGAGAAAGAAGTCAATAGGAGAAATTACCCTAACACCAACATCTAGGATAGACATATCCCATATTTGGGTATAGGCAGAATATCAGACTATACTAAACAGCAGTATAGCAGAACATGGGTAAGTGTCACTAAGGAAATAGGGACTTGTGTACCAAGGGAGTGCACCTATAGTCAATTTTGGTAGTCTTGACAGTAGGACACGAGTATTCCTACACATTAATACTAGACAGGAGAATTAGGATTAGGATTAGTGTAAACTAACCTTGAGCCATTAAGATCACTAAGTGCAAGGGTAATTATAATAGTTAAAGTAGGCTCCTTGATTAATTTCAGCTGTTGATTAGAAACTGATTCATAATATAGGTCTTTTGGATTCTGAATTGGCATTTGACTCGCACACCCAGCTCAGGACGACAGGCACTTTCTGTTCTACTTCCAATTCTGATGGTTTTGTGCAGTATATACTCATATATTCTTTTGCTTGATGACACGATGGACACACGAGTGAGTGACATGAACCCCATTTATTATACTCTTGTTTAGATTCTTTTCGTGACTTATTTGGGTTCATGAGTACTGGTCGGGAGGGAAAATATCCTAGTAGACGTGTGAACTTCCCAATCTATCCTCCGTGTCTTTCGTGAATGATAGTAGCTGCACACGACACGTGCAGTGTGCCGTATTTATCCCTTAGCCGTTCACATGTCGAAAAGGGTATTTCAATTCACTTAGGTAGCTTGTCTTTTATTATTTTTACCACTTGACATGTCATTATGCTTTCATATTCGTTCCAGTTGACATATTACTCTGTGATACATACTTTATTCTAGATATACCATGTCATCATATTACTGTTCAATTTCCTTTTACATATGTTATATTCATGTACTGTCGATTCTATTATGTTGCGGATAGTTTTCCAGCTTATGTGCTTGTTCCAATCCTGACTGGATAACCAACATTTTTAGGTGATGAGTTAGACAACTTTTGTACCATATTTTATGAACACACTACAGATCCCGACTTTGGTGCACAGGACGAGTTGGAGTCTGCTTATGCAGACTTGCCTGCTACAGATGGCTTTTAGTAGTGTTATTTTACTATTTTCATAACTTGTTCAGCTGAGACTTTTAGATGTATTTCCTCTTTGAGACTCAT
Source organism: Iris pallida (assembly GCA_029216955.1). Classification (NCBI taxonomy): domain Eukaryota; kingdom Viridiplantae; phylum Streptophyta; class Magnoliopsida; order Asparagales; family Iridaceae; genus Iris; species Iris pallida. Next base: position 4,838,121 of record JANAVB010017198.1, read on the forward strand.
GAGTGGATGTTTTCTAGTACATTACTTTTCTTTGGAGATTGTGACACTTGATACATTTTGATATTGCAGTTTCGCCAGATTATTCATTATCTATCTCTCCAAGTTATTTATAGAATTCATTATAATTGGCCTCTCTGTGAATTGTTTACTTTGTGAAAATGAATATAAACTGCGTGGTTGTATCTGTAAAATATGGAGATGACTAGACAGAGTTCTACCGCCGATACTGCGATGTAGGCTGGACGTACCCACGGCACATGCCCAATTACTGGATGCGGGTCGTGACAATTCAGAACATGGTGAAAGACTCAATAAGGAAACTACCCCAGACAGTCCTCCGCAGGGAGACGACCCCGTCCCTTCGGACCAGGAAATAATCTATACACTCCTCAATGAAGCAAATTTCTAGCCAGATATGCTGGCCAACATTGGTCCAGCCCCGGTAGCCAGGCTGAAACAAGCTGCTAATGCCGGTTTCACCAGCTCAAACAGTTACTTCGGGGCCCTGGCTGAAATTGTCGGGAAAGAGTACTTGCACCCCGATGAGCATATCGTCATCTATAACATGCTCGTCGGGAAGGAGGCTTCAACTTCCAAAAAATCAAACAAAATCAACTCAAAAGAGGTTTCGGCCAGGATCACCTGATCGGCTGCGAAACTCGACAAACCCACCCACTCCAGCAACCTTAATGCTTAACATCCTTTCCTGGGATGTTAGGGGTCTCGCGAATAAACCAACCTTGAGAAGACTTAACAGCCTCAAGAAGATTCACAAAATCGGCATCTTATTATTATCGAACCTAAAATCCCCCTAAAGAGAACCCAGTTCATCCAGTTGCAACTTGGTTTCTCCTCCGCCATCGCTGGCAGTCATGAATTTGGATCTTCCATTCGGCCGATGTAAAAATCGACATCATCTACGAATCGAGACAGGCGCTCTCGTGCTGGATGGAACATCCAATGCTTCAACACAGGTCCCTCTTATCTGCCATCCATGGGAGCTTGCGACATCATCGAACGAAAACAGCTTTGGGAAAATTTGAGTGACACTCATCACAACTATAACAACCTTCCATGGCTTTGTGTGGGTGACTTCAATGCAGTCACTAACAGAGAAGAGAAGCTGGGTGGGCACCCTTCCCCCCTCCACTAGCCATACAGGACGTCAACAACTTCATTTTTAACTCCCACCTATCCCCCTTCAGTTCTCCGGCAGTACATTCATGTGGTGTAACATGCATGAAGGAAATAGGAGACAATACTCTCGCCTCGATCGAGCCCTCGTCAACCCTCTGTGATCGGACATGAACATCATCTCTAATCTTGTTCACCTGAACACGACTGAATCCGACCACTCTCCTCTTCTTCTCGAGATCAACAAAACCTCTAATCAAATCAAAAAAGATCTTCCGCTTCTTCGTCCTCTGGAGCCACTACCCCCAGTTCAGAAATACTGTGGCAGCCGCCTGGAGCAGCACTGATGCCTTTGACCCCCTTGTTCGTGTCATAGCCAAACTCAAAGCCACTAGAAAAGTGCTCTCTCATTGGAGCAAGCATGCTTTCGGCGACATCTTCCAAGCGGTCCACGATGCGGGGGACGACGTCACCCGTGCGGTTTGTTCACCCGTGACAGATCGTCCGCGGCCCATGCCTCCCTTAACCTCACCAGAGCGTTATTAAAGTTTCGGCTCAAAGTGGAGACGAAATTCTGGAAACAAATAACCAGGCTGACATGGGACATAGAAGACGACAAGAACACGAGCTATTTTTACTCATGCGACGTCGCAGACAACAACTCAATCTCCACCAAATTGTCGATGAGAGTGGTCGCATTCTTAAAGAGCAAAAGGATATCCACCTGGCCGCGACTGATTTCTACTCCAAGTTGTTCACTAAAGATAACATTGTCAAGGACGTAGAATTTCTCGCGGTGATCTCTAATGTTATCGAGGAGAGAGACAACATCTAGCTAACTCTTCATCCCTCGAAAACAGAAGTTATAGAAGCGGTGTGGGCGTTGAACGGACATTGTGCTCCCGGACCTGATGGTTTCACTGGCATTTTCTTCAGATCATGCAGGGACATCATCAAGTCTGACATCCACGAAGCAGTTAAAGCTTTTTTTCAAGGAGCCATGTACCCTAAATCGATAGCCAGCACCAACCTCATTCTCATCCCCAAGAAAGACAATCCGGAGTCCTTCAAAGATTTTTGTCCCATAAGCCTGTGTACCTTCACCAATAAAATCATCTCCAAAATTATCTCCAACCGCATGATCGAAATCCTTCCCAAGATTATCTCGAAAGAGCAAAGCGGCTTTGTCCGAGGCCGCAATATTTTAGACAATATTCTGCTTGCTCAGGAAATGATCACCTGCATGAAATTCCTGACCAGGGGAGGGAACATTGTCATCAAGTTGGACATGGAAAAGGCTTATGACAGGCTTGACTGGCAATTCATGATATGGGTGTTCAGGGCCTTCGGTTTCTCGGAGACTTGGATTAACATAGTGTGGAGATCGATCATCGATTCCTGGTTCTCTACCGTGATCAATGGCCAGGCTGATTGTCACGACCCGCACCAGCTTTTCGGACGCGAGCTCGTGAGCAAGCCAGCTACGTATCGAGCGGACTCCAGCCCAACTCGAATACGTAAATGCTGTCAAGGCCTAATCATGGTGAAGTAAATCTCTATCTCAATCCATAATGAGTATATAAACATAAATGGACACTATAGGTCGTGGTCTGCAGCCCACTGGCATATATGTCCGATAAGACTCCAAGAGTATAACAAGAGTCTCTAAACTGAATTAATAAGTAGAATATCTCATGATAAGGAATGAAAAGCACGAAAGGATAACAATGTACTATCATTAACAAATACCTAAGACATGTGTCACAATCATCCACCATCCCGCTCTGCCACTAACTTTATGCAATCGCTAAACCTGAAGAGATCATCATGTCCTCAGAGGACATAGCAAGATACATATAAACATGCCTATCTAGTAGTTTAATCATACATGATAATATATAAATAGGATATAATAAGTAACGACACTTAATCATGGCAAGAGACTACGACTATACTATAGGAACGAAATCGTAAAGCACAATACTCTAGAGGGGGGGTGAATAGAGTAGGCAGCGGAATATTGCTAATTAAAAATGTTAGCAGCAAGATCACAGAATAATAATCACAACTAAGTAAAGTAAAGGCAGAGATTAAGAATACAAACGCAAAGACAGCGATGTATACTGGTTTTCCTCTGTTGAGGACTAATCCAGTCGGTAGAACTCTTGCTACCAGTTGAATCCACTATTGGAAAAATCGTAAGTTTTCTTACGAAGTTCTTGCAACTTCTACAACGCGAGCTTTGATATGAAGAACTCGTCCAACTTCAAATGTGAAGAGGTATTCTTCAATCAAGCCTTCTGATTACAAGCTCTCAGAAACTTCTAGACTGCACCGCACTGGCAAATCGACTAGAGGATTGTAATTGGCTTGGGATCTAAAATTTAAAGCTCAAGAAAACTCTTTGGAAGATTGAAAGCTTTAGATAGAGAGAAGATTGAAAGTGAATGAGTGAGTTGAAATGATCGAAATCCTTCTCTATTTATAGGAATTCCAAAGACAGAATTCGGGCAGAACTCGATGAGGAAATCTCGGTCAAATTCGCAACTGCAGGAGGACCAAGTTCCAGAGAATTCAAAAATCAAACGGCCACCAACCGAACTCTAGCCGAACTCTGGCCGAAATCTGGCCGAGTTCTGTCAGGATTAGGTTAGGTTTTTAAAAACAATTTTTAGGGATTTTTGAAAACCTTTTTGAAAACCTTTTTGAAGCTTTTGTTTAAAAGAATGTTTTTCAAAACAATGGACATTTTAAAAGTATTTTGAAAACATTTTAGAATAGCCTATTTGCCAGTACGACTCGGTGTACAACGTATTCCTAGACTCAATAAAATGAAAAATATATTGCTTAAGGAAATACATACTCGAACAGGCAAATATAGCTTCGGTCTTGAACTGTGTAGATAGCTGTTCTTATTCATGTCCAAGAGACCGATACATCCTGACTAGCTTCAAATATCTAGACAAAGTTTGATCAATTATTAAAATCAGGTTGACCATATGACCAATGGGCCAACAATCTCCCCCATTTTGATAATTGACAAACTATGAATGATATAACATTTAAGCTTGAAATAAAATCAAAGAAATAGTTCATGTCCTGCATTTTCTCAAAAAAATGTTAGATCTTTATTTTTCTCCCCCATTGTCACTTAGCAAAATAATTGCAAAAGAGGAAAAACTCTCCCGCAATCAATGCATAAATAACAAACAGTGAAGAAATACAAGAAAATACATATGATAAATGATAGTAAAGAAAATTTGAATTACATCACAGGCATGTATTTGTACTCAGGCAGTTTATAATAAACAAAAAATTATATCACAGGCAGTTTATAGTAGAGAAGCAGATAAAGAAATGCTAAGTAAATAAACTGATGTGAATCATAAAGTACGAATCTCATAAAGATAAAGACAAAGATGTTCAGATGACATCAAATAAAACAAATCCAGTACAAGTCCTCAAAAATACTGATAATAAAGTCTGAAAATAGAAAAACTTGGAATGTCGGAGCATTTCCAAGTATACAGTAAATAATGTCTAAGTCTCATATCAACTAACATATCATAACTCCTCATCATCATCATCATCATCATCAGTATGATGACCAGCATATCCAGAAGGACCAGCTCCAGAGGTACCCGCGCCAGAAGGGTGAGGAGGAGCGCCAGTGTAAAACTCACCAACATAATCACGAGGAGGAGCACGGTCAGAACGGTACCAATCATATGCGTTACCGGGCTGGAAGTAGGCATGAACGGCCTCATCCTCACAGCGGTAACCAGAGGAAGCTGGATCTCTAGGGATGGAACCGACTGAATGTCCAGTCTAGGTAAAACGAAGATCAGCTAATAAGTTTGCAATCGCTTGATAACGGATGACATTGCGGAACTCACGTTCGCGAGCCATGTCCGTCATGGAGGCGTGCATATCTTAAAGGTGCTGGTGTATGCCCTCAAATGTCATAGCATACTGCTGAGGAGGTGGAGGAGGTGGAGCAGTAGCAGGAGCAGGAGGAGGTGCAGATGCAGTCATACTGCGACGAGATAACTTGAGAACCTTGGGCTCAGGGTCTTGAGCACAAGTAGATAAGTCAATGTCAAAACGCTGGAAGATGCGTGGGAGAATCATCGCATAAGAGAGATTTCTATCTTTTGCACGATAACGTCCTATCATCTGAATAATGGTCTTAGGGGCAGAAAATGGAATCCCCTTAAGAATGTGATACATAGTAGATAATTCAAGAGACGTGACATCATCCTTCGAAGTAGATTTTAGAAAGAGAGTAGAATAAATGATACGGTGCAATTCATAATTAAACAAGTTCAGGTTGTTTGCCTTGAACTTTCCAGAGCAAACTCTATCAGGTGCACAAAGTTCATCTTTGAAACTTGTAAGTGTCGTGCCTTCGGGGAAATCAAACTCAGTGATATCAACAAGCGGTTCACCTTCGTTGGGAATACCAAGGATCTCCGCTAAGAGAACATCATTGAAATTGATATCTAATCCTCCAACACGTGTTCTTACATCAAAAGTGTTTAATATGATATTACAGTAAAACAGTCTAATGGCATTAGTTGCTACGAGAAAATAGAGTTTAACAAAATGCTGTAACCCTAATGCCTCAAAGAAATGGCGATGATCAGGAAATACAGTCCACTTGATGGGTGCGCCTGTGCATATGGATCTCATGAAGAAGTCTCCATACCACAGTAAGGCTTGGTCTAGGGTTTGAAAGAAAAACCCGTCGAACGTGCCGTCGCTAGATTGGACTGGCGAAAATAGGGAATTAGTCGGTAGATCCGAAGATAAACCTTCCTCACTTGGGTTGGTTGTCTTCTTCCTCTTAAAGGGGTTGAATCCCTTAGGTGCCATTTGTGCAAATAGAAGTAGATATGCACTAATTGAAAAGTGGAGAAAGATGGAGTTATACCTCCTGAAATCAAAGTATATCGAAGAGAACGACGAACTCCGCACGAATCCAAAGTTTGGATTGATTTCACCACTTGGATTATAAGATAGGGGGTGGTGAAGAACTAGGGTTCGGGGCTCCTGCGCGGCTGCTGTTGCTGGTTATGATTTAGTTTAGAAGCAATAAGGAACAAAGGCTCTCGGGTTCCGGTATATATAACCTGACACCCTCAACCGAACTCGGGCCGAATTCGATCCGAAGTCCGGCCGAATTCGCCTGGGTTTGGTTTGAAATTCTTTCTTTTTCATTGGCTCATTTCAAATATTTAATTCAAAGATTAGTAATTTCACCCTTCAATTAACATAATTAATATTATTTTATAGATTAAATATCATTACACAGCGACTGTTTTAGATTAGCTGTAGGAGTACTGTCCCAGCTGGCGGAGGTTCACCGGGGAACTCTTAAGTACCGCTTCGCTTCAACCGTAGTTGTGGTGACAGACAGACTTTTTATTGGCTTGTCTCTAACACAGTTTTTGCGTATTGAAATAAAATCATAAAATAAAATCAATTAATATTATTGACGTCTAAAATTCCTAATTCTCGACGTAAATAATTGAAACGATCTTCTGCTAGAGGTTTTGTGAAAATTTCAGCTAATTGATTCTCAGTATCTATGTACACAAGGTCAATATCTCTATTTTGATGATGATCTCTAAGAAAATGATGTCGAATCTCGATATGTTTTGTACGAAAATGACATACAGGATTCTTAGTCAAATTAATAGTGCTCGTGTTATCACAGAAAATGGAAATATGCGTATAAAATAAATCATAGTCTTCCAAAGTTTGTTTCATCCACAAAATCTGAGCACAACAACATCCTGCGGCGATATACTCAGCCTCTGTTATTGATAGGGCTACAGAATTTTGCTTTTTACTAAACCATGAGACTAAAGCTTTGCCTAAGAAATGACATATACCACTGGTACTTTTTCTATCAACTTTGCATCCAGCAAAATCTGCATCCGAAAAACCAATAAGGTCAAAGGACTTAGTTTTGGGATACCACAAGCCAACAGAAGAAGTGCCCTTAAGGTATCGAAAGATACGCTTAACTGCGCATAGATGTGATTCCTTTGGATTAGCTTGAAACGTGCACACAGGCAAACACTAAACATAATATCCTGACGACTAGCAGTTAAATAAAGTAAACTATCGATCATACCTCGATACTTACGTGTGTCGACCGGCTTGCCTTGTTCATCAATATCAAGCTTTGTTGAAGTTGCCATCGGAGTGCCAATAGGTTTGACATTGTCCAGATCGAACTTCTTTAGCAAATCTTTTGTGTACTTGGCTTGATTTATGAACGACCCATTGTCAGTTTGTTTGATTTGCAGTCCGAGAAAGAATTTCAGCTCTCCTATCATGCTCATCTCAAACTCATTCTGCATACACTTAGAAAATTCTTGACATAGAGATTCATCAGTAGATCCAAATATTATAACATCTACATAGACTTGTATTAAAAGAAGCTTACCATTAAAGGACTTAATAAAAAGTGTAGTGTCAACCTTGCCTTTTGAAAAACCATTGTCAAGTAGGAAAGAGCTTAGACGATCATACCAAGCACGAGGGGCTTGTTTCAAACCGTACAAAGCTTTCTTCAACTTGAAAACATGATCAGGGTTTTTAAAATCTGTGAAACCTGGAGGTTGTGCTACAAAAACTTCTTCTTTTATAAAACTATTTAAAAAAGCACTCTTGACATCCATTTGAAATAATTTGAAATTATGAAAATATGCAAATGCACATAGCATGCGAATGGATTCTAATCTCGTAACTGGGGCATAAGTCTCATCGTAGTCGATACCTTCTTCTTGATTGTATCCTTGAGCTACGAGTCGAGCCTTATTACGAGTCACTAAACCATTCTCATTCAGTTTATTTCGGAATACCCAACGGGTGCCAATGACCGGACGATCAATAGGCTTGGGAACAAGTTCCCAAACTTGATTCCGTTCAAATTGGTTTAATTCCTCTTGTATAACATCTATCCAAAAACTATCACTATATGCTTCATCAATAGTTTTGGGTTCTAGCTATTAAATGCAACACTAGAAACAATATCTCTACTGGATGTACGAGTACTTACACCTTTGGTAATGTCACCAATTACCAAATCATTTGGATGATCAGCTGTAAATTTTAATCTTTTCGGCAGACTCTGAAGGTAGCTGGTTCCTGGATCTTCTCTAGGAGGATCAGCTAGTGCCGAGCTTGGTTGAGAATCAGCTGTTGTTGAGCTTGGTACAGTTGGATCTTCGTCATTGTCATCGATAGTTATTTGATTCAGTTCATCAAAAGTGACGTTGATTGACTCTTCGATGATCATGGTTCGTTTGTTGAAGACTCTGTATCCTTTGCTCTTGGCCGCATAACCTAAAAATATACCTTCATCGGCCTGTTCGTCAAACTTTCCCAAATTGTCTTTAGTATTAAGAATAAAACATTTATAACCAAATATTCTAAAATATGAAACAGATGGAATTCTATCAAATCATAACACAAATGGAGTCTTATTCGATTTAGGTCGAATTAGAACTCTATTGAGAACAAAGCAAGCTGTATTGACAGCTTCAGCCCAAAAATATTTGGGTAGACTAAACTGGTTTAACATTACTCTGGCCATTTCGGATAGAGTTCTGTTCTTACGTTCCACAACTCCATTTTGTTGTGGAGTCCTAGGGCAGGAGAACTCGTGTACAAAATCGTGTGTGTCACAAAATTGCTTAAACTCTGCATTCTCGAATTCGCCACCATGATCGCTTCTTATACGAGTGATCATGTAACCTTTTTCATTCTGAACTTTCTTGCAAAAGGCGACAAATTTGGATAATGCATCATTTTTGCGTGTCAAGAAGTATACCCACGTGTATCTAGAGAAATCATCTACAATTACGAAAGCATAAAGCTTACCTCCGAGGCTAGCAACTCTTCTAGGACCAAATAAGTCCATATGAAGCAATTGTAGAGGTCTAGTAGTACATACTGCGTTTACTGATTTGAATATGGATCTGGTAGCTTTGTTCTTTTCACATTGGCTGCATACCGAATCCTTCTTGAATGTAATGTCCGGTAAACCGCGTACTAGCTTCTTTGTGGATAATCTTGATATTGTGTCCATATTTGCGTGACCGAGTCTCATATGCCACAGATGACTCTCATCGCTTTTAGCCATTAAGCATCTGTAAAACCCCTAATTTTTCTACTATTTTTTTTATTTTATTAAATTTGGTACTGATTTAAATTTTTGTATTGTACGTCGTATAGTCTTATTATACGTCGTGCACGAAATTTGATTTTTCGAATTTGCTCGACGAGTGCGATTATGTACGAGCGTACATATTTTTGAGAAATACTTTTCTTCTATTTTTATGGTTTCAAAATATTATACATAATAATTATTTAGCTATCGTACCTAAATTTTTAAGTTCATTATTTTATTTATTTTATTTACACAAAGGCTTTCGTTTATGCAGTTATTAATATTAAATAATATTTTTAGTGCGTACATATATGGCATAAATATTTTATTAGTGAAATTTTCAAAATTATTAATATTAATATTTTATTATTCAAAAAGATTTATTATTTTTGAAATTATTATTATAGGTATTTTGAAAAATATTGTTGGAAGTTATTGTGGCCATTTAAATCTTGATTTAATTTTTGGATTTATTTAAATAGATTAAACTAATATCTATATTTGAAAATGATTTGATTTTAGACCAAAAGAATTTAATTAGATTTAATTGGATTTAGATTTTGATTTGGATTGATTTAAATTAAATTGCAAACTATCTATTTTGGGTTTAAACCAAATCCTAATCCTTATCTTATTGGGAATTCCCACATCCTATAAATAGGCAGGTACTCCTCCAATTCATTATTCATCGACACAAATAATTTTTCCACCACAAAGTGAGTGCATCGTGTCCATGACCGTGTCCGTGTCCCATCCACTATGTATTTCATTATACAAATACAGTCCTCCACCCCGGGTCCGACAGATCCGAACCTCCATCTCCGTCATGTCGGACACACCCGACACGACTCATCTAAACTCAAAACCCTAATCCTAACCCTAACCCTAACAACACCAACACAGCCCTCCTCGTCAGACCACCCCACTTAGAGCCATCCTCCCCGTCTCGACCTCGCTACCCGGCCATCAACCGACAGCCCCGACTACAACCATCACCACCCTATCCGCCAAAGACCACAGCCATTTTCCCCCATTGCCGCCTTCCCGTCGCCTCCTCCACGAACATCACCAACACCATAACCAGGACCACCGCCAAAATTGGGCCGACCATCCCCGGTCGCCGCCACCAAAAACCATCGCCCCGCCACCATCGGCGACCCCGAAAACACAATCGACAGGCAAAACACAAATAAACCACGAATATACAAACCCTCACCTAATCCCAGCCTTCCTCCGCGCACGAACGCCGAGGCGTCGAATCTCCGACCATCACCGTCTTCTTCGTGCCCGCCGCCCAGATCTGGGACCGGCACCGGAGCGTGCGTCAGCACCCCGCCTACGAGCGCCGAGCGCTACTGCGTCGACGAGCGTGCGTCGCCCCACCAACCACCGCTTCCTTCGCCGAAGCCGGCGCGCGCCGCCTCCGGCTCGCCCTTGCCGCCGAGCGCCCTCTCTCCTTCTGTGACCTCCGCGTCCCCACCGACGAGCCGGAGTGCCGCCCCTTACGCCGGATCCCGACCCTACCACTGCGGGCGTCTTTCCCGACCAGCACCTGACCCTGACCCCCACTTCATCCGCCTGTAGCCACCGGGTCCCAACGCCGCAACCCGCCGCACTGACCGCCGACGAGCCTGCGCCCTAGTTTTCATCTCCGGCAGCTCCGCCGTGCTCCCGCTCAACCCGAAACCTCCCTCCGCCTTCCTCCTCTCCCGCGCCGAGCCTCCTCTCAGCCGCGTCGCCTGAGCCTTTTTCCCTTCCTCCTCCGATCTCCTCCCTCCGGCCGAGCTCGCCTCGAGCTACCGTCCCTCTCCGCTCGTCCCCGACTCCCCTCCGCCGGACCGCTCCGTTCCCCGACGAACCCACTCTCCTCCGCCTTGCCCACCAGCCTCGCCGCCTGCGCCGGAGCATGCGCCGCCGGCGAGCTCCCAATCTCCCCGCTCTCTCTCTCCCTCTCGATGCTCCCATTCTCTCCTCCCCCCTTTTGATTCTTTCTTTATTTTTTTATTATTTTTTTCTCTTTCTTCCTCTCTTTCGAGAGAGGAACCGGGCAGTACATGTGTACTGTACTGTAGATTTTTATTTTTATTTTTATTATTATTATTATTATTATTATTATTATTATTATTTTAGTTGGTTGTTTAGTTACAATATTATTATTATTATTATCATTATTATTATTATTATTATTATTATTATTATTATTATTATTATTATTATTATTATTATTGCAGCTATTATTATTATTATTATTATTATTATTATTATCATTATTATTATTATTATTATTATTATTATTATTATTATGATTATTATTATTATTATTATTATTATTATTATTATTATTATTATTATTATTGTTATTATTATTATTATTATTATTATTATTATCATCATTTTTTGGTATTAACATTAATGTTAGATATTATTAGGATATCGTATTGTTAAATTGATTTATGTATCTTTTATTTTTTTTAGCATGCTATATTCTGAAAATACAAAATAGTAGTAGTACTAGTATCTTAATGATATCATGTTCTTGGTATTATATTATTATTATTTTAGAAAAAAATTTATAGATAAATATTTTGACCCATAAATTTAGTTTCAAAAATTATAAATAAGTTACTAGTGTTTCTCAAATATTTTAATTAATATAGTTTCAATCTCAATCCATATTTTTACAAACTTAGAATTTTGCCTTGAAAACAACTTTCGATTTTTGAGTATTTAATTGAAAGCCTAATAAATTATATTTCAAATATTATAAAATATTTTCTAAAATCATTTATGTATTATTTTTCTAATTACTCTTGATTATCCTCCTGTCCGGCACAACAAATTCCGTTATTCCTATTCCTTCGTCTTTCCGTGACTACCTCATATCGACCCTAACTAAATTGACCCTTCTGGACCCAATGGAACTGCCCGTGCCATCAACAGAGGTCCCCTTGTGTAGTTGTTACACCAAAGTTGCAGATCATGCCACCTTGATCATCGCAGCACACCAGGCGCCCAATCAGGCAAGACACCTTGCCTTCACTGTTTAAATTCTTGCTCAATATCATGCATGTTTTTACTTATTCTAGAAAATATAAATTGTACTTGCAAATTATTATATTTTGGTTGCATATGGCTTAGAGTTAAGGGACCACCTTTGTTTGTGTCACATTTATTGGCCCGACACTTGTGTATCACGAGTCACGAATCTCATATAGATCTCGGACGTACGTATCGACTGGCCATCGGTGCGCACATGCCGTGCGATAGGCAATAACTGCTAAATAGTTATAGTTGTCTAGAAGACTTAGCGACTTAGCAGTTATTAGGAATGTCGTGATGTGGATTCAGCACGAGTAGTGCATGGGAAGGGTGAAGACAGTTATTAGGCGCAGGGGCTTTCACACCTTTACTTTTCTCTAGATGCCATTTGTGACTCAGTCGAGAGACTAGTGGCCGTGCATTTATTTACTTTTCTTTAGATGCCACTAGTGCCTCGGTTGAAACACAAATGTGCCGTGCATTTACTTTCCTCTAGCTGCCGTTAGTGACTCACCCAAGAGCTAGTGGCCGTGCATTTATTTTTCTCTAGACGCCCCTTAGTTCTCGCTCGAGTGCTAATGGGCCGTGCATTTACTTTTCTCTAGACGCCACTAGTGCCTTGGTTGAAACGCTAACGTGCCGTGTTTCTAGCTTCGGGAGCCCTTGTGTGGAACGTTGTCTTCAAAATGCATTTCACATAGAATGGTTAAGGACCTTTATTTGTGTAGTCACATATACTTTTCTGTTGAGCTAACTTTATTCAGTTTATTGGCATAATATTGTGTGTCTTGTTACGTCCCTCTGAGGACCTGGTTATCTCTCTAGGTGTGTGCTCTTGTCTTTCGCAGGTGTTTTAGCTCTAGTCGTGATCATTGTTATTTCTTCGAGGATGATTGCATTTGGATCGTCTTTGCTTCGCTCGCCAAGTTCTTTCTTTTGTTATGTATTTCTTTTTATAGTTGGTAGTGGATTTGTCTATGCCCAACTACATGTACCAAATGATATTTTCATAGTTGATTATATGAGATCTTCTATTCATTTATTTTGTGTGGATGAGATTAGTTATGGTTCTACTGTATTTTACAACTTATGTATCCATACGAGGCCTATGTACTTCGTATGAATACAGCTGGCATGTCTACGTTCCTAGTCCTGTGTATTTTGGGACTGGGGCGTTACAGCATCTACCTGAAATGTTAGTTTCTTCCAACAAATAGTAAATATATATATTGTCTTCCCTGATACCTTCAAAGATAGTACTACCAGTTGAGCTATCAACTATAGTACATTTGTCTTTGCCAAAGTTGATGCCATAACCATGATCAGCTAGATGACTTATGCTGAGTAGGTTATGTTTCAACTCGGTAACCAGACAGACATCCTTAATTACAGGATAGGGAGACTTACCAACATCACCGATACCAATAATATACCCTTTCAAGTTATTATCGAAGGAGACATAGCCTTCCTTCTTTTTCTTCGATAGTGTTACAAATAGTGTAGCATCACCGGTCATATGCCGTGAGCAACCGCTGTCGAGGATCCATTTGCTTCTAGCATATGAAAGGTGTTCCACCTACAAAACAGTTTGCAGATGAAACTTTTGGTACCCATTTCTTGTAGGGTCCTGAAATGTTAGCCTTTGGTATCCAAGCATAAATATTTAAATCAACAAGCTTTCTGATTCTACATGCAGATGAAATATGACCAATGAGGCCACAATAATGACATTGTGCATGTCGAGTGTTGAAAGCTGAGTGGTGTGCATGGTTGGTAGGTTTAGGTTTTCTAGTATAGAAGAAAGCATACATATAATCCTGTTTGGGCTTAACCTTTTGGGGTAAAGGTTTGATAGGGTTAGGTCTGACAGTATTTGGCTTGGGAATATTTCGATTTTTCGGTAAGTGACACGTGTTAGGATAGGAAGCAGCAGGCTCAGGCTGTTTTTCTAACCTAATTTCCAATCTTTTGGAAGTGTCATACAACTTAGTATAATCAGAAGTGAGTGTTTCCATTCTGATTTGTGCACTTTGAAGACTTTTCTTCTCTTTAGAAAGTTCTTCCTTGAGTTGGTCAATAACTTTGTCCTTCTCTTCAGATGACTTGGTAGTCTCGTATAATAAGAGCTTTATTGAAGAAAGCTCACCAGACTCACTAACATTATTTCTAACCTCAGCTAGTAGGTCGGTAAGTCTACCTATTTCACCTTTGTACTCTTTGAGTACCTTCTTAGAGGTCTGATACTTGCTACGCAGTTTCCTGTAATCAGTCATCAGTTCACTGAAGGCATCTCCTAATTGTTCAAAGGTGAAGTCATCATAAGTATCAACTACAGGTTCAGTAGGTACCTGATCGGATGCGATAAAGCATACGTTTGTAGCGTCTTCTGATTGTTTGTCTTCTGAGTCGCTTTCTTCACTTTCATGCCATATGCTGGTATTGGCATATCTCCTAGATGTTGATCTCTTCAGGTTCCTTTTTTTCATACCTGTTGCTCTTCTTGCTTGATAATGAGTTTGTAGGACAATCCTTCTTCATGTGTCCCTTCTTCTTGCAGCCGTAGCAGACAGCATCATCTTGATACCAGTTGTTGTTGCTGTTGTTTTCTTTGGCTCTCTTCTCATATCTTATGAATCTTTTGAATTTCCTTGCTAGGAGCGCTTGATCTTCAGCATCAGATTCACTGCTGTCTGAGTCACCTTCAGCAGCTTTTCTGTGCTGAGACTTGAAAGCGATCGTCTTCCCCTTTGGTGCAGGCTCTTCAAAATCTTGTAGCTCCAGTTCATGAGTGAGTAGCTTACCCATGAGTACTTCGAGGGACATAGTTGTGAGGTCGTTCCCTTCAATGATTGCAGTAGCCTTTGGAATCCAGTTCTTGGTAAGTGCTCGCAGGAGTTTGTGAATCTTTTCATGGTTACTGTACTCTTTGCCTAGGGAGGACAAAGGATTTACAATATCCAAGAATCTTTCGAACATTTGAGTAACTGTTTTGTTGGGCTTCATCTTGAACACCTCATACTCTTGAGTAAGTCTGCTGACTTTAGATTTTTTGACTTGAGTCATGCCTTCATGCGTGACTTCAAGTAGCTTCCACACTTCATTAGCCGTTGTGCAGATAGACACCCTGTTAAATTCAGTTCTGTCTAAAGCACAAAATAGAGCGTTAATAGCACGTGCGTCAAGACTGGCTTTTTTCTTTTCCTCCTCTGTATATCTGCTATGGGTTTTTCAACTAAAACTCCATCAACATTTATACGAGGTGGCTTTTGATAGCCATCAATAACAATAGACCATAAATCAAAGTCAAGAGATTTCAAGAAGAAACTCATCCATGTTTTCCAATAGGTATAGTTCGTACCATCAAACAGTGGAGGTCTGTTTGTGGCCTGGCCTTCACTTATGAATTTCACAGTTGCCATGTGTTGTGCTATGATCTATATAACAATTAATTAAAATGAATAAATAATTATACTGTTACCTTTGCTTTACCTGTAACACCCGTTTTAATACCAATTGTAGGAACGAAATCGTAAAGCACAATACTCTAGAGGAAGGGTGAATAGAGTAGGCAGCGGAATATTGCTAATTAAAAATGTTAGCAGTAAGATCACAGAATAATAATCACAACTAAGTAAAGTAAATGAAGAGATTAGGAATACAAATGCAAAGACAGCGATGTATACTGGTTTCCCTCTGTTGAGGACTAATCCAGTCGGTAGAACTCTTGCTACCAGTTGAATCCACTATTGGAAAAACCGCAAGTTTTCTTACGAAGTCCTTACAAATTCTACAACGCGAGCTTTGATACGAAGAACTCGTCCAACTTCAAATGTGAAGAGGTATTCTTCAATCAAGCCTTCTGATTACAATCTCTCAAAAACTTCTAGACCGCACCGCACTGGCAAATCGACTAGAGGATTGTAATTGGCTTGGGATCTGAAATTTAAAGCTCAAGAAAACTCTTTGGAAGATTGAAAGCTTTAGATAGAGAGAAGATTGAAAGTGAATGAGTGAGTTAAAATGATCGAAATCCTTCTCTATTTGTAGGAATTCCAAAGACAGAATTCTGGCAGAATTCGGGCAGAATTCGGACAGAACTCGATGAGAAAATCTCGATCAAATCCGCAACTGCAGGAGGACCAAGTTCCAGAGAATTCAAAAATTAAACGGCCACCAACCGAACTCTGGCCGAACTCTGGCCGAGTTCTGTCAGGGTTAGGTTAGGTTTTTAAAAACAATTTTTGGGGATTTTTGAAAACCTTTTTGAAGCTTTTGTTTAAAAGAATGTTTTTCAAAACAAAGGACATTTTAAAAGTATTTTGAAAACATTTTAGAATAGCCTATTTGCCAGTACGACTCGGTGTACAACGTATTCCTAGACTCAATAAAATAAAAAATACATTGCTTAAGGAAATACAGACTCGAACAGGTAAACATAGCTTCGGTCTTGAACTGTGTAGATAGTTGTTCTTGTTCATGTCCAAGAGTCCGATACATCCTGACTAGCTTCAAATATCCAGACAGAGTTTGATCAATTATTAAAATCAGGTTGACCATATGACCAATGGGCCAACACATACTGCTAACAAATAACTAACAACAAGGGGCTACTGACAGGTGACTATGAACTGGAATACAAGAACAACCATACGTAACTGAATTGCTGGATGAACAAGCAAATATGATATCAATGGAATACGAAACCCTCACATCGAGTGGACTCGCAGGTTTGAACTAATCACTAACTCTCGTCCCGAGTGTGGACTCTCTGGTTAGTACTAACCTTCGTCCCGAGTGTGGACTCTCTGGTTAGTTCACGGCAAGGCACCATCGTCCCGAGTGTAGACTCTCTGGTGCAAGTATAACGTCCTCGTCCCGAGTGTGGACTCTCTGATGTAAACACCCTCGTCCCGAGTGGACTCTCTGGTGCAAGTCAAGTCAACACCCTCGTCCCGAGTGTGGACTCTCTGGTGCAAATAATCGACATCCTCGTTCCGAGTATGGACTCACGGATCTAAACAGATCAAGGTAAACACCCTCATCCCGAGTAGACTCTCTAGTGCCAAGGAAACAATAACAAGGATTTAGCAGTTCAATTATACGTACTCGTTCTATGACACGACTCAAGCAAGGTACTGGTGAGACAAGGTACGACTCAGTCAAGACACAGTCAAGTCCAGTATAACTACACTGTCAAGTCAAGCAAGACCATAAACTGGTGAACACGGTATGTAGAAACTAGATAAATCAAGTCAACTAGAAAGCTAATAAATCATATAAAATCTATAACAAATAGAGTATCTAATGATAATACAATAATAACATGTATGGAATTAAACTGTAGAAGGAGGCAAGGTATCTTGCCTGTGGTCCTTGCACAAACCGTAGTCACAAGTCGAGGATGAGGGGATGCCGATCTAGGAGCTGTCAACCTATAAAACATATCGCACCATGAACCGTGCACGAAAACTATAAATCAATTCTAATGTTCTAGTTCTAAATTCATGGAATAGTGGGTTACTAATCTAATAATAATTAATTCTGGAATAATTCACTTAAAAACCTAATTTAACCTAATAATAATCTGAATATAATCTAAACATGCAAGTTTGGCCATCAAAAGTCGTGTTTCCAATTTGGGAACCATGCACGCAAATCGAGGCGTGCCGTTGACTATTTAGTCAAATGCTATGAACTCTAGATTTTGAAAGTGCACCTTGGTAGATTTTAGTGCCACGAGTGCGCTGGAATCAATCGTGTCATAAAATCATGCTTTGGTCAAAAGATATCGCCGTTATGGCTAATCGTGACCAAAATGGTGATCAGCCGATCAATTCTGAGTTCAACAGAATAACTAAAATACTAAATGAATGAATTAATTTCTGGGAAAAATATATGTCGTAGAGCTATGTGATAGTTTCCGAAACTTCAAACGGTTCATGATTTTGATTTCTGGTTCTCCCGAAATCTCAAAAACACCGAAACGTGTCAAATTCCGGAGAACCGACACTCTACGAATTTTCCAAAAATTTAGGAATAATATATACAAAAATAAATTACATATTCAGAAAGCTTACCTCGATACGAATCCAACAAAAAAACAGCGCATGAAAAACACGTCGAAGTTGGCGAAAATCGCTTCGGGAAGTCGAGATCTCTACTAGAAGTCTCTCTCAAAAAGGCGGCTGAAATTTTATTAGGGTTTCGAATACAATAGTATATATAGGAGAGAGAGAGAGCGGTTCAGCCTGGGCGCTGACAGGTGGGCCCCCTGGATGAATTATTGGATAATTAATTATTTAATTCAGAAAATCATTTAAAAATTATTTTAAGTCCAAATAAATCAAAATAAATTGCAGAAAAATCCAGAAAAATTCTAGAAAATTTTAGAAAATATTTCTAAGTGTTTAGAATCTAAATAAAAAATTTTAACACAAAATATCATCATATGACCTCACAGTAAATTCCCAAAGCCTATAAAATATAATTTCTATAGGTTTTAATTATATAAAATTCCCAAAATTTCTAAAAAATCCAGAAAAATTCTAAAATATTCTAGAAAATATTTCTAACCTTCTAGAACCTAAATAAAAATAACTTGTCTCAAAATAGTCCCAAATGACCTTATATTAATTCATGAAAGTCAATAAAATAAATATATCTTTGATAAATAAATATCTAAAAATGTCTAAAAATTATTGGAAAATATAATATAGCTATAGCATGCTTATAAACCCTATCTAGAGATTATGTGACCAAAAGATGGTCATAAATCACCTGTGGGCTTAGTCACAACTCCTATGATCATAGAAAAATTAAATGTAAACTAATCAAATAAAAAAATAAAAATCTATCACAAAATTTCGGAAAGGGAGTTACACTGATGGCTTCTTCAAATCTAGTAGGGAAGTCAGGCAAGGTGATCCTCTATCCTCTACCATCTTGATCATCGCTACTGAAGCTCTTAGCAGAAATTTGAACAACATGCTTGGCCCACACAGATTTCAGCATTACCACACCTCAAGCGTCTGCCCGATCATCACTCATCTTGCCTACGCCAACGATATTCTTATCTTATCCTTTGGCGACACTGGTAGTGTCGAGGTGGTTAACTCCACGCTGCAGAGATACATCAGATGCTCTGGACAGCGTATCAACCCTAACAAGAGTGTCATCTACATCCATCACTCCACAAGTAGAGAGCACTCCCTTACCCTCACCAATATTACATCCTTCTCTGTCGTATACCACTTTTTAATTATTTAGGCTGCCCCTTGGTGTACGGCAGATCTAATGCAGGCATTTTTCAAGGGCTCGTAGGCAAAATCAGGAAAAAGATTGAAGGATGGCACAACACGATTCTATCTTCTGACGGGAAGATGATTCTGATTCAGCATGTGCTCTCTTCCATCCCTATATACACCCTAGCGGCCTGCTCTCCTCCGAAGAAGGTTACTTCCATTGAAAAACTGTTTGTCGACTTTCTTTGGGGATACAACGATGGCAAAGATAAACATTACTGGGCCAGTTGGGACACAATGGCCAAGCCCACGGCCGAGGATGGACTCAGTTTCTGCAGGTTGGCTCAGGTAATGGACGCTTGCTCGATGAAGTTATGGTGGAAGCTCCGAGAGAACCGATCACCATAGGCTCAGTTCATGAAGGTCAGATACTTCAAGTATACACACCCGGCTGTCATCGTCTCATCGAGCCTCTCATTCGTCTTCGGCTTGGCGCAGGAGAGTCATCCCTATTTTACGAGAATTAGCTCAGAGATTGCCTTCTTCATAGACGTTCGGAAGCACCCCCCAACAGCATTATCAGAGATCTGTGCACCAGTGTGGACAGGTGGGACTGGAAGAGGGTTCAGGATTGGATTGGAAAAGAGGATGCGGCTGGTCTCGCTGCTTCGGGCTTGAAAGTTGGCATAGTCCCTGACTCTTTGAGGTGGTCCCTTTCGGTCCACAGCTCTTTTTCTTTAGCTTCTGCGAGAAACGTGGTTCGGGACATTAGAGGTCTGTCCCACATTACTGGTCCCTTCTGGCAGATATGTATTCCCAAAAAATGGTCATTTCTGATCTAGAGTGCGCAACGCAAGAAGCTCCCCACGGATGACGCTCTCACCACCATCGGCTTTAGCCTAGCATCAACAAGTCACTGTTGCTCAGAGCGTAGTTCTAAAACTGTGGATCACATCCTTAGGTCTGGTGACCTAGCTACGCTCGTTTGGAACGACTTCTCCCACAAGTGCAGCCAGAGTTTGGTGGTGGGGGCTTCAATGATCTTTTGACGTCCAGGGACATGGCCTCTTATGGCATTGCAGCCACCATCATGTTGGTGATTTGGAAGAACCGTAACAAATTCAGATATGAAGGCCACCAATACACTTCAAATCAACTAATCAGAGAGGCACACAGACAAATCAGCAAAATTAGCAAACACTGCAAACACACCCAGCCATATTTCTGGTACTCCTTGCTGATTTAGACCCCCGACGATGGTTTTGGTTGGGAGAGCGACGGCTGGTCCTTCCTCCATGCTCCTTTACTTTTCCCTTTTTGGCCATTGTTTTGGCTCTCTTCATTGTAAAGGTTACAATATTTTGCGCCTTTATATGAATATATTCTCAGGTTTTGGTTTATATATATATATATATATATATATATATATATATATATATAGTTTGACCAAAAAACTAATATAAAATTTATAACATATATAATATATTAATAAGCAATTGCTAAGGGGGTCAGTTAAGGACAACCATTGGAGTACATACTACCTAAGTGATCCCCTACGATCCATAAAACTTTAAAATCTATCCAAATTTTGATATTCTCAAAGGTTACCATTGGATCAGGTACTCTAATCCTCAAGATTACTCTATTGATTTTCAGAATGACACAATGTAGTGATGAATCAGAGTGATGACTAGATGAATAATAGTGTAGATTAGTTAGGGAATTTGATTAACTACAACATCAGAGTGGCGCAGCAAAAGCGTGGTAGGCCCCTAACACATATGTGTTTTTGGAAAGAAAGAAAAAGTTTAATAAATCACTTTTTGAAAAACTAAGAATTTATTACAACTCAAAAATGATGACAAAAGTTTTGAAATGAAAAATTATGAACCAAGTTGAGATTCTGGAGAGATAGGATGATGAAGATCGAACCAATGAGTGGTTTTTCTACTCTGTTGACGATCTGACATACTTTCAGAAGTCCTTCTATGCACATAAACATTGTTGGGCAAAGGATTCTCTAAATAAATAGCTTTGGCTGCAGATTACAAGGTGGCTAAAATGTTGTGGATGCCCTCTGCGTATGCTTTGTCTTGAAACACAAAAATCAAGACTATTTATACCCGAAATGTCTCAAAAATAGTTACTGCTAAAGACCCGCGGGAAGGATTGTCCCTTGGAAAAAGACTTCTCGCAGAAAGCATTATCATGCAAGAACAGACTTCATGTAGAGTCACTTAACCCATGTTTACACATGGTTAAAGAAGATGCATCCATGTGGATGCATGTTCACGCGACCTATAAGGAGATGCTGCCATGTGGCAGCAATTAACCGAGGAGTGGGGATGCTTCTGCACAAACGAAGCTATGTTCTACCATGTGGGTTCCTGCTAATGCGGCTACATGTGTAATGAATGCACAATCTCTGATAGATGTCGAAGACTCATCTCGATCTCTATAACATCCTCCACATTTTTTGTTCACAGACAGGTGGATAAATATATGTAAATGATGAGAATGGAACTTCCAAACATTTGTCAGTCAATTGCTCATCCATCTTTCTTTCATCTACACCTACATGCAACTCAAACAAGTTAAAATTATTTTATGTGGCCTTATTTTATGCTATATATACTCTATAAAATTTAACATGTGCATATACTGAAACACCTTTGATTTTATAGTATAACCATAGATATTGTGGTGAGCATTATTCAGTTTTGGAATTGAATCAAGCGATTCGAATAAGAGACGTGGTTCGCTTTGAAAAATATTGGTTATATTTCTGTTATGAAAATACGATTTTTTTAATTTGGTTTCAGTTTCGATTTTGATTTCGATTCCAGTCCAATATAGAAAACCGAATAACAATTATGTAAATACCTTCCATTCTTAAATAATTTATTATTAAAAATGTATATATTTTGAAAATAATAATTATATGCATGTGTTTTGAAGCCCAAATTTAGTAATTTAATAAGTAGCCTAACTTTGGGCTCAAATTTGAAACAAACGTATGTATAAAAATTATATATTTTAAATATAATTTAATCACAATTTCAACTTTGGGCCAAATCCATTTAGAAATAATTCAACTGAATAAACCAACTAAACTAATGCTCCCTAAACCTTAAGGTTTGCTCTCCCCTAAGCCCTAAGGTTTACTCTCCCCGTCGGCACCTCCGCTCTCTCATCGTCCTCCAATTCCCCCTCCAGCCAACCACCACTCCCACTCCCCTCATCCCCTCACCAATCCCTCTACTATTTTTCCTCTCCACACTCCACCTCTCCTCTCCATTATTCTCAACACCCCATCCATCTTCGTCTCCCTTGCTCTCCCTTTCATTATTCTCAGCACCATCCATCTTCGCCTCCCTTGCTCTCCCCTCCATTATTCTCAGCACCTCATCCATCATCGTCTCCCTTGCTCCCCCTCAACCAGCAACATGTCCTCCAACAAGGAGGCTGCAGAGAAAATGGTGTCCCTCTTCAACTGCCATGGCCCTGCAGGGATGATCGCCCTTTC
The DNA here is from genome assembly GCA_029216955.1 of Iris pallida. Lineage (NCBI taxonomy): Eukaryota > Viridiplantae > Streptophyta > Magnoliopsida > Asparagales > Iridaceae > Iris > Iris pallida. The sequence continues at coordinate 4,861,246 of JANAVB010017198.1, forward strand.
GGCTAGAGACAATGAGATCCCTCATCACTGGGCCTTTACCATTGTTGTCATACCTTACACCATACGCTGATTCATATGGTCGGTAGCAACTATCCTCTCCAAAATATAGAAGACGGTCGAGGCAATCCAGTTTTTTGAACTAAATATTGATGTTGGATCATTCTTAGTGTAGTGCCCCGTCCCGCTCAGTCAATCGGAGGGATCGAAACGCCGACGGCGTTTGGACTTAGCCTTGCAACGGCTTGCTCGGAGACATCGCTCAGGTGGGGTAGTTTCGGTGAACTTGCCTTATCTTAGCCTTCACATAATAACTCGCATGTTTTCAACTTGCACAAGTAGGCTAATATAAAAGCTACGAACGCACATAGCTAAGGGAATAATCCCGACGGGTCGATAAATGCTAGAACTTGGAAAAGGTCCCACAGCCGTCATAGAAGTGTGTTCAGCGTGCTTTCAAAGTGACACTCGAATCCTTCGTCCCGCGGCTTAGGAGAAGGAAGTTGGTTTAAATTGCTAAGTTGCCACGACACTCGAATTAGCCTAATGCGTGAATGCTTGATAAAGCATGAACGGTCCCATCGTTTTGCCCCAACACTAGAATTGGCCTAAGTCATAGGCGCCGCCCGCATGAATGCTTAATAAAGCATGCACGGTCCCGTCGTCCAAGGCTTGGCATAGCCTTTAAACGTCCCGTGAGTTAAGTCGTCTTGCACGGCTTTTGGCTTAAGTCTAGGCACCCGAGAACTTGGTTGTTCAAGTCGAACGCGTGCACGGCATGTTCCCTCGATTGTGAAGCTCGGCATAGCCTTTGTTCGTTGAGTCGTTGCCTGAATAAGTTAGGCAAGAGTTGTGTTGGGCTATCAAAGCCATTTCTAGCACTGTCCCACTCTATCTGCGGTTGTCAAGTCGCGTAGTCCCTCGAGATCAAGGCTCGTCGTATAACTTATATGACTTGAGTGACAGCATCGCATAGAGAACAAGGTCTGTCTAAGATACGAGCCACGGTCGGCACGATGTAACGTTAGCCACGGTCTATGGCATTTAAGGAACACGTTTGGTTCAAATTAAGTTGGAAGGCTATGCAGTAGTCGTTCCTTGGTATATGAGGCGGTCCCTCTGTTGGGAGTCTCACGTTCCTATCCACGTTAAGAGGTATGAGGTGGTCCCTCGGTTGGGAGTCTCACGTTCCTATCCACATTAAGAAGTATGAGGCGGTCCCTCAGTTGGGAGTTTCACGTTCTTATCCATTTTAAGAAGTATGAGGCGGTCCTTCAATTGGGAGTCTCACGATCCCGATACACGTCATGCAAAGTATGGTTCAGAGCACGAGTTGCTAAGTATAGTTCCAGTCGTACCAACAAATTAGGCCATACATTTATGTGAGTCTAGATGTCTCGTAGGTGCGTGGTCATGGACAACTTGTCGACAAGGGCGATGTTTCTTCGAGCGGCAACCCGAGGCCACAGGACCGACTCGACCTAGGAGGAAACACGATATAGCAGAGCTGGGTAATAGGCAATTGGTAGTTCGGAGACTTGCATCGGGGATCGCAACCTGCGGTACAAGGGTCCCGATTGCCAGGCTATGTCCATGATGGCTTGTCGTGCCAGTGACCTTTCATATAGATAATTGGCGTGCTAAGCAACAAATCCGCATACACGGTGTCGGTCATAACAAAGGAAGTATAAGCACGGTATGACTTGAGTTATGAAATATGTGCTCGGTTGCACCCAAAGTATTATGAGGCCTAGGGTTTGGCTAAGTGAAGACCTATGCTTCGGTACGAGATATGACGTCGAGTGTTAAGTCGTTGGCATAGATTTGCATAAGTCAAACTTGAGTTGTCGTGAGTTACGTCGAGAAGGGCCGTAGGACAAGTTGGGTGAAGTTACGTTGAATTGTTGGGCACGACCTCAATTATGAGGTACTGATGCGCTGTCATAACACAAGTATGGGTGAGCCAGTAAGTGGTGAGGCACTGCCTCAATGAGGTAGCACAGTCATACGAAAATGGGGTCTATCGAGTAGTTGCCTCTGATTTTGGCCGTAAGGCAAATACGACTTGATAGGTTAACGTTGTTGGCACGAGAAGGGATCTAGAGGCAGAGTATGAGTTAACGTTGTTGTTGCAAGCATGTGACGGTCCCTAGACACAAGTATGCCAAGGCGTCTGTCATAAAATCGATCCTAAGGCAAGACTAGGAAGACAATCGTAAAGGGGCTTGTATTGCACAAAAGTAAAATAAACGTGTCGGTTTTGTATGGGTGGGCGAGGAGCTCACTCCACCAGTACAGTTGAGTAGTGACACCCACATAGTTTTTATGTGCAGGCGCAGGTAGAAGCTCGTGGCGCGGAGCTCGCTTGGATGCGTCGAGGCACAGAGTTCCTTGGCGATTCGAAGCATGCGGTCGTATTCATTCAAGACTTATACGGGACATAATGTATGGACGTCACCTTCTGAAGCTTCCCTGGCTCAAGCATTGTATCGAGAGATGAGAGAGAGCAGAGTGACTTGTAAAATGAGAGAAAAGTGAGGACGAGAGACTTGTTATCATGGCTTGCATCTATTGTAATATGATTGTTCAATATCAATAAAGAGTTCTTTTGAATAATATGTTTTTAATTTTAAATTCTACTGCATGTTCAATGTATCTGCTTGGGACTTCTGTGCGATGACCCCGTCGCCGCCGATGTAATCGGCCGTTATGAAACTGCCTTGCACGAGCGCAATCTAGGCTCGTACGACATCACGCCTTAGCGAGGATGATCGCTCCTATGGGAGCGGGGTGTGACATAATGGTATCAGAGCACGCCTTTACGTCCTTGGACTTCATGTCGATCTCTTAGTTTTGAAGGCTCGTCGTTGGAAAAAGAAGTGTATGCTCTCTCTTGAATGTCCCTCGCCATGTCCATACAATAAGTCTAAATATTTTCAAAAGCTTGTTCAAGTGTTCAATCGAACGCATCGATAGGCAATGGCCTATGTGCCGAACGGTGTCAAACTTGACTTGATAGAAAACATGTACTAAAGTTAGCAAGTTAGTAAGTCGCGTGCGTGCCCAACTAGTCCTACATCGACATTAGTAAATGAGCGTGCAAACTCGAGTATTGTCCGTACGAGATGGCTATGCGCACGGCTTTTTGGCTAAGTTGTGTCGCGTGTCGCGTACCTCGACTTTTTGGTGCAATCGAGTCGCGAGCAATATCAAGTATCGCTCGGGCGGGAACGGAGATACACTTAGAGTGTATATCGATAGGAATGCTATCGAACTAGCGATTAGGTGTACTCAAAAGATTGGTTTGGATTTTGAGGAATAGTGCGAATGACTTAGTACGTCAATACGACGTGAGTGATTACGCTAGAGATTCGTCGAACGAATCTGAAAGATGTATTAGTGAGTAGTGCGAACGTGATTGAGGACTAGATCGGATGGCTCAAATTCAAGTGGTGTATGGTTTGTCTTGGAAATCATTCGAGCAAAATTGGGGATTAGAGGTAACACGAGTATGTCGGTGAGGCGATGCGATCGCGCAGAGCCTTAGAACGCATCATGCTTAGTTGGTCATGACTTCGAATGTCCCAAACGAGATATCGTTCGAACAACTTGTGAATGGGCAACGCGATTTAGAAAACGATACGGAACAATGAATAGAAATAAATGTCTTGATCGAGGACGTTTAGAAGATCGCACATGTGATTACGGATTCGATCGAATGGAATCGTAGTATATCCAAATCAGACAATAGCATCCGTTACATGACTCGGAGTTCGTTGCGAAAGGAAGATCGTCAGGTTACGTACATCATCGATAGTATTGAGGCGTATCAAAGATCGATGTGCGATAACTCGGGGGTACTCTGATTCGAGGAATGACGATCGTGTAAAATGTTATTGTTCTGCTGGATGCTATACTCGGGATATTGAAACGTGTCGAGAAAAATATAGACGTGGCTCAAGGATTTTCTAGTTAAATGAATGACGGTCAGACTATCAAATTGGAATCTTAATTTAGATGAAAATGATACGTTTGGATTTGCTTCGTCGATAACCACAACATTGACGTTCTTGTCTTATGCGAGCGCAACTCCAGCCTCGCACATGCGTCACGCCGATTAGGACGATCACTCCGCGTGAGCGCTGGTATGGTAATTCATACAGCGGGGGTGATCGAACTTGCATGGCGTGGCAATTTGTATGCATCGACTTGTGGTTTGATACGAAGGTAGACTTGAGAACGACTCAGTGTGCTTGACGATCGAAATTGAGGATTGAGTAGGTCCAATCCGCGTATCGAGAATGAATTAGTCTAGACTCGGGCAAGAGTTAGTCCCCGATGAGAATGATTATTCTGCGGGAGCGTTGCATGGTGATTCATGAACCACCATGGATAATGGGACTCGCATGAGAATGGGACACAACATATTGTCGAGCTAGATGACCTCGTGATCGAATATATAAATTGGTTAGAGTTGGTGAATTGAAATAAAATCGAATATGCGTAACGAGTGCTTTGATGCGAATTAGGTGATCGTGCTCGATGTTTAAAAATCTGAGTGACGCGGGCTTGGGTAGAAAATCCTATATTATCGACTTTGGTTTGACCCTAGGATTTGGGGTCAGTGTTGGCATTATGTTGGAGAACTATGATTCCAATCCTGATATTGACTTAGCCTTGAGAAATGGCCTAGTAGTTAGGCGAGACGCACCTGTTTTAAGAGTTAGCAATCGAAAGATTGATCTTGAGAATTGGCATGGATGGATAGTATGAATCAAGAGTATAGGAATACCCCTCACGAGATTCGGCTGACATGCATATATTTCAGGAACGCTTGAGTATGTGCACGATGTGACTCGAGTAAAAATAACAAATTCTCTATCATGCGGCTTGGTTGAATGCATGTATTTTGGGGACACCTAGAATGTGTGCACGATCCGGCCAAGTGATATGTTGAGTTCTAGCGAAACCTGGGGAATGGAAAGTGTCAAGGATTTGAGATCGTGTTAAAGGAAAAGGATGAAAGTAGTACGAGTGTGGCTTGGAATCAAAGTAACGCGTAGGCGGAGTGTGCATAATAAGTTATGGTGTACCTCGTATGACGGTTATAGCTCCGTGTCTAGGCACAATTAAGTCTTGGCCATAGAAATGGTAGGATGGCTTGCCTTCAGGAAAGTCTCGAGGACGAGACTTGTTTTGAGTGGTGTATGATGTAGTGCCCTGTCCCGCTCAGTCAATCGGAGGGATCGAAACGCCAACGACGTTCGGACTTAGCCTTGCAACGACTTGCTCGGAGACATCGCTCATGTGGGATAGTTTCGGTGAACTTGTCTCATCTTAGCCTTCACATAATAACTCTCATGTTTTCAACTTGCATAAGTAGGCTAATATAAAAGCTACGAACGCACATAGCTAAGGGAATAATCCCGACGGGTCGATAAATGCTATAACTTGAAAAAGGTCCCACGGCCGTCTTAGAAGTGTGTTCAGCGTGCTTTCAAAGTGACACTCGAATCCTTCGTTCTGTGGCTTTGGAGAAGGAATTTGGTTTAAATTGCTAAGTTGCCACGACACTCGAATTAGCCTAAGTCATAGGCGTCGCCCGCGTGAATGCTTGATAAAGCATGAAAGGTCCCATCATTTTGCCCTAACGCTTGAATTGGCCTAAGTCATAGGCGTCGCCCGCATAAATGCTTAATAAAGCGTGCATGGTCCTGTCGTCCAAGGCTTGGCATAGCCTTTAAACGTCCCGTGAGTTAAGTCGTCTTGTACGGCTTTTGGCTTAAGTCTAGGCACCCGAAAACTTGGTTGTTCAAGTCGAACGCGTGTACGGCACATTCCCTTGATTATGAAGCTCGGCATAGCCTTTGCTTGTCGAGTCGTTGTCCGAATAAGTTAGGCAAGAGTTGTGCTGGGCTATCAAAGCCATTTCTAGTACTGTCTCACTCTATCTGCGGTTGTCAAGTCGTGTAGTCCCTCGAGATCAAGGCTCGTCGTATAACTTATATGACTTGAGCGACAGCGTCGCCTAGAGAACAAGGTCTGTCTAAGACACGAGCCACGGTCGGCACGATGTAATATTAGCCACGGTCTATGGCATTTAAGGAACACGTTTGGTTCAAATTAAGTTGGAAGGCTATGCAGTAGTCGTTCCTTGGTATATGAGGCGGTCCCTCGGTTGGGAGTCTCACGTTCCTATCCACGTTAAGAAGTATGAGGCGGTCCCTCGGTTGGGAGTCTCACGATCCCGATGCACGTCATACAAAGTATGGTTCAAAGCACAAGTTACTAAGTGTAGTTCCAGTCGTACCAACAAATTAGGCCATGCATTTATGTGAGTCTAGATGTCTCGTAGGTGCGTGGTCATGGACAACTTGTCGACAAGGACGATGTTTCTTCGAGCGGCAACTCGGGGCCACGGGACTGACTCGGCCTAGGAGGAAACACGATATAGCCGAGCTGGGTAATTGGCAATTGGTAGTTCGGGGACTTGCATCAGGGATCGCAACCTGCGGTACAAGGGTCCCGATTGCCAGGCTATGTCCATGATGGCTTGTCATGCCAGTGACCTTTCATATAGATAATTGGCGTGCTAAGCGGCGAATCCGCATGTACGGTATCGGTCGTAACAAAGGAAGTATAAGCACGGTATGACTTGAGTTATGAAATATGTGCTCGGTTGCACCCAAAGTATTATGACGCCTAGGGTTTGGCTAAGTGAAGACCCGTGCTTCGGCATGAGATGTGGCGTCGAGTGTTAAGTCGTTGGCATAGATTTGCATAAGTCAAACTTGAGTTGTCGCGAGTTAAGTCGAGAATGGTCGTAGGGCAAGTTGGGTGAAGTTACGTTGAATTGTTGGGCACGACCTCAATTATGAGGTACGGCTGCGCTGTCATAACACAAGTATGGGTGTGTCAGTAAGTGGTGAGGCACTGCCTCAAGGAGGTAGCACGGTCATACGGAAATGGGGTCTATCGAGTAGTTACGTCTCTGATTTTGGCCGTAAGGCAAACACGACTTGATAGGTTAACGTTGTTGGCACGAGAAGGGGTCTAGAGGCAGAGCATGAGTTAACATTATTTTTGCAAGTACGAAACGGTCCTCAGACACAAGTATGCCAAGGCGTCTGTTATAAAACCGATCCTAAGACAAGACTAGGAAGACAATCGTAAAGGGGCTTGTATTGCACAAAAGTAAAATAAACGTGTCAATTTTGTATGGGTGGGTGAGGAGCTCACTCCACCAGTACAGTTGAGTACTGACACCCACATAGTTTTCATGTGCAGGCGCAGGTAGAAGCTCGTGGCGCGGAGCTCGCTTGGATGCGTCGAGGCACGGAGTTCTTTGGCGATTAGAAGCGTGCGGCCGCATGAATTCAAGACTTATACGGGACATAATGTATGGACGTCGCCTTCCGAAGCTTCCGCTGGCTCAAGCATTGTATCGCGAGATGAGAGAGAGCAGAGTAACTTGTAAAAATGAGAGAAAAGTGAGAACGAGAGACTTGTAATCATGGCTTGCGCCTATTGTAATCTGATTATTCAATATCAATAAAGAGTTCTTTTGAATAACTTGTGTTTTGATTTTAAATTCTGCTGCATGTTCAATATTTCTGCTTGGGACTTCTATGCGATGACCCCGTCACCATCGGCCGTTATGAAACTGCCTTGCACGAGCGCAATCTAGGCTCGTACGGCATCACGTCTTAGCGAGGACGATCGCTCCTAGGGGAGCGGGGCGTGACACTTAGTGAGGCTAGAATCCCCAGAGGAAGTTAACAAGATTTTGCTAGATGCCCCATGGGGTATCAATGATGAACTACTCGTAATCGAGAAGTATGATCCAAGGAAATTACCTGAAGAATACATGTTTCAAAAGCCCGACCTCTGGATACATATAACACCCCAGTCCCAAAATACGTAGGACTAGGTACATATCCATGCCAGCTGTATTCATACGAAGTATACTCCAATATATGAAAACCTCATATAAATACATAAGCTGTAAAATACAGTAGAACCATAACTAATCTCATCCACACAAAATAAATGAATAGAATATGTCATATAATGAGAATAAATTGTCTTGATACAATATGTTGGGCGGTGACAAATCTACTACTAACAAAATAAGGAAAAGTACATGGAAATGAAATAAGTAGGGCGAGCGAAGCGAAGACGATCCAAGTGCATCATCCTCGAAGAAATAGCGATGATCATGGCTAAGGCTAAAGCACCTGTGAAAGACAATAGCACACACTTGGAGAGATAACCAGGTCCTCAGAGGGACGTAACAAGACACATAATATCATGCCATATAAACTGAATAAATATTGCTCAAATAAATAAGTAAATCGAATTATAACATGTTCCAATACGTACCTACTGAACGAGCGTACCATCCCCCCAACCAAACAAGGACAGGAGATGGTAAACTAATTCACGGTAACGTATCTTCCCATGCTATGAATCCAATATGGTATCCGGACCCCAACAAGGTTCAATACCTTCTCATCGAAGAAGTAAGTCACACCAACAACCAAACAAGGATAAGATGTGACAAACTAGTCTGCGACCACTTATTGTTCCAAGCCACGGTCAGATACAAGTACTCAAACCAAAAGTACTCGTACCTAACGGATAAAGGTAGCCTACCGTTCTAAGTGATATGTAGTTAATAACAATCATTCCTGCCATGGACCCTGGCTAAATAGGATCGGCATAGTCCCCCTTGGGCACCAGAGGCCCAATCAGTAAGAGCATGACGTTCCGCAGAATCGTCAGTGGCCGTCAGTAATCATGGGTCATCAACCCCGTATCTCCAGCGGAGAGTCCGGGTCACAAGGGAAGTGCATCGAAGCCCATACGCTAAGAAATTGTTCTCCCTATCCAATGTCTACTGTGTTGTATCCATAACACAAACCACTATAACCGCTAAGTCAAACTAGCATGCAACCTCTCTTAGCGGTTATTCCTATCGCACGGCCTGTACGTACTGGTAGCCAGCCAATCACGTACTTCCGTGTTCTACATGTGACACACAACCTCGTATTTCAACGTGTCAAGGCCAATGAATGCAACACACAAGGTGGTCCCTTAAATCTAGGTTTAATTTGTAAAAAAATAATACATAGCAGGAAATATAAATGAACAGTAAGTTCTAACAGTTATGCCATGTATCATAGTTTATTTTGCATAAAAAAAATAATGCATGAAATATGAGCTAAAATAATTAAACCGCGAATGGCAAGGTGTCTTGCCTGGTAGTACGCCTGGTGTGCTGCAATGATCACTGTGGCATGAACTGCGACTTTGGTGTAACAACTACACAAGGGGACCTCTGATGGTGGCACGAACAGTTCCATTGGGTCCAGAACGGTCAAATTGGTTAGGGTGGACATAAGGTAGGCTTGAATTTGGGAGAGTATAGGAATAATGGGGTTGGTCTTGGTTGGAAGGAAAAATCAAGGATAATGGATAAAATAAATATATACGATTTCCAGAAAATACTTATAATTCCTAAAAGCAAATTTTCACGAGTCAAAATATTTTAAAAATAAAGAAAAATTTGATTTAGGCTAAACTATATTTTACTAGTAAAAAGTTACTAATAGATATTTACAATCTAGAAAACTAGTTTAAGATAAAAGCCTAATTTTGTTGAAGTGAATTTTTGGTGAAACTATCTTTAAAAACAGTTAGAAAATAATGTGTCCATAAAATTCCTAAAATAATATTAGTAGCAAATAAATAGTTTTTATTTTTACAAAATCAACAAAAATATTCAACATAAAATAAAAACAATAATAACAATAATATTAATAATAATAATAATAATTAACCAAAAACAAAAGAAAATAAATAACTAAATAAATAACTAAATAAAAATAACAATAAAATAAAGTAAAATAATAAACCACATCTGGTTCTCTTCTCAGCAAATAAAAAAAAACAACAGAACAAAAGCACACGGGGAGCTCGAAGAGATTAGATAGGGGGAGATGCGGCGTCGCGCGAACGGGGAAGAGGGTGGTGGCGCTGGGCTATTCGAGCGGGACGGCGGACGTTCACCACTCCAGCGGTGGCGGAAGGGAAAGTGAGGCGCGGCCGATCGGAGGAAGGAAGGAAGTAGGAGAAGAGGGTTTCGACCGGGCTCGTGCGGTGGCCGACGCCGTGGCCATGGGGCGCGCAGTCGACGGAAGAGGCGGAGGGTGTGTTCCTGCGGGGGCTCACCGGTGAGGGCTCGGCGAAGGGATCTGGGTTCAGTCGACGGAGAAATACGGCGCTCGGCCTGCGGCGGAGGGCAGTGGTGCCACGGCGAGGAGGAAGAGCAAGGGAGTTCGGGGTCCGGCTGTGGGCTGTGCGGCGGCGAGGCTTCGGGCAGCGACGGGGTTCTCGGTCGGAGTCCGTCGGCGGACTGGCACGACCGGAGTCTGGGATCGACACGGCGGCAGATCTACCACGCGGAGGCGGGGTTCCGACTTGTGGAGCTGGGGAACAACGGCGGACGCGGAATGCGAGCTCGCCAGGGCGCGGCGGTGGCGCTCGACGCGGTACACCGGGCGGAGACGGCGGCCACGGGAGGTAAGGGTGGTCGGTTTGGTTTAATTGTTTTCGGGGTTTTCATTTCTTATGTTCCGACGAGAGGGCAACCGTGTGGCGGTAGTTTTGGGACAGCCGGGGTTCGACAGAGGTTTGGCCGGAGGTGGTGAAGGGGGTTTCCGGCCGGTGGCCGTAGTGGTTGTGCTTGGATTGGTGTTTGGCGAGGGTTTTGGTCGATGGTGGCGGCAGTATGGGTGGACAGGAGGTGGTGGTGTTCTAAGTTGGTGGTGGAGGAAGATGATGGTAGCAGGATGGCCGTGGAAGTTTCGGGTTGGTCGCAAGGGACGAGTCGGGCGACAGAACAGTGGTAGTGGTGGTGATGGAGATGTCGGGTTCGGATGAGGCCGGGGTGACGGTGCTGAAGATTTGCTGGCGACGGGGAAAGAGACGGGAGGAGTTGCTGATAGTTAGGTTAGGATGTCGTGTCGGGGAGTGTCCGACACGGGATTGATGTACTTGTAAAATATATAGAATAAGATTGTGGATGCTGGAACACGGACACGGTGCACGCACTTCATGGAGAAATATTTGTGGAGGAATAATGTGGATGATAAAAAATATTGGAGGAGTACCTGCCTATTTATAGGATATGGGAATTTCTAATTGGATAGGAACTAGGAATAGTTTAAACCCAAAAATAGATAATCCGTAATTTAATTTAAATCAATTTAAATCCAAATCAAAATACAAATCCAATTTAAATCAAATAAATTTTCTTAGTTTAAAATCAAATCAATAAATCAAATTTCATTTATTTAACTATTTAAATAAATACATAGATTCAAATCAAGATTTAAATCTCCATAATAAATTCAAAATATGCTTTCCAAAAATACTAATAATATTAATTTCAAATATTGCATTTTTATTTAAAATAAACTAATAAATATTTATGAGCTATATGTATGCACAAATATTCTTTACATAAATATACCTTCTAATATACCATTTTATGGGAAAATACTTTATAATTATAACTGCATAAATAAAAGGCTTTTCATAATTAAAACCATAAACTTGAAATGATAGCTAGAAATAATTATTATCTATATTATTTTGAAACCATAAAATAATAAAAATAATGTTTTTTTCAAAAATATGTACGCTCGTACATATTCGCACTCGTCGAACAAATTCGAAAAAGAAATAAAAGTCGTGCGCGACGTATAATACGACTACGCGACGTGTATTACGAAAATTTTAAATCAGTACTAAATTTAATATAAAAAAATAGTAGAAATTTTAGGGGTTTTACATCCTACCCAAATTAAAAGAATTTCGTCCTCGAAATTAAGAATTTGCAGGGGGTGAGAAGACACAAAGGGGTAGCGATGATAAAATCAATTCACAACGTTCAACACGTGATTAGATAAATACGAAAATAATCGTGGATATGGTTAATTAATGCAAGAGTGAAAATGATCAAGGGTTTTTAATCAAGATATCATGCAATAAGGAATTGTATGGTATCATGAGAAAATAAATTAGAGACCCTTAAGATACGGCACGATTAGGAGAACGATTGGGGTTGTTCAAATGATTTAGAAGGTCACGATGGTAGGTTTAGGATCAAGGGAAAAGACGAATAGTTTTAGGAAGAGGATATAGCCACGGGTTGGTAATGGCTAATTATAGTGGTCATAAGTGATCGAACAACTAAAGGGGATACTCGGCACGAGGGATTTCGTCCTTCTAAAATAGGAGGAAAATAAAAGCGATAAAGGGTTCCAAGGTGATATTTATCGAATACGAATACGTGGTTCAAAGGCGACCGAATAATTTCTAAGGAATTGTTAAGGCAGTCACGGATGGGACTCTAGAGGACAAGTTTAGCTATGTCCCCATCCACGTAGAACGATAAATAAAAGCGAACCAAAGTGCACTCGGTTGATCAGACCATTATGCACCGGTTCTGATAGACAATATGTTAGTGGGGTACCTCCATTAACATATATGTCACGAACAAGCTTGGTAAAAGGCTAAGCTTGCAAAAACTAGGCTACATTAGCATCATTAGTCTAGTTAATAAAATTATAGGCACGATAATAGATGAATAAAAACAAATATGAATAGTCTAAGAGTCATAAGGATCTAGGTCTTGTTTATTCCTATACCATCATTCTACGGTTTTATTGACCAAGGCTTGGTTGACCAAATGGGTTAACTTCCTCTAGTCTCTATGGTATAGATAATACCATTTGTATTAATGGTCAAGGGTGTGTGGGGTATTCTACCCAACTTGAAGAATTTAGCTAAGGGTGCTTGGGATATTTAACTAGTAGGGTCAATCTCTAGCAGGCACGAAGGAAAGATAAGAATTTTGTTAGAAGGAATCAAGCAAGATGCAGTCGATGAGTCAAACGGTAGATAAAATCTAGGAAAGAGTCAAGTATGTGGATGAGACCCTAGACTTCTAATCCTATACGCAGGCTTGCTTGGTACAGTAAAGTAACCAAAAAATTTATCTTGACCTGCATGGGCCACCACAAAAACATGTAACACCCCAGTCCCAAAATACATAGGACTAGGTACGTATCCATGCCAGCTGTATTCATACGAAGTATACTCCAATATATGAAAATCTCGTATAAATACATAAGCTGTAAAATGCAGTAGAACCATAACTAATCTCATCCACACAAAATAAATGAATAAAATGTCATATAATGAGAATAAATTGCCTTGATACAATATGTTGGGCTGAGACAAATCCACTACCAACAAAATAAGGAAAAGTACATGGAAATGAAATAAGTAGGGCGAGCGAAGCGAAGACGATCCAAGTGCATCATCCTCGAAAAAATAGCGATGATCATGGCTAAGGCTAAAGCACCTGCGAAAGACAATAGCACACACCTGGAGAGATAACCAGGTCCTCAGAGGGACGTAACAAGACACATAATATTATGCCATATAAACTGAATAAATATTGCTCAAATAAATAAGTAAAATTGAATTATAACATGTTCCAATACGCACCTACTGAACGAGCGTACCATCCCCCCAACCAAAAAAGGACAAGAGATGGTAAACTAATTTACGGTAACGTATCTTTCCATGCTATGAATCCAATATGGTATTCGGACCCCAACAAGGTTCAATACCTTCTCATCGAAGTAGTAAGTCACACCTACAACCAAACAAGGACAAGATGTGACAACTAGTCCGCGACAAGTTATTGTTCCAAGCCACGGTCAGATACAAGTACTCAAACCAAAAGTACTCGTACCTAATGGATAAAGGTAGCCTACCATTCTAAGTGATATGTAGTTAAGAATAATCCTTCCTACGCATGGACCCTGGCTAAATAGGATCGGCATAGTCCCCCTTGGGCACCAGAGGCCCAATCAGTAAGAGCATGACGTTCCGCAGAATCGTCAGTGGCCGTCAGTAATTATGGGTCATCAACCCCGTATCTCCAGCGGAGAGTCCGGGTCACAAGGGAAGTGCATCGAAGCCCATACGCTAAGGAATTGTTCTCTCCGTCCAATGCCTACTGTGTTGTATCCACAACACAAACCACTATAACCGCTAAGTCAAACTAGCATGCAACCTCTATTAGCGGTTATTCCTATCGCACGGCCTGTACGTACTGGTGGCCAGCCAATCACGTACTTCCGTGTTCTACATGCGACACACAATCTCGTGTTTCAACGTGTCAAGGCCAATGAATGCAACACACAAGGTGGTCCCTTAAATCTAGGTTTAATTTATAAGAAAATAATACATAGCAGGAAATATAAATGAACAGTAAGTTCTAACAGTTATGCCATGTATCACAGTTTATTTTGCATAAAGAAAATGAATAATGCATGAAATATGAGCTAAAATAATTAAACAGCGAATGGCAAGATGTCTTGCCTGGTAGTACGCCTGGTGTGCTGCAATGATCACTGTGGCATGAACTACGACTTTGGTGTAACAACTACACAAGGGGACCTCTGATGGTGGCACGGACAGTTCCATTGGGTCCAGAACGGTCAAATTGGTTAGGGTGGACATAAGGTAGGCTTGAATTTGAGAGAGTATAGGAATAATGGGGTTGGTCTTGGTTGGAAGGAAAAATCAAGGATAATGGATAAAATAAATATATACGATTTCCAGAAAATACTTATAATTCCTAAAAGCAAATTTTCACGAGTCAAAATATTTTAAAAATAAAGAAAATTTTAATTTAGGCTAAACTATATTTTACTAGTAAAAAGTTACTGATAGATATTTACAATCTAGAAAACTAGTTTAAAATAAAAGCCTAATTTTGTTGAAGTAAATTTTTGGTGAAACTATCTTTAAAAACAGTTAGAAAATAATGTGTCCATAAAATTCCTAAAATAATATTAGTAGCAAATAAATAGTTTTTATTTTTACAAAATCAACAAAAATATTCAACATAAAATAAAAATAATAATAACAATAATATTAATAATAATAACAATAATAATTAACCAAAAACAAAAGAAAAGAAATAACTAAATAAATAACTAAATGAAAATAACAATAAAATAAAGTAAAATAATAAACCACATCTGGTTCTCTTCTCAGCAAATAAAAAAAAAATAACAGAACAAAAGCACACGGGGAGCTCGAAGAGAATAGAGAGGGGGAGATGCGGCGCCGTGCGAACGGGGAAGAGGGCGGTGGCGCTGGGCTGTTCGAGCGAGACGGCGGAGGTTCACCACTCCAGCGGCGGCGGAAGGAAAAGTGAGGCGCGGCCGATCGGAGGGAGGAAGGAAGTCGGAGAAGAGGGTTTCGACCGGGCTCGTACGGTGGCCGGCGCCATGGCCATGGGGTGCGCGGTCGGCGAAAGAGGCGGAGGGTGTGTTCCTGCGGTGTCTCACCGGTGAGGGCTCGACGGAGGGATCTGGGATCGGTCGACGGAGAAATACGGCGCTCGGCCTGCGGCGGAGGGCAGTGGTGCCACGGCGAGGAGGAAGAGCGAGGGAGTTCGGGGTCCGGCTGTGGGCTGTGCGGCGGCGAGGCTACGGGCGGCGACGAGGTTCTCGGTCGGAGTCCGTCGGCGGACTGGCGCGACCGGAGTCGGGGATCGACACGGCGGCAGATCTACCGCGCGGAGGCGGGTTTCCGACTTGTGGAGCCGGGGAACAGCGGTGGACGCGGCGTGCGAGCTCGCCAGGGAGCGGCGGTGGCGCTCGACGTGGTACACCGGGCGGAGACGGCGGCCACGGGAGGTAAGGGTGGTCGGTTTGGTTTAATTGTTTTTGGGGTTTTGATTTCTTGTGTTCCGGCGAGTGGGCAACCGTGTGGCGGTGGTTTTGGGACTGCCGGGGTTCGGCAGGGGTTTGGCCGGAGGTGGTGAAGGGGGTTTCCGGCCGGTGGCCGTAGTGGTTGTGCTTGGGTTGGTATTTGGCGAGGGTTTTGGTCGATGGTGGCGGCAGTATGGGTGGACAGGAGGTGGTGGTGTTCTTAGTTGGTGGCGGAGGAAGATGATGGTAGCAGGATGGCCGTGGAAGTTTCGGGTTGGTCGCAAGGGACGAGTCGGGCGACATAACAGTGGTAGTGGTGGTGATGGAGATGTCGGGTTCTGATGAGGCCGGGGTGACGGTGCTGAAGATTTACTGGCGACGGGGAAAGAGACGGGAGGAGTTGCTGATAGTTAGGTTAGGATGCCGTGTCGGGGAGTGTCCGATACGGGATTGATGTATTTGTAAAATATATGGAATAAGATTTTGGATGCTAGAACACGGAACGGTGCACGCACTTCATGGAGAAATATTTGTGGAGGAATAATGTGGATGATAAAAAATATTGGAGGAGTACCTGCATATTTATAGGATGTGAGAATTCCCAATTGGAGAGGAACTAGGAATAGTTTAAACCCAAAAATAGATAATCCGTAATTTAATTTAAATCAATTTAAATCAAAATCAAAATACAAATCCAATTTAAATCAAATAAATTTTCTTAGTTTAAAATCAAATCAATAAATCAAATTTCAATTATTTAACTATTTAAATAAATACATAGATTCAAATCAAGATTTAAATTTCCATAATAAATTCAAAATCTGCTTTCCAAAAATACTAATAATATTAATTTCAAAAATTGTATTTTTATTTAAAATAAACTAATAAATATTTATGAGCTATATGTATGCACAAATATTCTTTACATAAATATACTTTCTAATATACCATTTTATGGGAAAATACTTTATAATTATAACTGCATAAATAAAAGGCTTTTCATAATTAAAACCATAAACTTGAAATGATAGCTAGAAATAATTATTATCTATATTATTTTGAAACCATAAAATAATAAAAATAATGTTTTTTCAAAAATATGTACGCTCGCACATATTCGCACTCGTCGAGCAAATTCGAAAAAGAAATAAAAGTCGTGCGCGACGTATAATACGACTACGCGACGTGTATTACGAAAATTTTAAATCAGTACTAAATTTAATATAAAAAATAGTAGAAATTTTAGGGGTTTTACAATACAACTACATAGAATTCCTCCGAAGTTTCTCAACCGTGTAGTTGTGTCTAGAACGACATAGATGATTGGGACAGCCAGGACCATTACCATGGCAGACGAGATCAATGGAAAACCTTCGCCCGTGTCAAAGTGCTTATGGACATATCTAAACCTTTAAAGAAACTATACCCTATGATTGTAGATGGTATTACCATGGAAGAGATTACTATCAAGTATGAAAGGCTACCACGTATATGCCAATTCTGTGCTAGAATAGGCAATTCTATCCATGGATGCACTAAGAAAGAATCCCTTGTTGGCCCATTGGTCATGGTCAAACCTGATTTTAATAATTGATCAAACTCTGTCTCGATATATGGACTATTTAAAGATGTTTTGGACTCTTCGACACTTTCTGTTTAAGACCGAAGCCGTGTTTGCCACTCAAGTCTGTATTTCCCTTATGCAATATAATTTTTACTTTTATTGAGTTTAGGAATACATTGTACACTGAGTCGTACTGGCAAATAGGCTACCCTAAAAATATTTTCAAAAATATCTCATATTTTAAAAAATAGCCCCTATTTATAAAAAGCTACTAACTGCTTAAAATAATTTCAAGAAGCCCACAAATAAAATTACAAAAACAATGACCAACCCTGACAAAACTCGGCCAGAGTTCGGTTAGTGAACGTTGCTTTTTGAACTTGGTCTCCCTGCAATTACGGATCCTACCGAGATTTTTTTATAGAGTTCTGCCCGAATTCTGCCCGAATTCTGCCAAAGTTCTGCCTTTAAAAAAACTATAAATATAGAAGGATTTTGATCATTTTAATACACTCATACATTCATTCACTTTCATCTCTTCTCTCTAAAGCCTACTGTTCTATTCCAAAGAGTTCTAAGCTTTAATTTTCAAATCCCAAGCCAGTTACAATCCTCTAGTCGATTTGCCAGTACGGTACGGTCTAGAAGCTTTAGAGCGATTGTAATCAGAGACATGATTGAAGAAAGACTTTTCACAATTGAAGTTGGTCGAGTACTTCGAATCAAAGCTCACGTTTGTAGAAGTTGTAAGGACTTCATATGAAAACTTGCAGAATTTTCCAATAGTGGATTCAACTGGGAGTTAGAGTTCTTCCGACCGGACTAGTCCTCATAAGAGGAAAACCAGTATACATCGTCGTCTTTGCATTTACTTTCTTATCTCTGCTTTTTACAGTTATTTACTTGTGATATATATATTTCTATGTGATCTTGCTGCTAACTTTTTAAATTAGCTATATTTCGCTGACTACTCTATTCACCCCCTTTAGAGTATTATGCTTTACAATTTCGTTCCTACAATTGGTATCAGAGTGGGTTATACAGATAAAGTAAGGTAATATTGTAGTTATAATTTTACTATTCTTAATTGTAACATAGATCACAGCACAACACATGGCAAATGTGAAGTTCACAAGTGACGGCCAAGCCACAAACAGACATCTTCTGTTTGATGGTACAAATTATACCTATTAAAAAACATGGATGAGTTTTTTCTTAAAATCTCTAGACTTTAACTTATGGTCTATAGTTGTGGATGGCTACAAAAAGCCTTATCGTATTCTTGTTGAAGATGTTTTGGTTGAAAAAACACATGATAAATATACTGAGGATGAAAAAAAGGTCAGTCTTGACGCACGTGCTATTAATGCTTTATTTTGTGCCTTAGATAGGATTGATTTTAACAGGGTGTCTACTTGCACATCAAATAAAGTTTAGAAACTTTTTGAAATAACCCACAAAGGTACGACGCAAGTCAAGGAGTCAAAGATCAGCAGACTTACTCAGGAGTATGAGGCATTCAAGATGAAGCCAAATAAATTTGTCACCCAGATGTTTATAAAATTCCTGAATATTGTAAATCCTTTGTCATCATTAGTCAAGGATTACAGTAACCATGAGAAGATTCGCAAACTTCTACAAGCTATCACGAAGAATTGGATTCCAACGGCTACATCAATTATTAAAGGGAACGACCTCTCAACAATGTCTCTTGAAATACTCATGGATAAGCTACTCACTCACGAGCTAGAACATCAAGACTTTGAAGATGTTGCACCAAAGGAGAAGTCAGAGAAGTCGATCACTTTCAAGGCTCAACATACAAGAACTGTAGAAGATGATTCTGATGATAGTGACTCTGACACTGAGGATTAAGCTCTTATGGTGAGAAAATTTAAGAAGTTCATGATATTCAACAGAAGAACAAAGGACAGCAACAGCAATAACAACGATGAAGATCCTATTTGCTATGGCTGTAAGAAGAAAGGACACATGAGGAAAGATTGTCCAACAGCATCATCATCAACCAAAAAGAACAGCAAATATGACAAGGGCTACCTGAAGAAGTCTACGTCCTGAAGATATGCCAATACAAGCATATAGCATGAAAGTGAAGCTAGCGACTCAGAAGACGAGCAATCAGATGATGCTGCAAATGTATGCTTGATGGCGTACGATCAGGTATCCACTAACCCCCTGTTTGATACTTATGATGATTTTACCTTTGAGCAACTAGGAGAAGCCTTTACTGGCCTCTTAAGAGATTACAGAAGACTGTATAGTAAATATCAGACCTCTAAGAAGGTACTCAAAGAGTACAAAGGTGAAATAGGAAGACTTACCGACCTACTAGCTGAGATTAGAAGTAGTAATTGTTCTAGTGAGAAATATGAGCTTTCTTCTGTTAAGCTGTTATTACACGAGAACCAAAGGCTATCCGAAGAGAAGGACAAGACCATTACCTAATTAGAGGAAGACTTACTCAAAGAGAAGAAAAGTCTCCAGCAAGCTACTGTTAGAAATGATGCACTCGCTGCTAAATATAGCTTGTTATATGACACCTCCAAAAAGTTAGAAATTAGGATAAAAAATAGCCTGAAGTTGCTGCTTGCTACCCTAACACGTGTCACTTACCGAATCATCGGAACACGGTCAAACCCAACACTGTCAGACCTAACCAAATCAAACCATTGCCCAAAAAGACAAATAGGCATGCATTCTTTTACACTAGAAAACCTAGACCTACCAATAATGTACAGCATTCTGCTTTCAACACTCAGCATGCTAGATGTCACTATTGTGGCACCATTGGTCATATTTCTTCTTCATGTAGAGTTAGAAACCTAGTTGATTTGAAGATATATGCATGGATACTAAAAACTAACATTCCAGGACCCTACAAGAAATGGGTACCAAAGTTTTCATCTGCAAATTCTTTTGTAGGTGAAACGCCCTTCACATGCTAGAAGCAAATGGGTCCTCGACAGCGGTTTCTCACGGCGTATGACCGATGATGCTTCATTATTCGCAACACTGTCGAAGAAGAAAGAAGGATACGTCTCCTTCGGTAATAGTTTAAAAGGGTACATAATTGGTATTGGTAATATTGGTAAGGCTCCTAACCCTGTGATTAAAGATGTATATCTAGTTACCGATTTAAAACATAATATGCTCAGCATAAGCCATTTAGCTGATCACGGATATGGCATTAACCTTGTCAAAGACAAATGTACTATAGTTGATAACTCAATAGGTAGTACTATCTTTGAAGGTATCAGGGAAGACAATATATATATTTTATATCTGTTAGAAGATGCTAACAAAGCAGGTAGATGCTTGATGGCCAAAAGTGATGAGAGTCAACTATGGCACATGAGACTCGGTCATGCAAACATGGACACAATTTCAAGACTATCCACAAAGAAAATGGTATGAGGCTTATCGGACATTTCTTTCAAGAATAATACGGTATGTAGCGAATGTGAAAAGAACAAAGCTACCCAATCCGCTTTTAAGTCCAAGAACGATGTACGTACCACTAGATCTTTACAATTGCTGTATATGGACTTATTTGGACCTAGTAGAATTGCTCGTCTAGGTGGTAAGTTATATGCATTTATAATAGTAGATGATTTCTCTAAATACACGTGGGTATATTTTCTTGCACGCAAGAACGATGCATTATCAGAATTCGTCATCTTTTGCAGGAAGGTTCAAAATAAAAAGGGTTTCATGATCACTCGTATTCGAAGTGATCATGGCGACAAATTTTAAAATGTAGAGTTCAAGCAATTTTGTGACACATACGATTATTTGTATGAGTTCTCTTGCCCTAGGACTCCACAACAAAATAGAGTTGTGGAACGTAAGAACAAGACTCTATCCGAAATGGCTAGAGTAATGTTAAATCAGTTTAGTCTACCTAAATACCTATGGGCTGAAGCTGTAAATACAGTGTGCTATGTTCTCAATAGGGTTCTAATTCGACATATATCGAAGAAGACTCCCTATGAATTATGGTTTGATAGAACTCCCTCTGTTTCTTATTTCAAAGTATTTGGTTGTAAATGCTTTATTCTTAATACTAAAGATAATTTAGAAAAATTTGACAAAAAGGCCGATGAAGGTATATTTTTAGGCTATGCGACAAAAAGCAAAGGATACAGAGTCTTCAACAAGAGAATCATGATCATCGAAGAAACAATAAATGTTAAATTTAACGAACTCAATCAATATTCCGTCGATGATGATGATGAAGACATAAGTACACCTAGTACTGCTCCTGCAGAACCCTCACACAAAGCACCAGCTGAGTCTTCAAGCAAACCACGTACAGAACCAGAAGTCGGAACCAGCAATCCACAGGATATGCCAAAAGAAATAAGATTTTGGCAGACCATCCAAAGGACTTGGTAATTAGTGAGATTATCAAGGGTGTAAGTACTCGTTCCTCTAGTAAAGATATAGCTTCCTGTTTTGCATTTACTTCACAGCTTGAACTCAAAAATATTAAAAAAGCATGTAAAGATAATTTTTGGTTAGATGCTATGCAAGAAAAATTGAACCAATTTGAACGGAATCAAGTTTGGGAACTTATTCCCAAGCCCATTGATCATCCGGTCATTGGCACCCGCTGGGTATTTCGAAATAAATTGAATGAGAATGGCTTAGTGACTCCTAACAAGGCTTGATTTGTATC
Organism: Iris pallida; assembly: GCA_029216955.1. Classification (NCBI taxonomy): domain Eukaryota; kingdom Viridiplantae; phylum Streptophyta; class Magnoliopsida; order Asparagales; family Iridaceae; genus Iris; species Iris pallida. The sequence continues at coordinate 4,883,312 of JANAVB010017198.1, forward strand.
TCAATGATACAATCAGGAAGAAGGTATCGACTACGATGAGACTTATGCCCCAGTTGCGAGATTAGAATCCATTCGCATGTTATGTACATTTGCATATTTTCATAATTTTAAGTTATTTCAAATGGATGCTAAAAGTGCATTTTTGAATGGTTTTATAAAAAAAAAATTTATGTAGCTCAACTTCCAGGTTTTATTGATTTCAAAAATCTTGATTATATTTTCAAGTTGAAGAAGGCATTATACGGTTTGAAACAAGCCCATCGTGCTTGGTACGATCGTCTAAGCTCTTTTCTACTTGACAACGTCTTTTCAAAAGGGAAGGTTGATACTACACTATTTATAAAGTCTTTTAATAGAAATCTTCTTTTGATTCAAATTTATGTAGATGATATTATTTTTGGATCTACTGATGAATCTCTTTGTCAAGAATTTTTAAAGTATATATAGAATGAGTTTGAGATGAGCATGATGGGAGAGCTAAAATTCTTTCTCGGACTGTAAATCAAACAAAACAACAATGGGACGTTCATAAATCAAGCCAAGTATACAAAAGATTTATTAAAGAAGTTTGATCTGGAAGCAGTCAAACCACTTGGCACTCCGATGGCAACTTTAACCAAGCTTGATAATGATGAACAAGACAAACCTGTCGACATATGTAAGTATTGAGGTATGATTGATAGTTTACTTTACTTAACTGCTAGTCGACCTGATATAATGTTTAGTGTTTGCTTGTGTGCATGTTTTTAAGCCAATCCTAAGGAATCACATATGTGCGCGGTTAAGCGTATCTTTCGATACCTTAAAAGCACTTCTTCTGTCGGCTTATGGTATCCCAAAACTACGTCGTTTGACCTAAGCAGTTATTTGGATGCTAACTTTGCTGGACGCAAAGTAGATAGAAAAAGTACCAACGGCATATGTCATTTTCTAGGCAAAGCTTTAGTATCTTGGTTTAGCAAGAAACAAAATTCTGTTACATTATCAACAACTAAGGTTGAGTATATCATCGTAGAACGTTGTTGTGCACAAATATTGTGAATAAAGCAAACCTTAGAAGAATTTGACTTACTATACACACACATACCCATTTTCTGTGACAACACTAGCACTATCAATTTGATTAAGAATCCAGTATGTCACTCTCGCACTAAACATATCGAAATTCGACATCATTTTCTTAGAGATAATCAACAAAATGGAGATATAAACCTTGTATACATAGACATAGAGAATCAATTAGCTGAAATCTTCACAAAACCTTTAGCGGAAGATCGTTTCAAATATTTATGTCGGGAATTAAGAATTTCAGATGTCAATAATATTAATTAATTTTGTTTTATACAATTATTTTTTAATACTCAAAAACTGTTTTTGAGACAAGCCTACAAAGGGTCTGTCTATTACTACGACTACGGTCGAAGCGAAGCGGTATTTAATTGTTCTCCGGTGAACTCTCGTTAGCTGGGACAGTACCCCTACAGCTAATCTAAAATAGTCGATATGTAACAAAATTTAATTTGTAAAATAATATTAATTAAAATTTTAAAATTACTAAACTTAGAATTAAATAATTGAAATGAGATGATGAAAAGGATGTGGACTGCAAAAAAAAAAATTTAATTCAACAAAAGAACCCTAGGCGAATTCGGCTCGAGTTTGGCCAGAGTTTTGTTGGTGGTATATGTTTTTTAGTCAGAACCCGAGGCCCCCTCCTCTTCACCTCTTCCAAACTCCTCCCAACAGCAGCAGCAGCCGCCCGAACCTCTCCAAAATCCTAGTTTTTCTCCAACTCCTTGCTCCTAATCCGGTTGGAGATTTCTATCCAAATTTTGGATTCGTGTGGAGAATTTCTGTCTATACAACATACTCAATTTCTGGAAGGTATAACTCTTTCCTTCCATCTCCTTAAATTTTATTAGTTTTTATTCAAATTTGGAAGAAATGTCTAAAGGATTCACTCCTTCCAAGAGGAAGAAGACCAATACCAGTAAAGAGACATCGTCTTCGAATCCACCAGCGGATTCCCTCTTTTCTCTGGTCCAATCGCCCGATGGTGCATACAATGAGTTTTATTTTGAAACTCATGACCAATTATTACTATGGTATGGTGATTTTATCATGCGTAATATATGCACTGGAGCCCCGATTAAGTGGACTTTGTTTCCTGACCACCGTCCTTACTTTGAGGCATTAGGGTTACACCGACTTGTCACCGAAAAATTCCTTATAGCTACTAATGTCATTAGATTGTTTTATTGCAACTTTGTGTTAGACACTTTTGATGTTAAGACTCGTGTCGAAGGTGCCTTGTTAGCGAAAATCTTTGGTGTTCCTAACGAAGGTGACCCGCTCGATGATGTCACTGATTTTGATTTTCTCGATGGCACGACTCTTCTCAGCTTCAAGAACGATCTTTGTGCACCTGCGTGTGTTCATTCTAGAAAGTTCAAGGATGCAAACTTGAACTTGTTTAACTATGGATTACATCGAATCATCTATTCTACTATTCTTCCAAAATCTACTTCAAAAGATAATGTTATCAATCTTGAACTATCTGCCCTCTACCACATCATCAAGGAAATTCCATTTTCGGTTCCCAAGACTATTATCTAGATGATAGGATGATGTCACGCAAGAGATTGAAATCTCTCTTATGTGATGTTCATTCCACGCATCTTTCAGCATTTTGACATCGATTTGTCTACTTGTGCTCTGGACCCTGAGTCCAAGTATCTCCAGCTGTCCCGTCGCAGCACAGCCGCTCCTCCTGCTCCTCCTTCTATACCTGCTCCACCTCCTCAAGCATACCCTATGTCTTTTGAGGGTATTCATCAGCAGCTCTCTGATCTGCGGACATTCATCACTGACACATCCAGGGAACGCGAGTTACGCGATGTGAGTCAATTTTAGGCACTCGCCAGCTCCTTTGCTAATCTTCGTTTTGTCCAGACTGGACACTCTGTCAGTTCTCTTCCCAGAGATCCTGCTGTCTCCGGATACCGCTATGAGGATAAGGCGGTACAATCTCTCTTTCAGCCCGATAATGCTTATGACTGGTACCGTGGTTCTGGTGCTACTCCACGCCATTCTGGAGCTGGCACTTCTGGAGCTGGTACATCCGGACATGGTGGACTGCTAGCACTACTGATGACGATAATGATGAGGATTTGTGATCTAGACGCATTACATTTTGTCTAGATGTCACACTTTTTGAGACTTTATTATGTCTTTGTTTACTTGAAAATGCTCGGACATTCCAAGATATCAGTACTTTATCTTTTAGTTTACTTTTGCATTTGAGATTGTGACTTTCTGAGCTGATGTATTATGAACATCTTTTTATGCTCTGCTTAGCATATTATATCATTTCAGTTTAGATTCATATTTCTTGATATAGCACTATCTCTTTATGCTTCAATATTAACTGCCTGTGAAATATTGTTTTTATTTTTTATTATGTTTATATTTCTTCAACGATTGTTTCTTATGCATACATTGCGGGGGAGCTTCTCTCTTCGCAATTATTTTGCTAAGTGACAACGGCAGAGAAATAGGACCTAACATCTTTTGCAGGATACAAGAACAATTTTTTTCAGGATACAGTACAATTTCGATTATCTTTCAAATCTTATTGATCGAAGATGTTATATCGGTTAAGGTTTGTCAATTATCAAAATGGGGGAGATTGTTGGCCCATTGGTCCTGGTCAAACCTGATTTTAATAATTGATCAAACTCTATCTTGATATACGGGCTACTTAAAGATGTTTTGGACTCTTGGACACTTTCTGTTCAAGACCGAAGCTGTGTTTGCCACTCAAGTCTGTATTTCCTTTATGCAATATAATTTTTACTTTTATTGAGTCTAGAAATACATTGTACACCGAGTTGTACTGGCAAATAGGCTACCCTAAAAATGTTTTCAAAAATATCCCATGTGTTTGAAAAACAACCCCTATTTATAAAAAAAACTCCTAACTGCTTAAAATAATTCAAAAAGCCCACAAATCAAATTACAAAAACCCTGACAGAACTCGGACAGAGTTCGGCCAGAGTTCAGTTAGTGAACGTTACTTTTTGAACTTGGTCTCCCTGCACTTACGAATCCTACCGAGATTTTCTCATAAAGTTCTGCCCGAATTCTACCAGAGTTCTGTCTTTGGAAAAACTATAAATAGAGAAGGATTTCGATCATTTCAATACACTCATTCACTTTCATCTCTTCTCCCTAAAGCCTATTGTTCTATTCCAAAGAGTTCTAAACTTTAATTTTCAAATCCCAAGTCAGTTATAATCCTCTAGTCGATTTGGCAGTACGGTACGGTCTAGAAGCTTTAGAGCGATTGTAGTCAGAGGCTTGATTGAAGAAAGGCTCTTCATAATTGAAGTTGGTCGAGTACTTCGAATCAAAGCTCGCGTTTGTAGAAGTTGCAAGGACTTCGTATGAAAACTTCCAGAATTTTCTAATAGTGGATTCAACTGGAAGCTAGAGTTCTTCCGACTGGACTAGTCCTCACAAGAAGAAAACCAGTATACATCGACGTCTTTGCGTTTGCTTTCTTATCTCTGCTTTTACAGTTATTTACTTGTGATATATATATATTTCTCTATGATCTTACTGCTAACTTTTTAAATTAGCTATATTCCGCTGCCTACTCTATTCACCCCCTCCCTCTAGAGTATTGTGCTTTACAAATTCGTTCCTATATCCCTCATATCCCTAATCGGTGATAACTGGTATGATGAAGAGAAAAGCAGAATAAAGATTTTGCTCGAACCCCGGATCAAGGAGGACGAGTACAAAGCTGACCCCGAAAGGCTGCTTCATCGTTAGAGTACAAGTGGACCTATAACTGGAGGGACAGACGACAACCTAAAACAACGATCGGCTGGGTCTTCCCCAGGCGATGGACAGTCACCAGTCCCCCTGCACGACCATAATCCATCCGCAAATAGTGGACTGCTGATCCAGCGACAACACTGCCACGTGGCGATAGAATACCAGTTCCAAAACAAACCCGGATTCCTACTTATCTACCCCTGCATAGAAGGGGATCTGCTCCTACATTGGAAATAACGAACTCTTATTCACCAAGTGAGCGGGAACTACCTGATTGGATGGAGACTGATATCAATGTCATGTCACCACCTATCGAATCTCGGCAGATATCATGGAACAAAAATCCACACAGATATGACATGGATCCTAGTAATATCCTCATTCTACTCCTACCCGCTACTTCTTTCCTTAATTCCTCTTCCGCGAAGACGCCTACACCGCTACTTACATATCCCCAATCATGCCAAACCTTCCCCATCACCCGATCCCCCTGACCAAGGTTACAAACAACACTTGGGTTTCATCATCCTTCCCTCCTTCATACACTGGTGCTATCACTCGTCATGTCCACCTTCACAACCCTTCCTAGAAATGCTTAGCATGAAAGGTCAACCTTGGAGGCACTGTCTCTCCTAAGTCCAGGAAGCGACCAGCACCTCCTTCTCAGAAACTCCAACCTAACAAGAAGCATCTTCCCTCTCCCCAAAGCTCTGGAAAGGAAGTGGCGGTGGCCTTCAACAGCCGCAAGGACAATGTTAATGCTCTCCTGGAACTCTCGAGGTGCGAGAAATGTCTCGACAGTTAAGACGATCCGATCATTTCTCTCCGCCACTCGTCCAACCATATTCTTCATCTTCGAGACCATCTCCTCCCCCACAACACACATCCTTCATCCTTCCACAACCAGGTTATTAAAACTATGTTTCTGTTCCCCAAGTTGGTCGCTCTGGAGGCCTGTGGCTGGGTTGGGACGACTCCATTTCCACCTCCATCTCTTATTCTTCCAAAAACCTAATTCTGCTTTCCATCAATAGCACCAATAACTCATCTTCATGGAACCTACTTTCTGTTTACGGTTGTCCGAAAAAGAAGGACAGACCACAGCTCTGGGTACGCATAAAATCTATGGCAGATTCCTTCATTATTCCATTGTGCTGCATAGGGGATTTCAACGCCATTCTCGATCCAAAAGAGAAACAAGGTGGTAGAAGATTTGATACAAATGCAGCTAGTCTGTTTAAGAAAATGGTGGACACGTGTAGCCTTGTCGACCTGGGTTACGTAGGGCCTGTGTACACTTGGACGAATGGCAGAAGATCAACTCACAACATCAGAAAGCGATTTGACCGGGACTTTGCTAATCCCGAATGTGCTGCATCTACCCACATGCTACTATCTCAACTATGTCGAGAATCAACAGTGATCACACCCCAATACTCCTAAATACCAGCAATAAAATCCACCACAGAAAGCATCCACTCTATTTTGAATCATACTGGATGATTATTGGTTCATTCACAGGAGAGCTCGAATCCTCATGGAAAGAGGCTAAAACTCATGGTGGCCCAAATCTCTTTCATAAATTGCAGTATACATTGTCTAAAATTCACAAATAGAGTCGCTCCAAGTTTGGCAACATCAAGCAACGTATTGCTACTCTCCAAAAGAGGCTCCTCGCTATCCAATCCAACATCCCCTTTGAGCAATCCCTTTGCAGCGAACAAGCTATCAGTGCAAAGATTAACGTCCTGCTAACTATCGAGGAAGTGTATTGGTGTCGACGTGCCAAGTGTCATTGGATCAAGGATGGTGATATGAATACTAAATACTTCCACACCAAGGCTACTATCAGGAAGAGGAACAACGAAATTCGAACTCTCCAACTCATGGACGGTAACTGGACTACTGACCACAATTGCATTTCTAATGCCTTTGTTACTCACTTCAAATCCATTTTTTATGAGGATGAGTCTTCCCAGATGGAACCATCATTCACTATTACATCCAGGCCTATATCCGGTGAAGACAATAAAGCTCTAGGAGAAGTTCCTAACGAATAGGAGATTAAACAAACCATTTCCAACATGGGACCACTGAAAGCTCCAGGTCCAGATGGCTTTCCGGCCATATTCTACCAAAAGAACTAGTCAGTTATGGGTGATGACCTGACAACCATCGTCAAGCAGTTCTTCACCATTGCGCATCTCCCTCCAAAATTGAATCACACCAACCTGGTTCTTAGCCCCAAGAATAGTAGCCCCTCTAAGCTAGTGGACTTTCGTCCCATATATCCCTCTACAATGTGGCATACAAAGTTATTTCTAAAATTCTGACGACGTAACTCCGACCCCTAATGCAGAACCTCATCTCACCCTACCAGAATGCTTCTATTCCGGGTAGATAGATCACCGACAACATTATCATCACGCAAGAGATTATACATGCCATGAAGTTTCTTCACATAAAAAATGCCTATGCTCTCAAGATCGACATGTCCAAGGCTTATAATCGATTGTCTTAGTCATTCATCCAACGTATACTACACGGAATGGGAATTTAAGGCCACTCGAATACACTTATGATGAAATGTATCACCTCATCCTCCTTCTCTATCCTTGTTAATGGAGTACCCGAAGGCTTTTTTATCTTAGAAGAGGGATCCGACAAGGATGTCCCTTATCTTCCTTCATATTTATCCTATGCTCGAAGATCCTATCCAGATTATTTTTTTATCAATACGAGCAGAACAATCTCTTCCAAGGGATTTGTATTAGTCGGTATGCACCATCTATATCTCATTTACTATTTGCTGATGATCTATTCATATTTGGACAGGCTAACCATTCTTCTCTATATGCGGTTAATGAAATACTATGCATATTCTCCTCATGGTCAGGCCAGAAGATCAATTTCGATAAGTTCAATATATACTTCAGCAAATTTGTCACCTATCAGGAACGAGAGTCACTGGCCGCTATGCTTCATCTACACTCAACGGCTAAGGGCGACAAGTAACTGGGACATGCCTTATTGTTGTCGAAGAGCCGCATATCATCTTTTATCCCTCTCGTTAACAAATATGCTAGTCACCTTTAAGGTTGGAAAACAAAACTATCGTCACACGCCGACCGCACCACTCTTATCAAGTCCACATTAGGGTCTATCCCTGTCTACTTCATGTCAACGTACAAGATTCCTAAAAACATTACCACTATACTAACAAGACAACAATGTTCCTTCTGGTGGGGTCATGTTCCATCGGAGAAGAAGCTTCACTTCATTCATTGGGAGAAAATCACACAACCAAAGAAAGAGGGAGGTCTTGGTATCATGAATCTGGGAAGAGTAAACAAGGCATTAGTTGGGAAACTCCTATGGAGATTTCTTTCAAATCCGTACTAGCTATGGGTGAAGCTCCTCACTGGCATTTATCTATAAAGGAACTCATTCTGGTCTGCTCGAAAAACCAAGCGAGCTTCTCCTACCTGGGCTAGCATCCTAGATATGTGTCATGAAATGGCGGATAACATATTTTGGAGGATCAGAGGAGGATGGGTTAACATCCTAGACGAACCATGGGTGCCTGATCTACCGGGCTTCAGAGTAACCAACTGCCTATTGCCACCTAACGGTCCTAGGCAAGTTTGTGATCTGATGAATCCGATTGCAAGAACATGGAACACAGAGCTTATTCACTCTATAATCCACCCTATGGAAGCCAATGCCATCATCATAATCAATCTCATGGAAGAGGACGGCACTGACACTCTTATATGGACCTGCTCTAGGAACAGATTATTTTCTTCTAAATCTCTGTATGAAGGACTTCGTCGTCGGGAACCATGCAGCTCGTCCACTGCTTCTGATCAAGAGCCCTATTGGAGCCTCCTTTGGAATATGAAGAGCATCTCCCCAAAGATCCAGGTCTTTTTATGGCATCTTCTGCAGAACGCTCTCCCTCTATTCACTGCCATTAACAGGTGCATTCCTTCCATCAACAATATTTGCCCATTCTGCCTCATGCATGAGGAAGACACTAACCATCTGTTCTTGCACTGCACTATGGCTAGGGAATCGTGGTTTGCTAGCTATGTAGGACTTCGAATCGACAGACACCACAATATTCATAAATTGCTTATGACATGGTTGAAGGACCCTGCATCCCACGAGACATTTGGGATGGGAGCAGCTATTCTCTGGGGCATCTGGAAAGCTAGATGCGATTGTGGCTTTCGACATACTGTTGCGAGTGTGCAACAGATAATTTGACATGCCAACTTTTTATTCAATGCCTATACGGGAGATCAACATAGAGTGATGAACCATCGAAGACAAGCGACAAAAAGCAACTAGGGCAGCTCATTGGGGGCCTCCGCTAACTGGGTGCATCAAAACCAATGTCGACGGAGCCACATCCTCCTCCTCCATTGCGGCAGCCGTCGTGGCCAGGGATTCGGATGGAAGATTCATCGCGGCCAAAACGTGGTACTCTTCCCCCGTATATGAAGGGGAGCACAGCCTTACTGCAGAGATTCAAGGCATCCATCAAGATATCTTACAGTCGAGAGAACTCAACAAGGACACCACTATTATTATTGAAGGGGACTCCCTCACAGCTATCAAGATCTTCAATGGAGAGAAAACCTGATCCCATGGAAAATATAAGATTTGGTACAGGAGATCCAGACCTCAACGAATCAATGGGACAGACGACCAGAGTATGTATTCATCAGAAGAACGAAAAATAGGGTTGCCTATAGGCTGGCGGAATATTGCCTTCGGAATTGTACGTCATCTATTGTCCACTCTCCCCCGAGTTGTATTAGACAGCTTCTTGTGCTAACCTTGAAGAAGTTATTTTAATTGAGTCAATAAAACCATTTCCTATCAACAACAAAAATCAAATAAACTGAATCGATTATATCGGTTCGATTTCGGTTATGACTAATTTTTGGTTCGATTTTAAAATTTAAAATTTTCAATTTTAGAATTTTTAAAATTTAGATTTATTCGATTTTGACTAGTAAGGCTCAAATCAAAAAATCCTCATGGTCACAACTACTTTTAGATGTGACAATGGTTTACTTTATCTAAAATTGAGAAGGTTGTTGGTCATTCTTTTAGAGCATCTCCAACCCTATTGTGAGTTTAGAAAAAATGGTTGCCACATAGGAATGACAAGCTTTCATTTCAAAAATCCTTCTCCAATGCAAATGTGGAATTAATCATGAAGTTGACATGGCAATGACATGGCAAGGACAATGTGAAGTTGGTTGTCTAGATCTAGACAATACACTTCACAATGACTTTGTCTCCACATCATCAATTATGAATATAAATATTTATAAAAAAATGAAGAAGTGGAGGAGTTGTCTTGGAAGTTGGAAAAAATACTTTTTATTGTCTTCTCAATAGTTTTGCATTGGAGAACACTTTTTTTATCTCATTGTCTTGTGTGAATATCATTTTGCCACATAGGAAAGACATTGTTTTGTACCTCATGCCACATAGGAATCACAACACAAAACAAGACAATAGGGTTGGAGATGCTCTTAAGGAGCGTTAGTTGGACATCAAACCAAAATCTAATAATTATAAAATAAAAATAAAAATAAACTGTGAAGATAATAGTACTGTTAGTTTCCACTTTCTTCTCATTCTTCCGCATTGATAGAGAATAGAGTTTCTTTTTTTTATTGGGTGGGTTGTTGCATATTATATGGGGAACAGGTGGCGGAATAAGCATGTTCTTGTTCATTTCTTCCTCATTGTTGTCTTCTCCTCTCTCTTTCTCATTCATGCAGGAAAAGAAGTCTCTCTCCACATTAATAAGGATTCAGCTGGTAATGTTTCATTCCTCCTCATACTCTTGTGGATTCTGATATATGTGTTTTGATGATATATATATATATATATATATATATATATATATATATATATATATATATATATATATATATATATATATATGATAATATATTTTTGATGCGTGTTTCAATATCAAGAAATTGAGAATGCATATATGTTTAGGAGTAGCTAGAAAAAAGAATCGTACGAAACATGTCTAGAACTCGAATGCTATTAAGACATTCCTCAGAACGTCTGCAAACTTAGGTGATGTTCGGCATCAAGGTGCTTAATTAATCCAAGCGTAATTCTTAATTAATGAAATTTCGAGGACGGAGAAAGCCGGTCTTCAAATTTGAGGATTCCATTGTTCTTACCCATTTTGTTCTTCAAATTATAACCAATTCCTAACATATCCTTGCATATAATAAACATTAAACTTAATTAATTCACTATATCTTTTAATTTATAAATATAATTGATATAATATAATAGTAGTGATATCATTAACAAGTTTGAGTCTAATATTGAATATATTTGTTTTTTGATGGTGTCCAGCGTAACGTTCGGGACTTTTTGTGCACATTGCACTGTATGCCTTTTGGGTCCACTGCCACCCAACTCCCACCATAAATGGAAGGAATAATACGCTCCCGTGGCTCGTTCCACTGATCTTCAGACATCTAGCCAGAGGTTTTACATCTCTCTCCGCTGACTACAAGGGTCACTCGGATTCGGTAATATATTTGTTATTAGTATTTTTTTTTTTGTTTATTTGATTTATTTGATCCAAAAAGTAACATTTAATTTAATTTTGTAATCTACTCATGTCTTCAACTACTTGTTGGAATTAATTAATTCCATTTATTGTTCTTAAAGGATGAAAAGGAAAGAGAAGGGACTTTAGTCCCACATCGGAAAAAGAGAAAGGCTTTGAGAGTGCTTAAATAGGAATGTGCACTCATGAGGAGTGTGCAACAACCAAAGGGTTGCTAGTGGGTGACCATTGGTTGTTGTTTTATCCTCTTCATGAAAATGTAGCCGGTATTGCCACCGGCAACACCGGCTCCGGCTCGGGCTCAGGCTTGGGCTCGGGATCGGGATCGGCCACGGGCTTGGGCGTAGAGGCGATAGTGGCGCATTGTAGACGCACTTGTGCACTTAGGCGACGTGACATCGGACGAGCGGCGTAGGCTCGGGCCTCGGGCTCCTCGCGGCGATTCTCGCCCCGATAATTCCTATTTTTGCAGCAGCCCAGATAAACGAAAGAGTGAATGAACCTGCGAACAGGTGAATGAATGTTGTTTCGGAAGGGTAGCGACTTCACGAAACAACATGAATTCATCTATATATACTACAGATTTCTGAGTCTAAAACACACAGAATCTGAGTATTCATTCCTCTTTCTTTTCTCTTCCAAAGATTTTCAGAAAGGTGTTCTTCCCTACGCTGGTGTCTCACAACGTCTGGTGAACCTCCGGCAGAAAGGCTGTCTTATCCTGGGTGTTCTGGCGTGCTGACTCCAAGACGTTACCGGAGTGCCCGAAACACTTTAAGGAAAGTGCTGCTAAATACACGATTCAAGCCTCGACGACAGTTTCAACTTTGCAGAACTCCAAAGTGAAGTACTTGCAATTTCTTACAATCTTAAAGTGTTGCAAATAATGGCGTCCAAGGCTGCGATTTCGAGCATCAAAGTCATGAATCAGGATCTAGTCAAACTGGATCGCTTCGACGGGACAAACTTCATACGCTGGCAGGACAAGATGATCTTCCTCCTGATGGCGCTGAAGATCTACTACGTCCTCGATCCAGATCTACCACCTGTTCCAGAACCCACTCCAGCAGATTCTGATGCAGTCAAGGCAGAACGCAAAAAGCGCAAAGAGGACGAACTGCTGTGCCGTGGTCACATTCTGAACACCCTGTCGGACAGACTGTACGACCTCTACACAGAAAATCCTTCGACAATTGACATATGGAAGGCTCTGGAATTCAAATTCAGAGCAGAAGAAGAAGGTACAAAGAAATTTCTTATATCAAAGTATTTTGATTTCAAAATGGTTGGTACAAAGCCTATACTAGCCCAAGTACACGAACTACAAGTTCTAGTCAACAAACTCAGGGCAATGAAGATAGAACTTCCGGAACCATTCCAAGTTGGTGCTATAATTACTAAATTGCCAGCATCTTGGAATAGTTATCGGAAGAAAGTACTTCACAGCTCTGAGGATTTCTCACTGGAACAAATTCAAAAATACCTTCGAATCGAAGAGGAATCGAAGGAAAGACAAAAATCCGAGAACAACGGAGTTTCTAAAGCCAACGCGGTGAGCACGAAAGGCAAGAGACCTGCAGGAAAGAAGAACTTTCTCGGTCCTAAGAAGGACCAACAAAAGTTCAAGAATTCCAGCACCGCTAAAGGACCCAAGACCGGCTGTTTTGTATGTGGCAAAGTAGGACATTATGCCAGAGACTGTCAGGTTCGAAAGACCCAAAACAGCGAGGTAAATCTCACTGAGACAGATGACATAATTGCTACGGTGAGCAAACTCATGACGGTCAAAGGGAAGGCTCCAGGATGGTGGTACGATACTTGTGCTACCGTTCATGTTTCATATGACAAAGCAGCTTTCAAGACCTACTCTGAAGTCAATGATGGACAAGAAGTTCAGATGGGAAATGAAGGACACTCAACGGTCGTGGGAACAGGTGATGTGGAAATCCAATTCACTTCCGGAAAGAAAGTAACTCTGACTAACGTACTTCACGTCCCGGATATGAGTAGGAACCTCGTCAGTGGAGTCTTGTTGGGTAAACCAGAAATAAAATCTGTCTTTGAGTCGGGCAAATTAATTTTGACCCGTAATGGTGTGTTTGTTGGAAAGGGATATACCGATGAGGGTATGATAAAACTTTGTATCATTGAAAATAATATCAATAAAGTTTCTACTTCTGCTTACATGATTGAGTCATCTACTTTATGGCATAGTAGATTAGCGCATATAGGTATTAGCACTATGAAAAGGTTAATTAAATCTGGATTAATTTCATACAATTCTGAAGACTTAGATAAGTGTGAAATTTGTGCAAAATCCAAAATGATTAAAAAAACATTTTCACAGTGTAGAGCGTAATACCAACCTACTAGATTTAGTTCACTCTGATTTATGTGAATTTAATGGCACATTATCTCGATGAGGTAATAAATACTTTATTACCTTCATTGATGATTGCTCTAGATTTACATATGTATATTTATTAAAGCACAAAGATGAAGCCTTTAATGCTTTTAAAATATACAAATCAGAGGTTGAAAATTAACTTGGTAGAAACATTAAAATACTTAGAAGTGATAGAGGTGGTGAATATTTTTCTTTTGAATTTAATACCTTCTGTGAAAAAAACGGTATTATTCATGAATGTTCTGCACCACGGACACCTCAACAGAACGGACTAGCAGAAAGAAAAAATAGAACATATTAAGAAATGATAAATGCAATGCTAATACATTCTGAATTATCATTTAGTTTGTGGGGAGAAGCTTTACTTACTGCATGTCATATAATGAACCGAATTCCTTTAAAGAAAACTGGTATTTCACCATATGAGATATGGAAAGGCCGTAAGCCTAATATCAGTTATTTTAGAGTATGGGGTTGCATAGCTTATTACAAAAACATGTATCCTAAAAGGACCAAATTAGGTCCTCGTGGAATTAAAAGTGCTTTTGTAGGTTATGCTGCCAATAGTAAGGCATATAGACTTTTAAACTTAGAGTCTAACATTATTGTCGAATCCAGAGATGTGGAATTTTTCGAGAATCTTATTACTAAGAATAAGGATCCTGAGATTCTTGCTAATGAAGAGTCTCGTGAGGAGAGCTCTTCATGGTTAGTTGAAAAACAACCCGAGCTTCGGATCAGCAAGAGAGTTCGAAAGGCTAAGGATCTAGGACCTGATGAAATAGATTCTCAACTTATTTCCTTTTACTTAGTAGAAGGAAATACAGAGAAATTTATTCGAAAGATTCCTATCATTCTTCAGGTGGAAGATGATCCTAAAACTTTTAAGGAAGCAATAGCTTCGCGGAACTCATCTTTTTGGAAAGATGCTATCCAAGATGAGATGGATTCGATAATATCTAACCACACTTGGGAAATTGTCGATCTGCCCAAAGGGTCAAGACCTATTGGATGTAAGTGGGTGTTCAGGAGAAAGTATCATAGTGATGGTACTTTAAACACCTACAAGGCTAGACTAGTAGCCAAAGAATTTTGACAAAGAGAAGGAATTGATTATTTTGACACATATGCACCAGTAGCAAGAACGACTACAATTAGAATATTGTTTGCATTAGCTTCATTGTATCATCTTAATGTTCATCAGATGGATGTCAAAACGGCATTCTTAAATGGAGATCTCGATGAGGAGATTTACATGGAGCAACCGGAAGGGTTCGTGCTCCCGGGAAATGAACAAAAGGTATGCAAACTTGTTAAATCCTTGTACGGATTAAAACAAGCACCAAAGCAGTGGCATCAGAAATTTGACTCAGTCATAATTTCTAATGACTTTGTTCACAATGTTTGTGATAAGTGTTTATACACTAAAGTATATAGAAATATCGTGATATTTCTTTGTCTCTACGTTGATGATATGTTGATCATTAGCAACGAGATGAGTGAAATTACAGAAACGAAGAGGTTTCTAACTTTCACATTCAAGATGAAAGATCTTGTAATAGTTGACACTATTTTGGAGATCAAAGTAATACAAAACAGTGGGGGTTTTGAACTTGCGCAGTCGCACTATGTTAAGAAAGTGCTAGACAAGTTCAAACACCTAAAGTTCAAAGAAGTGAACACTCCATTTGATCCAAGTGTTAAACTAGAAAAGAATTCTGGAAGAGCCGTCGCTCAATTAGAATACGCAAGTGCTATTGGATGTCTTATGTATTTAATGCAATGCACAAGACCTGATATAGCATTTGCAGTTAGTAAAATAAGTAGATTTACTAGCAACCCTAATAATGAGCATTGGAGGGCTATCGGAAGAATTTTTGGTTATCTTTTGAAAACCAAGAATCTTGGATTACAATATGGTAGATTTTCTGCCGTATTAGAAGGATATACCGACGCTAGTTGGATATCAAGTGTCGGGGATAACAAATCTACGACAGGTTGGGTATTTACGCTTGCCGGAGGGACAGTTTCTTGGAAGAGGAAGAAACAAACGTGCATTACCCATTCGACCATGGAGTCAGAGTTTGTGGCTCTAGCTTCTGCAGGACAAGAAGCTGAGTGGTTGAGGGATCTTCTATTAGAAGTTCCGCTGGCTAAAGAGAATGTATCAAAAGTGTCAATACATTGCGATAGTCAAGTTACTCTAGCAAGAGCCTACAACAAAGTGTATAATGGGAAGTCTAGACATATAAGTCTAAGACATACCTACGTAAGGAAATTGATCAAAGATGGAATCATTTCTCTTACGTATGTGCGTACCAGCTATAACTTAGCTGATCCCTTTACTAAACCACTAGCTAGGGATTTAGTAAAGTCTACCTCGAGAGGTATGGGATTGAAACTCCTTGAGTAAGAGATCCAACAACAGTGGCAACCCAATCTAATGTTAAGAAAACATTAATGATTCAATGGGTAACAACAAACTGTTGATTTGGATGTATACGACATGATAATGTCGACTGTTGCAATTTGAGGGTTGAGTTTATAAAACTCTTAATGAAGTTCAGTAATATTGACATGTATCTGTAAAGCAACAGAGATACTGAAAGAACTTTACCTATGTGAATTTAGAGATGGTGTCGTCTCAGTAAGATCTGGAGTTTATCTTATAAAAATTCACGAGACAGGATCAACACATGGCCATTAATAGTGCTAAGCGAGAGATGTAGGCGAAGAACTACAAAAGAATGTGTGTAAAGTAACACCGATTTTATCACAAGGAATAACTGGTTCAAAGCCCAGCTACCAGAAATTTCGATAAAATCTTGTGTTGCATCTACTAAGGTTAGGTTCAAATCGAAAGATACCTAACTATATTAACATTCTTTAAGTGATGTATTCTGGAATTCCTTTCCATCATTTATGGAACAAGTGGAGGATTGTTGGAATTAATTAATTCCATTTATTGTTCTTAAAGGATGAAAAGGAAAGAGAAGGGACTTTAGTCCCACATCGGAAAAAGAGAAAGGCTTTGAGAGTGCTTAAATAGGAATGTGCACTCATGAGGAGTGTGCAACAACCAAAGGGTTGCTAGTGGGTGACCATTGGTTGTTGTTTTATCCTCTTCATGAAAATGTAGCCGGTGTTGCCATCGGCAACACCGGCTCCGGCTCCGGCTCCGGCTCCGGCTCCGGCTCCGGCTCGGGCTCGGGCTCGGGCTTGGGATCGGGATCGGGCACGGGCTTGGGCGTAGAGGCGATAGTGGCGCATTGTAGACGCACTTGTGCACTTAGGCAACGTGGCATCGGACGAGCGGCGTAGGCTCGGGCCTCGGGCTTCTCGGGGCGATTCTCGTCCCGATAATTCCTATTTTTGCAGCAGTCCAGACAAACGAAAGAGTGAATGAACCTGCGAACAGGTGAATGAATGTTGTTTCGGAAGGGTCACGACTTCACGAAACAACATGAATTCATCTATATATACTACAAATTTCTGAGTCTAAAACACACAGAATCTGAGTATTCATTCCTCTTTCTTTTCTCTTCCAAAGATTTCCAGAAAGGTGTTCTTCCCTACGCAGGTGTCTCACAACGTCTGGTGAACCTCCGGCAGAAAGGCTGTCTTATCCTGGGTGTTCTGGCGTGATGACTCCAAGACATTACCGGAGTGCCCAAAACACTTTAAGAAAAGTGCTGTTAAATGCACGATTCAAGCCTCAACGACAGTTTCAACTTTCCAGAACTCCAAAGTGAAGTACTTGCAATTTCTAACACTACTATTTAGTACAATTGGCTGCATCCTAGATATACTTGGAGATGGCCTAAACAAATAGCTTCTTTACATGCATTACTAGCCTCTATACTTGGCATTGGCTGCCTCCTAGATATCCAATACTTTCTAGCAAATTGACATACACAATTGGTTAAGCTTTCAATATTGATTCTGAATTCTTCTATAGGCTAAATTACCCTAATGGCATCCCAATTATATCGTTCGGACGTTTTTTGCAACTTAATTTTTCACTGTTCGATTTTGGCACCCTAACTTAATAAATTTCTCTTTTGAATTATCTTTCGGCAATTTTGAAACACATCGGGACCACTTCAAAAGAATATCTGACAATACAAGTATTTAAATTGCACTATTGTACTACAAGATGTCAAGATATGTTTTTGAAGTGGTCTCAATGTGTTCCAAAATTGACGAATAGTGCTTCAAAATAGCAATTTATGAAGTCGGGGTACCAAAATCGAGTAGTGTAAAGTTAAGATGCCATAAACATCTTTATCCTTCCATCCATCTTCGAGTCAGACCATTTTTCTAGAGAGTAATTTCTACACATATCACTGCTTATATATAAATAGGGTAAGGTAATCATTTGGAAAGTAGGCAGGAAGCATTAAATAAATCAAGAAGCTGAAGCAAGAAGCAAATAAGTTATTGTGAGCGAGTGAGAGCCTTGGTTTAAGTTTGCACTGGCGAGTATTTGTGCTATCATTTCCCATTTGTGTTGAGAGCTTGTATCATCTTGTATACAGATGTTTGGTATCCAGTAAAACTTCTATTGAGTTGAGTCTTCCAAATATGCTATTCCTCTCCCGAAATCCAACAAATTTGGTATCAAAGCACGCGAGTCTAATAAGGAACAGAGACACAAGGAGGGTTCTGCTCATGCACAATCCAGATTATGGAGTTAGTTGGCTTGGGATGTGGCTTACTAGTTACTTGGTAAAGCAGAAGATATTATCAGTATGGCTGATTTTACTGCATCGCTTAGCTACTTTGAGAAGCTCGATAGTAACAATTACAACAATTGGAGCACTCGCATGAAATCGTACCTTTTCGGGCAAGATCTTAGGGACATTACTGGCAGTTGTGAAACTGCAGCACCAAGTGGTGGTTGCACAATTAGAAATGGAAGATTGAGAAAGGCAAGACAATGTGCTCATTGTACCTAACCATCAAAGATGAGCTTTGCAGCACATCAAGGGCATAAATACACATTCATCATCCAGCCTAGAGCATATGATAAACTTGTAGAGAATAATTGTTGTGTGTATTTTATTGATGGGCTACTCAACTACTTATAGGGAGTCTAGCTCTTCATATTACATTTTCCAATGTGGGACTAAATCCCTTATTAGTTCTCAACACTCCCCCTCAAGATGGGCGATAGATATTAATCATTCTCATCTTGTTACATAACTTCGATAGACTTACTGAACTAAGACCCTTAGTCAGACAGTCTGCCACTTGTTCTTCTGAGCGAACATGATCAATCTTCAGTATCCCTTGTTCCAGCTTTTCTTTAATGAAGAATCGATCGATCTCGATGTGCTTCGTTCTGTCGTGCTGAACTAGATTGTTAGCTATACTTATTGCAGCTTGACTATCGCTCAGAAGACGTAATGGTGCTCCCTTGTCCAGCTTCAACTCTGTCAGCAACGCTTTCACCTACAGCAACTCCGACACTCCTAAAGCCATTGCTCTGTATTCTGCTTCAGCTGTAGACCGTGCTACCACAGACTGTTTCTTGCTTCTCCATGAGACCAAGTTTCCTCCTACAAAGACACAATATCCCGTGGTAGACCTTCTATCGTTTATGCAGCTCGCCCAGTCTGCATCGCAGTATCCCTCAACTTCTATACATCTATTCTTCTTGAACCATAGCCCTTTCCCCGGCGTCCCTTTCAGATATCTCAAGATCTAAAATACTGCATCCATATGACCCGTTCTTGGATCATGCATGTAGCGACTTTCTACACTCACCGCAAATGAAATATCAGGACGAGTGTGTCCCAGATAAATCAATCTTCCTACAAGTCGTTGATATCTTTCACGATCAACTGGCTCTCCTGTTTCTGCTCCCAACTTGCACTTCTGGTCAATTGGAGTGACTGCAGCTTTGCATCCCAGTATCCTTATCTCCTTCAGCAGATCTAGTGTGTATTTTCTCTGTGAGAGAACAATTCCTTGTTCGCCTTCACACACCTCGATACCTAGAAAGTACCTCATCGCTCCTAGATCCTTCACTTCGAACTCCTTCGCAAGTTTTGACTTCAGCTTAGCAATCACGGCTTCATCATTACCTGTGATTACTATATCATCCACGTATACAGCAAGTATAGTGATGTGGCCTCTTGTATACTGAAGAAAGATCGTATGATCTGCATTTGCTTGATAGTATTCCATGCCTGTAACAGTCTTTCTGAATCTGTCAAACCAGGCTCGAGGAGATTGCTTGAGCCCATATAGCGACTTCTTTAGTTTGCACACTTTTCCATACTGTAGGCCTTAAAAATGAAAGTCACGCTGAGTTATTCAGAACAAGGTCCAAAAGTCATGCTGAGTTGATCAGGACAATATTAAAAAATCACGCTGGAAGACAGCTCATCATTTTGTCAGAGTGTCATTATGACTGACAGCACGACAGTCGAAGAATGTCTTCTCGTATGCCACGTATGCACGGAACTCGAGAGATCACAGCCGACTATTGTGTGACTTTTGAAATCTTCTTTAGCAAGACTCAGCCTTCACCAAGTTGGCGTACCAAAAGAGCTTCTTGTCATTTAATGCGACTGACAAAGCAATCACTGTCAGAGATTTTGTGTGAGTCGAGGCACGTCGAATCAAGACAGCTGGCAGTCCTGCCTCAATCGTGCGTAGATTTTGAGCCTTTTGGCTCAAGCCTGCGTGTATTTTGAACTTATATGTTCCTTCCTCAAGTCTGCGTGTATTTTGAGCTTTTTGCCTCAAATTTGCGTGGATTCTGAAGTTTTTTGCCCCACATCTGCGTGGATTTTGAAGCTTTCTGCCCCAAGTCTGCGTGGATTTTGAAGCTTTTTGTCCCAAGTCTGCGTGGATTCTGAAGCTTCTTGCCCTAAGTTTGCGTGGATTTTGAAGCTTTCTGACCCAAGTCTGCGTGGATTTCGTCTTCAACAAGTCTGCGTGGATTTCATCAAATTGGAGTACGTGGCAGCCATGCCACTGATCTCTCACCTGCGTGTCCTGTAACTTGCACACGACTCATGCATGATTGCCATGTGTCCAACAGTTACAGGCCACGTCCAGTAACTGCTCACAACCTTGCGTATGTCAGATCCTGCGTGATTTTCAACTAGGCACAGGTTGTGAAGACAGTTATCTTTTCAGTTATTTTTGACTCTATAAATAGAGTTCTTTTTCTCATTCATTGTACAGATACATAGTTATCTAACTTACTGTCAAAATTTTGAGAGCTTTTCTTCTTCGCATAGTCCAAGGGATAAAGCGATCGTCTTCTAGATCGGATTCCTACAGTTGTAATTTTCCCAGATACACAATAAATAAAGTGAATTTATTTATGGAAAACAAATTGGCGACTCTGCTGGGGAAAACCATCTCCTCTTCTGAGATGGCAACAACTCAATGCGATACTTCGTCAGTCGGCTCGACGAAGAAGGTGATATCGATCCAATTTGATCAACTCGCCTACGAAGAAATGCAGCGGGCTAAGGGTGGCAAGCCCACTTCAGCCTCCATCACTACTGCCAAGTCGAAGGGACGCTCTGTCTATGTCCCTAAGAATCGGTTGGCAGCCAATGGTGAAATCTCTGCCACAGTGTCTACTCCTAACACTGGCAAAGACTCTACTGCAAGCACGCACACTCTTGTGCGCTCAAAGATGACAGCATTCAAAAGTCATGCTGACAGTACTGGCTCCTTAGCCAAGTCTGTTCCAGTGTGCAATCTTACAGTCAAAAGTCACGCTGGCAGCATTGGCTCCTTAGCCAAGTCTGTTCCAGCGTGCAATCTCACATTCAAAAGTCACGCTGGCAGTACTGGCTCCTTAGCCAAATCTGTTCCCGCGTGTATTTCCAAAGTCAAAAATCACGCTGACAGTACTGACTCCTTAGTCAAATCTGTTCCAGCGTATAATTCTAAATTCAAAAGTCACGCTGACAGTACTGGTTCTTTAACCAAGTCTGTTTCAGCGTGTATTTCATCTAAGAAGAATAGCTCTTTAGCTATCTCTTCTTCTTTGCCAAGTTCTACTAGAACTGGGGGTGGTCTTCCACACAAAGTCCCTTCGAAAAGAGATAACTCTTTAGTTGTTTCTTCTGCTCCTGTAGTCTTTACTTCAGGAACAGCTTTGACTGACAATTTTGTTAGTCAAAGAAAAGAAGATAGTCTTTTGACTACTCTTCCTTCTGGACATTCTATGTCTCAAAACTTGAATAAGTCTAAGAAGAAACATTCTTTAATGCCTTCTTCTACGACTTCTTCGAATTGGGTACAGAATTTGTCTAGAAAAGGTCTGTTACCAACTCCTAATCAAGGGGGTGGTTCAACTCTTCCTTCTCTGCAAATATCCAGATCAATGGAAGGAAAACTCCAAGTTTCAAAAACCAATGTGTTACCTCCAACTGATCTAAGAACAAAACTTAATCAAACCCGTTTGGGAAGCACTTCTGGTGTTAAGAAACCACACAAATCGGAAATGAAAATAAAAGATCCGGATGCAGAGTATGCTAGAAATTATGTGGCTCATATTAATCACTCCCTATATAATCAAGAGCCATCAAGACCCAAGAACCAGAAATATATTCCTAAAAATACACAAAGAGTGTTCTCTGATGTACCTCAGTCGTCACAGACAGATTTACGAGAACATCTTCAACAGAAGAGAAGGAATAATTCTATGACAATGGACCATACTGAATGTGACTTCCAGCCAAGAGTCATAATTCAGTGCAGATGTCAATCAATGGTTCAGGACTATGTTGATCATGAATGTGATTTCCAGCTGAGAGTCACAATGCAATGCAGATGTCAAACAAAACGACAATCTGTCTTCAATC
Organism: Iris pallida; assembly: GCA_029216955.1. NCBI lineage: Eukaryota > Viridiplantae > Streptophyta > Magnoliopsida > Asparagales > Iridaceae > Iris > Iris pallida. The sequence continues at coordinate 4,906,026 of JANAVB010017198.1, forward strand.
GGATTCAGTGTGAACCTATGCCTGATGAAGATGAGCCTTTGTTTGCTTCTGTCAACATGACCTCTCGGGATACTGGGGGTAGAGCTGATAGTCCAGATGGAGTATATAGAGGCACAAGAGCAAGAGTCCTGGCCTCTAGTCAAAGAACTTTGATCTCTGAAGATGATTCTGAATTTCTTGGAGAATCTAACTTCCCACCTCTTCCTACTTGGGGTAGTTCTCCTATAATTGACTTTGATGCACAAAGCAATGATTCAGAACAAACAACATCCACCAGTTCATCAATAATCCCTCGTACAGTCACGACTTATATGGTTGATGGGAATACTGATGAACCTTCTTCTTCCTTGACTCCTCAAGAACAAAGGATTGCTTCTTTGGAACAGCAAATGAAGTCTATGGCTGATACTATGAAGTCGATGTATGAACTCATGGCAACTCAGATACAAAATCGACAGACTGTACCAGATGCCATACCAATTGACACTGGTATAAGTCCAGTACAAGTTCCTCCAGCCGTACAATCCAATACTCCTGGACCAGCTCAACCAAATCCTAGTCTCTCTGGAGCTGGGGGTAGTGCTTACAATGCTGTTCCTCCTCCCAACTATTCTCTACAAGCTACAACTCCACAATCTTCCGGAGTTGTCTCTGAAGAATTAAAGAACCTCAAAACTCAATTCGAGGCATTCAAACAGAAAGATGGTTTACAAAGGTTAGGCATCAAGCAACCTTATCCGATAGAATGGAAGCAAGTATTGTATCCTCCTAAATACAAGCCTCCTACTATCTCATTCTATGATGGAACCACCTCTCCGAGTCAGTTTATTAATCACTTTGAAGTGATGACTGACCAGTTGCAACCAAGCGACGCCCTCCTTACTCGGGTGTTTGTTGGATGTCTCAAGGGAACGGCTTATGAATGGTATAGAAGTCTCCCAGATGGGTGTATTACCTCATTTGCCGGTTTCAAACAGATGTTTCTTGAACGGTTCTATGAAGGGCTCAATGACATGACTATGTCTGCTCTTATTAGAATCAAGCAGAAAAATAATGAAACTACAGAGGATTTCATTGAACGGTTTCGAAGAGAAGCTCTGAAGATGCCTCTTGGAACTCCTGATGCTGTCACCATCGACACATGCAAATCAAACTTGTTACCAATCATCAGCATGTGGACAGGATCTACTCAATTTCAAGACTGGCCTTCCTTCATAGTTAGCGCCAAGGCCGCGGAAATTAGTGCTGAAACCTTTAAAGGTTTAGGAATGCAGATGACTCCCAAAGAAACAGGTCAAGGTACTAACAATAATGCTAAAAACAATGCTCGCAAGGGAAAAGAAACCCTTGAAGTTAATCTTCAGAGCAAAGATGCATCAAATGTTCAAACTTCTCCTACCTCTACAACTCAACAACCAAGAGCACCTCGCCCTAAAGAAGAATACTCTTTTGATGACGACGATGTCCTTGGTATCTTTGAATGTCTGCTGAAAGGTAATAAAATACAATTACCTGAAATCAAGAAACCTGATGAAGCTGGGAAGACGGATCATCCTAAATACTGTCCATACCACAGAATGCTAGGTCATACAATTCGTACATGTTATGTACTGAAAGGAAAGATCCAAGAAATGATTAAATCTGGAGCTATCTCCCTTACTCCAAAAGAGAAGACCGTCACCTCCAATGTCGTCTCTATGCAATTTGGAGACTTCCTTCCTCAACTTCTTGAAAGTGGGATCGTTCCTATTCCCAAGGTGACTCTTGATATAGTGAATATTCCTCCTCCACAATCTGAAGGATTTGTGCCAATTACTATGGAAACAGGAGAAATGATGTGGATACATCCTGATCTAGTGGCAGATTTTGAATCTCCTCCTCTTCAAAAGACTACTTCTCGAAAGTCCAAGAAGACTGGAAAAATTAAGTCATGTCATATGACTTCTCTTGGGGCTACTTCTGACACAGAGCCAAAAGATAAAGAAGAAGCACTTGCTGGTGCTACTCGAGCAGGGAAATCTTATTTAAAAGATTATTCCAAGAATCCTGAGGATACTCCTGATATTTCTCCTGCTGATAAAGATGCTCCTAATGTTCCTCCTGAAGAAGAATCATCCACTGCACCTGTTCCTTCCACTGCACCGGTTGAACCTGCTCCTTCCAAGCCCACAGCTCTTGAGAAAGGTAAACAACAGGCTCGGTTTGATAAACCAATCAAGAAGTCCCCTCCTCTTGGACTTTAGAAGCCTTATAACTTCGACATTTTAGCTCAACTTGCTAATACTCCAGCTAGAATGTCCCTCTTTGAACTTCTACGTCTTTCCAAAGAGACTCGGGAGACGTTAAGCGAAGCACTTCTTCAGGCAGACTCTTGTCTTGCACAATTGAAGAAGCCAGATGTGGAACCTGCCACTTGCTTACATTGCAACAGTGTATTGGAGATTATCCCAAATATCACCTTTACACAAGATGACATGCTACTGGAGGATAATCGACATGATCGGCCTCTCTATTACACCGGTTATATCGATACAATGAAGATAGATCGTATCCTCATTGATCCAGGGTCTGCTATAAGCATAATGCCAAAGAGTTTGTTGGATGAACTAAAAATCCCTCTTCACAAGCTTTCCAAGACAGTTACTACTATCCTGGGATTCAATCAGAGCCGAAGCGAGCCTTTGGGAAAGATTCATCTGAAACTTCAGATAGGCGATTTCAGATCCAAAGTCACTTTCTATGTGATCGAGATCGTGGGATCTTACAATCTTCTTCTGGGGAGGCCCTTTCTTCATGAAAATAATGTGGTGCCTTCTACTCTTCATCAGTGTTTTAAATACATTGACAGCAATGGAAGAGTCCAAAAAGAAGTTGCTGATATAAACTATTTCCATGGGGTTGAAGCCTATTTCAATGATTCCCGGATGTATAAAGAAGAGTATACAAGGGTGATACAAGCTATGGAGAAAGAGGATTCACAAAGTGAGACTTTAATAATCCCTGTTAAAGGTCGAACTACTCAGCAACAATCTCCCAAACCCTCTGGAGAAAGTCCTTTCATCATTCCAGTGAGTGGACGGATTTCTCCATTGCCTCAGTCGTCTACTCAAGATATACTAATCATTCCTGTCAGTGGGCGTACTACAGTTCCTGTATCTTCACATATGAAACAGGATACTCTGCTAATTCCGGTTGGAGGGCGGACTACTCTTCCATCTCAAGTTTCAAGGGAGCTCACCTCTTCTGAGCCATTTGTTATCGATCTTAATCGAAACAAAACTTTTTCTCGTTCTTCTTCTCCCCCTTTAGTCATTGATTTGGCTAAGATCTCTAAGGCTCAGCCTTCTCCCAATGTAAATATTGCTGCTTTTAAATTTAATGAAAAGCCTCCATCTTTGCAGTATATTGATATGTGTAATTATGTTCATAGTTATTTACATTTGTTAGATGACTTGAGCACAATAACCATAGGAGTTGTACAGACTGTTCATACAGATGTATCCCTAGAATCAGTACAATCTTCATACTTTCTAGTTCCCAGCAGAAAGCCAGGAGATATTCCAATATTCTTTTACAAAGGGCCCCAAAATCCTTCTAACCCTGAAGACGATGACAAAAACGATGATACTGGAAGATTACAACTACGTCGTTATAGTCAGCAATCTAAAGACATCATTAAAAATATGGGCTATGACTTCAGGACTGGCCTCAATAGTGGAAAAGGAAGAAAAATGCCTGTTCGTATTCCTCCTCTGAAATATGGGAGGACGAAATGCGGATTGGAATATACTGCTCCTATTCCTTTTATCAATATTGTTCATGAATATTCCGAATCTGACGAAGATAAGAGATCTGATTCTTCTAGTACTACCTCTTGGGATTCCGATACGAGTATCGGTGATTTCTATTGCAACATTCTGTCTTCCAACATGGTTTCCATTGACCATTCTGAAGAAAGTGATGAAGACGAAGAAGATTTTGAAATCTCACCTGAATCAGAACAATGGGCCCAAAGGTTAGATAATCAATGGGAGTTCCGATTCGAGCAAAAAGAACCTCCGACTGAAGATAAACTTGTTCAAATAGATGTTGGTGAAGAGGGATCTCCCAAACCAATATTCATCAGTGAAAGTCTTTCAGAAACTGATAAGCAAGACATGATTAAACTCATTCGTGACTACATCGACGTCTTCGCTTGGAGTTATAAAGATATGCCAGGACTTGATTCACAAATCGCAACTCACAAGCTCAATATCTTGCCGAATGCTAAACCGGTCAAACAACAACAACGACGATTTCGTCCAGACATTATGGATGCAATTGAAGCTGAAGTCAATAAACTCATGGCCTCTGGGTTTATTAGAGAGGAACAACATCCCGATTGGGTGGCTAACATAGTTCCTGTCCTTAAAAAGACTGGCAAGATCAGAGTTTGCATAGACTTCCGCGATCTCAATGCGGCAAGTCCTAAAGACGAATTCCCTCTACCAATCACTGATGTCATGATCGATAATACCTGTGGATTTGAACGGATGTCATTCATGGACGGGTATTCTGGGTATAATCAGATTAAAATGTTTCCAGATGACGAGAAGCACACTTCTTTTAGAACGCCGATCAGTACATACTGTTATACAGTGATGCCATTCGGTCTCAAGAATGCAGGAGCAACTTATCAACGAGCCATGAGCATTATATTCCGTGAACATTTGCGGAAAACAGTCGAATGCTATGTTGATGATATTGCAGTCAAAAGTCGACAAAAGTAGGATCATATCCAAGATTTGAAGACTATATTTGATCTAATGCGTAAGCATCAATTAAAGATGAACCCTACTAAGTCCTTCTTAGGCGTCTCTAGTGGTAAATTTCTCGGCTTCGTCATTACCTCTAAAGGTATACACGTAGATCCCGAGAAGATCAAAGCCATCCAAGAGATGCGTCCTCCACGCACCTTAAAAGAGCTACGAGGATTTCAAGGAAGGATCGCTTATATCAGGAGATTCATCTCTAATCTTTCAGGACGCTGTAGACCATTCAATAAACTCATGAAGAAAGGTGTTTCTTTCGTCTGGAATGATGAATGTCAGAAAGCATTTGATGATATAAAACAATATCTGATGAGCCCTCCAGTATTGGTACCTCCTGTCTCAGGAATTCCATTCCTCCTATATACTCGAGCAATGAGTCATTCATTGGGTGCATTGCTTGCTCAAAAGAATAAAAATGGTCATGAACAAGCCATTTACTATCTCAGTCGTACTATGACCGGAGCTGAACCTCGATATTCACCGGTCGAAAAAGAATGTCTAGCCTTGATGTTCGCTGTCCAAAAGACACGACATTATATCATTGGTCAGACTATTCATGTCATTTCCAGGATCAATTCTATACGGGTCATGATGAAGAAACCCAGTGTTTTGAATTCTCGATTGGCTAATTGGGGAATCCTACTTGCTCAATATGATATGCATTATATTCCTCAGAAGTCAGTCAAAGGACAAGCTTTAGCTGATTTTCTGGCTGCTCATTCAATTCCAGAAAATTCAAAACTTTATGATGAAATCCCAGATGAAGTCTTAGATTCAAACCACGTTGCTGAAGAAGATCCTACTTGGCGTCTATTTTTTGATGGAGCTTCAAGAATTGGTCCTAATGGAGACATTGTCGCTGGAGTTGGAATTGTTCTTGTGTCGCCAGAAGGTCTTGCTATCCAAAGAGCTTATTCTCTTGATCAACCATGTTCAAACAATGTAGCTGAGTACAATGCATTACTCATTGGTCTTCAACTCGCTAAACATCTGAATATTCAACATTTGGAGGCGTACGGAGACTCTAAACTCATTGTCAATCAGATAAGGGGCACTTATGAAGTTCGCCATCAAGATCTGGTTCCTTATCATAGATCGGCTATATCTATGGCTTCTTCATTTGAAGAGTTCTTCATTGAACATGTTAGGCGAGCATGTAACACAGAAGCTGATGCTCTTGCTAATCTTGCGGCGGTGTTGGCTATCCCAATTAGACGTCAGCAGATGATTGTTGTCCGCAATCGAGAGTTATTTCATCTCGAAAACAATCTGACTCTAGGACTTCCAGTCGACATTGAAGAATCAATATCTCATGATGTCAATGCAACAAGAGGATTTGGATTAAGTCGTAAATCATTATCTTCTTCATCTGATTCTAGCATGGAATTCATCTTCAGTAATTCAGCTGAGACTCAGAATACGGATAAAGATTGGAGACTTCCTTTCTTAGATTTCGTATTGTATGATATTCTTCCAGATAATCCGAGTGAGGCAGCATCTATTAGACGACGATCACTCAGGTTCTATTACAATCACACTACAAAGACCTTATATCGTCGAGCTTATGATGGATTACTTCTTCGATGTGTTGCCGGTGATTAAGCTCAACAAATTATTCGCGAAGCACATGATAGAATTTATGGAGCACATCAGCCTGGACCAAAACTTCAGGACCGTATTCGACGTATGGGTTATTATTGGCCCACTATGGTATCAGATGCCATCGAATATGCAAGGAAGTGTAAAGCTTGTCAAATCCATGCGGATTTTATTCATCAACCCTCGGAATTTCTACATCCGACAGCAGCATCATGGCCCTTCGAAGCTTGGGGCATGGACATTATTGGTCCGATCAATCCGCCATCATCAAAAGGTCATCGGTTTATTCTCGCAATAACCGATTATTTCTCCAAATGGGCCGAAGCTATTCCGTTATCTGAAGTTAAGACGTCCAATGTCATCAGCTTTATCAAACACCACGTCATCTACAGATTTGGTGTTCCTCGACGCATTATTCATGATAACGGACCACAGTTCGTCAGCCAGAAATTTACTCGATTCTGTGATGATCATCGGATCAACAATGTGGCTTCTACCGCATATAATCCGGCAGCTAACGGATTAGCAGAAGCTTTTAACAAGACCATCATCAAACTCCTAAAGAAGTTTGTCTCTACTAACAAACATAATTGGAGTGAGAAACTTGGCGAATGCTTGTGGGCTTACCGTACTACAGTTCGTAATGCTACTAAATGTACACCCTTCTCTCTGGTGTATGGTTACGAAGCTGTTCTTCCATTAGAGAATCAAATTCTTTCTTTAAGGATAGCAATCACTAATGAACTCACTGCTGAAAATAATGATCGTCTTCGACTTCAGGAATTAGAAGCTCTGGATGAAAAGCGATTATCTGCTCAACAGAATATTGAATTCTATCAAGCTAGAATCTCAAGAGCTTTTAATAAGAAAGTCAGAGTTCGAGCGTATCAAAAAGGAGAACTTGTTCTAACAGTCAGACGTCCTATGACTATGACTCATATGAGCAAGGGCAAATTTGACGCAAAGTGGGAAGGTCCTTATGTCGTAAGCAGAGTTTTCTCAAATGGAGCTTATCAACTCTCAGAACTGGATGGTCGAAAAGTTATGATGCCTATTAATGGTAAATTCCTTAAAAAGTATTATGTATAAATGTAAATGCTTGTAAATCATTAGACAAGTTCATGCTCAGAAATAAAATTTTTATTTTATTTTAATCATGAATCATAGTACATGATATTAAGGAAGATCACTATCATCCTTCTCTACATTTGGACGCGGGCCACTGCCGTCTTTCTCGAAAACGCGGTCAGCAAAAGAGCCGAGAACCTCCTTGCTGGAACCCACGAGGAACTTGCAAGCGGCCATCCTCATGGCTTCTTCTTCTTCAGTCCTTCCTGGTTCGAGCAGGAAGTCCAGAATGTCCCTTGGTGGCTTGGGTGCAGACGAACCTTCGCATGCTTCTACTTCTTTCGGCTGAACTGGATCAGCAGGGTGTTCTTCAGTGCCCTTCTGAACCTTCAGGGCGATTCCAGCTTTCTTGGATGCTTCTTCAGATGACATTTTTATGTTGAAGAATAGAAGTGTTCGTTCTTGTCAGAATTCTGCTATATTTATAAGCAGAAGTTCTTCAAATAACGAAGCGTCACATTCATCTGACGGTTCGTCCATTCATTAATGCTTGACGGTTCATCCGTTCATTTATTACATTCATCCGATGGTTCGTCTGTTCATTAATACTGACGGTTCATCCGTTCATTTATTACATACATCCGACGGTTTATCTATTCATTATCACTTGACGATTCGTCTGTTCATAATCTTCTATCAATTTATCAAAAAGAAGGGATTCGTTACTTATCACGTTTTCATAACCTCTGGATAAATGCCGAATCTACCTGCTCATTTGTCATTTTCTATTTTTGACCTCTGCATAGAAATCAATCTATTTTCTTTTGAGTTCCTACATATTATCACGTCCATATTACCTCTGATAGTATTAAGTACTCTAAATCAGAAAAGTTTATCATGTCCACAATTCATGCAAATAAATACAAATCATTGAGCATAGAAGAATTATCATTTCCACTCTCATTTCATCATAAAAAGTCTATTACATTTTCTTAGACTTTCTTACAAATCATAATGGAAATCTATTACAATTTTAGATTTTCATTCTATGTACACAACAATAATCTAATGGAGATCCATTTCTTCTTTGATCTTCTCTGGCGGGTTCGTTGTTGGTGGCAATTCCTGATTGTCCAGCAGGAATCAAACTCTGGTCTTATCTCTCAGACGAGAGGAGAACCACAGAGTAGGGCAGCACGAAGGCGTGTTGCTGCCAACACAATTGGTGGATTGGGAGCGACCTCTCAAAGGAGATAGGAATGTATCCAACATTGGGATACAATTCCTAGTTCTGCCGTGAAAGGAACTCTACTACCCGATTTCTCGGGGTAGAGTTAACTCCACCATCCAACTCTCCGTGTATAAAGGCTCTTCCTACCATCCGAGGAAGACCCTTCTATCCCACGAAGAGTTCTGAGTTGTCTGATTTACGCGTCAAAAGCGTATGAGCTCCCTGATGTAGGTGTCAGAAGAATATTCTCCACAGCATCCAAATCACCAATGCCAGTTCTGAAGAAAATTTTCAGTCGAGCTCCTGCAGAAAGCAGCAAGGAAAAAGAGATCAACCAATAGAAGTGTCATTATCATTTGGCGTGTATTTGGCCAAACAAAGACAGATGCACTCTGTTCAGTCAGAAACAAAAACTCATCTTCAAAACAGTAAAAATGGTACGCGTACTATATTGGACTTACCATCGAGTTTGGTGCTAAGGATTGGCAAACCAATGTCTGATATAGTGCACAGAAAGAGAATATTAGAAAGCATTGCTTTCCTGTTGAGAATGAAATCTCACAAAAAGTTCATTCTCAGAGAAGAAGAAGTCGGAGAAGAAGGAGTTCGTCAGGGAAGATAAAGTTCTCTTCTATGGACTCTCTCTTTCAAATGCAAGTAAAGAAAGAAAGAAGTAATCTATGGCTTATTTATAGGCTCATAAAGAATTCCAAACGGCATATCATTATTTGCTTCGATTTAGGCGCTTGATACGGGATCCTAACTGCACAGAATCCCAAACAGTCCAATCATTTAGGAGTAAATATCTCTTTAAAGTCATCTCAGCGTGACTAAATTCATTTTTATCATCTTAAATTTCAAAGTATTTCGAAATAATTTATCATTTTTTGAAAACTTTGAAGGGGGTTTTGTAGGCCTTAAAAATGAAAGTCACGCTGAGTTATTCAGAACAAGGTCCAAAAGTCATGCTGAGTTGATCAGGACAATATTAAAAAATCACGCTGGAAGACAGCTCATCATTTTGTCAGAGTGTCATTATGACTGACAGCACGACAGTCGAAGAATGTCTTCTCGTATGCCACGTATGCACGGAACTCGAGAGATCACAGCCGACTATTGTGTGACTTTTGAAATCTTCTTTAGCAAGACTCAGCCTTCACCAAGTTGGCGTACCAAAAGAGCTTCTTGTCATTTAATGCGACTGACAAAGCAATCACTGTCAGAGATTTTGTGTGAGTCGAGGCACGTCGAATCAAGACAGCTGGCAGTCCTGCCTCAATCGTGCGTAGATTTTGAGCCTTTTGGCTCAAGCCTGCGTGTATTTTGAACTTATATGTTCCTTCCTCAAGTCTGCGTGTATTTTGAGCTTTTTGCCTCAAGTTTGCGTGGATTCTGAAGTTTCTTGCCCCACATCTGCGTGGATTTTGAAGCTTTCTGCCCCAAGTCTGCGTGGATTTTGAAGCTTTTTGCCCCAAGTCTGCGTGGATTCTGAAGCTTCTTGCCCCAAGTTTGCGTGGATTTTGAAGCTTTCTGACCCAAGTCTGCGTGGATTTCGTCTTCAACAAGTCTGCGTAGATTTCATCAAATTGGAGTACGTGGCAGCCATGCCACTGATCTCTCGCCTGCGTGTCCTGTAACTTGCACACGACTCATGCATGATTGCCATGTGTCCAACAGTTACAGGCCACGTCCAGTAACTGCTCACAACCTTGTATATGTTAGATCCTGCGTGATTTTCAACTAGGCACAGGTTGTGAAGACAGTTATCTTTTCAGTTATTTTTGACTCTATAAATAGAGTTCTTTTTCTCATTCATTGTACAGATACATAGTTATCTAACTTACTGTCAAAATTTTGAGAGCTTTTCTTCTTCGCATAGTCCAAGGGATAAAGCGATCGTCTTCTAGATCGGATTTCTACAGTTGTAATTTTCCCAGATACACAATAAATAAAGTGAATTTATTTATGGAAAACACATACGACGTCCCTCCGTCTGATTCTGTAGCATAGCACCCTGGCGGGAGTTCCATGTACACTTTTTCTTGTAGGTCCCCATGGAGAAAGGCATTCTTCACATCTAATTGGTATAGCTTCCACCCATATTTTGCTGCAATGGAGATCAGAGTCCTTACGGTGCTCATTTTTGCTACTGGAGCAAACGTCTCATCATAGTCGATGCCATATGATTGTGTGTATCCCTTTGCAACCAACCTCGCCTTGTATCGTTCCACCTTTCCTTCTGACGTCTCCTTTACTGTGTACACCCATTTGCATCCCACAGTTTTCTTCCCTTTGGGTAATGGAACCAGCTCCCATGTCTTTTTTTTTCCAGTGCCCCAAGTTCTTCCATCATCGCAGCTTTCCACCTTGGATCTTTCTTTGCTTCCTGCCAACTTTTGGGCAACGAAGTAGAGTCTAATGATGCGATGAAGACTCGATAATTCGAAGAAATATTAGAATAAGACAGGTAATTGGCAATATCATGTTCATAATCATCAAAACGACTAGGAGCCTTACCCGTATTGATGCGAGAAGATCTCCTTAAGGGAGCAATAGGTGGTGGAGAGATCATACCATCAGAGATCCGCATCAGAATCAGATTGATTCTGTGCGAGGGCAACATCTTCAAGAGTTGGAGCAGGAGTAGACGAGGGACTTGGTACAGAAGGCACAGGGCACGGTACATGCACGGTACTGGACTTCTGCTGTCTCCTTCTGTAGACTTGGAGCTTCTTTTCCATTGTCTGCTGCTCCCCCTGTTTAACATATGTATCTTCTTCATCTTCTGTATCGGAGTCACTGCTTTCTTCCCCTTTCGTCCAGTTTTCCACGACCGGGCATGGGACCGATCCGACTACCAAAGATGGGCTTAATTTTTCCCCCTCACATCTAACATCCGCTGTGTTAGGTGTGTCAACAAACGCCGAACCGTCATCCGAACTATAATATGGTTCTAGTTCTCTGAAGGTAACGTCCATGCTCACAAACATCTTTCGCTCAACTGGGCTCCAACATGCGTATCCCTTCTGTGTTGCCGTGTACCCGACAAAGACACATTTAACAGTTCTAGGATCCAGTTTGCTAACTCCTGGCCTATTATCTTGGACAAAACAGACACACCCAAAATACTTTTGGTGGAACAGTGTACATGGTAGCACCAGTAAGCATCTCCAACGGTGTCTTCCAGTCCAATACCTGAGATGGCATTCGGTTGATGAGATAAGATGCCGTTAACACCGCATGTCCCCATAAGTGTTTCGGAACATTCATAACCAGCATCATCGTCCGTGCGACCTCCAGCAGGTGTCTGTACTTCCGTTCGGCCACACCATTTTGTGCCGGTGTATAGGCACAAGAAGTTTGGTGTAGTATGCCATGAGTGGATAAATACTCAGCAACCGTCTTATTTGTATACTCCGTCCCATTGTCAGACCGTAAGCACTTAATCTTAGTGCCATATTGAGTTTCTACCCGACGATGAAAGTCGCGAAACGTCTCAAAGACGTCACTTTTATTCTTCATAAGGTACACCCATGTCACGCGAGTATAACAATCAATAAAAGTGACGAACCATCGAAAACCGTTAATACCGGTTGTAGAACAAGGGTCCCATACGTCCGAATGTATCATATCAAATGCAGCCGAACTTCTACTACCGGAACTCACATATGTGCTTCTGGTATGTTTACCCAACTCACAAGCATGACAAAATAACTTCTCCTTATTAGCCTTTGGTATAAGGACGGATACATGCGACTAATAACTTTAAAAGAAGAATGACCGACACGCTGGTGGTGGAGTAGCAATTCATCTTCTACACTGCGTCGTGTATCTTCCGGTGGTGTGTCGGCTACCAGAGATGCCAATGCTTTGTCCAGTCCAGTCCTGTCCAAGTACCACAGCCCCTTATGCCATGTGTCAGTCCCTAGTCGTCGTCCTGTCCCCTTTTCCTGAAAGGTCACCGTAGGAATGTCAAAGGAAACAGTACAGTTAAGATCAAGAATAATGGCACTAATAGAAAGAAGATTGACAGGAAAAGACGGAGCATGTAAGACATTGGTGAGAGTGAGAGAAGGGGTGCATGCGATAGTGCCTTTACCCAGAACAGGGCTGGAGTTACCATCAGCAGTCTGAATGCTCTTCGGCGTCGGTAGGTGAGTATAGTCCTGGAACTCACCGTGGGACCCCGTGACATGGCGAGATGTCCTAGAGTCTATAATCCAACCTGGTTGGTGGACAGCTGCTGCAAGAGCACGTGCAGGTATACTTGTGCCGGTTTGGGTAAAGCAAGTGATGTGGTCCCCCGAGGTAGATGACGCCCCATGACTGCCGTCTGAACCCAGCTTCGTGCTGCGTAACTTCGCAAGGAACTCCTTCTCAAGAGGGGTTAACTCAGCCAGGTGAATGTCGCCCCCTTCCTCCGCCAGATTAGCTTTTTGTCCTCCAGAATAATTTCCCCTTCTACCAGCATAATCACCTCTACCACTACGACGTCCGCCGCGGCCCCGTCCACGATCACTTGAATGACTGTGCAGGGGTTTTGGACAAAACCTGATGTAATGCCCTGAGTCACCACAGTTATGGCAAACACCGGCCACAGAGGGAGGCTGATTGAAGGCGGCAAGCGCAGACATTTCAACATCGGCTTGCTCCCCCTGGAAAGAGCCCTTGTTGGGCATCAACTTTAAGCGAGCCTCTTCTTGTGCCATGGCAGCTATGGCGTCTTCTAAGGATGGAAGCATGGGCTGTGCTAGGAGGACATTCCTTCTATGCTCAAACACAGGGTTAAGACCCTTCAAGAACTTCATCATCCGTTGACGCGAAATATAATCCAAGAACTTTTGGAAATGTTTCGCGAATGCTGGTTCGACCTGGGCATCTTCCATCCCAAGAAGATCATAGTGATCCAGATCAGACCAGTACTTCTTTAACAGTGTTGCATACTCAGAGATGGTGCGGTCGTCCTGGGCCACCCTATCAAGTTCATCCTGCAGTTGGAAGACCCGCATAGGATTGTCCGAGCCTGAGTACATATCTTTCAAAGTCTGCCAAATATCAGCAGCAGCCTCCATCGCCTCGACATGGCCCGACACCTGGTCGGTCAAGGAAGCCGTCAACCATCCAGCCACAACATTGTTGACAATCTCCCAAATAGCAAACTCCTTGGAGGATGGATCATCTGGCGCCTTGGTTTGACCATTGACGTAGCCAACCAAGCCACGGCCCTTCAGCGTCCGCATGGCCTGTCGTGACCATTTCAAGTAATTGGACGTTCCTTCCAACTTCGTCTCCAGCTTGTCCAGCTTCCCCATTTTGTAGGGTGACGGATCCACATCAGTATGGATCACACGTGGGGCCGTCTCGGTTAATCTCTTTGATAAAATATCATCAACCAAGGCCTTCATCTCGTCTGCTGTCAGTTTACCACGGATCGAATCCATGGCGTCTTCAACTGTGATTCGTCGTCGTCGGCGGCTTCGTCGTCGTCGTCGTCTTCGTCGGCTTCGCCGTCGTCGTCGTCTTCGTGTAAAGTCGTCAACAGAGACCTTACAAATGCGCGGTTAACATGGCCAACACCGGTGCGCGCATGGAGATCATAATTTGCAGATCGAGAACGGAAAACAAATAAAGCATTTGTTGTTCCGGAGGGTGTAATCTAGGAACAGAATATGCAAATAAAGCATTTGACAGCCATCCGTCGTCGAAAAACCACCCACATAATCTCTCTCGCAAAATTAGGATTTTTTTTTCGAAAAGAAAAAAAAGGAGGGGGGGCGTCGGGGGGGGGGGGGGGGAACAGCCGGGGGGGTGGGGGGGGGGGGGGGGGGGGAAGGGGGGGACTGCCGGTGGGGAAAGGAGGGGGGGGGGGGGGGAGGGAAGAAAAAAAAAAATTTCTCCGTTATGGCTCTGATACCATGTAGAGAATAATTGTTGTGTATATTTTACTGATGGGCTACTCAACTACTTATAGGGAGTCTAGCTCCTCTTCATATTACGTTTTCCAATGTGGGACTAAATCCCTTATTAGTTCTCAACAAAACTATACTAAGATCCAAAGTATTCAAATAGGATTTGGGATTTGCAAACGGGGTGAGCCAGCGATTTACTAAGTTCTTTACTAGAATAAGTTCATGTTGAGAAATTTCCAAATAAGATCCTGAGAATTTCATCACCGTGGATAGCATGAGACGAATTACTATTCTCAGTTTATACCAGAATATATTGGCCTTGTCACGACAACCCGAGGTTGGGCCAAACTACCAATATTGATGGATTAGGAGACTACAGTGGCAAATCAAGAGGCTTTAGACATGGCAAATATCCATCTTGGAGTCTAAATTAGTGATGAACCAAACGCATATTTTGGGGTCTCGATTAATAATGAAGAGAAGGCACTCTTCATGAACAAAGTAAGAAGTAAGGAATACAACGAGAAGGTTTTGCGAGAAGAAAGAGAAAAGAAGACAAGACAGACAACAAAGGAGGAACTTATATCTCTCTTGAACCATCACAACTTTGGAATTCTCTAGATAATTTTTTATTCTTCCTTCTATCTTAACTTCCTTATTCTTGTAGATATGTCTACACGCTCACTTCTCACCAAGCAGGGGCAGATCCAGTAGTAGCCTGGGAGCCCACCCCAAAAACAATTATTTCTTCTTTTTTTCCATATAGTTTTTTTTTTTGTAGGAATTAGCCCACACCTAGCTAACTCCAAGTCAGTCTAGCCCACCCCAGTTTATATTTATCGATCCGCCCATGTCACCAAGCAAGAAAAAGGTAAGGAAAAATCACCAAGCAAACCAATAGGTTAACGCAATCAAACCAAGAGAGCTACAGTGATTGGGTGGATCCATTGAGGGCTCAAGGGGCTCAAGCCCTTCTTGGATTTTGGTGAAAAATCATATATATGATTTATCTATATAACAAATTATGGTTCTCTTTCGTGACAAAAGACAAAAGGATAAAGGACAGTCTGGATTAGCCCATCAAAGTATTCTTCACAAAACAGAAAGTGTTAAGATAAAACGAAATGGTCTTTCCGACAGGTGTATATGTCATAGAAGTGTCACGGTAAGTCAATAATTTTAAATATATTATTATTACATGATATAAATGACAAACAATTTAAAAACAACAATTTACCAAGGGGTGCCGGAGTCAAGGCCGATTCATTAACGAGTGCCTGAGGCACTAAGATTTCTAATTTTAAAAGTCATAGAGGAAATTTGACAATTTGAAGTCTTGAACCATGTATTAAAGACTTGTAAAGCAATTTACTAACAATTAGACCACCATCCCAAACAGTACAATTACGTTGCTATTATACCTTTCTTGTTTGCATTTCTATATTAAAAGTAGCCCCCTCTAACTATGGCTCTTGGATCCGCCACTAAGTGTGAGTAACTTAGTGAGCAATTAACCATTGAATATTGAAGGAAAAGGTAACGATTAAAAAGCACCAAACAAAACAATAAGAAAATTAAGGTCAATATGTACGCAATGTCGCAACCTTACCTAATATATATGGTGAAATTCTTTTCGTGACTCGAATGTGCATCCTCCTAGATGCTAGATTTGAAGTAACCATTAAATAATGAAGGATCCACCTCATAGAAGTCCAATGTTTTCTTTCTGGGTTTGTCGTGTACTTAGTGACTGCTCCTGCAGCTTGTGCATTGTACAGCTTGCACATGCCATGGCAAATTTAAGGTTCTGTTGTATGCAGATGTGCAGAAGGGTTTGGGTGATCTTGGCTATAGTGAGGTCTGCCTATATCAACTTTTAACCAAGGTTCGTAGTATCGATATCGAAATAGGTATCGGACCCTTCCTATGAGTATCGGGGTCGACAGTATTGGTAGTATCGACGATTTCATATCAGAGTTGGAGTTTTGAGTATCAAAAAACAAATAATTATTGATAAAGTTAGAGAAAATATTTTAGACATTTAGGCATAATTTAAGTGTTTTATGTGTTGTTTAGTAGTAGTTTTAAAATTGAATCAAATAATAGTCACCCTTGATGATTGTTTTACCGGCGATACATAAATTTTCTTCATTTATATGCTTTTACAACCTTACTACGTTTTTATATCCGTGTTGATTAGTCTTTTTCGATCAATATTCTTTACCGAATTGACTAAAAAGATGCCCCTAGTTTTGGTATCGGTTGGTATCGAATCTGAACATGCCAAATTGTTCGGTATCAGCTGTATGATCTGTGTCGAACAATACTGCGAACTATGCTTTTAACTAACATGAATGCAAATAATTCCACTAGTAGAGCAAACTATGCAAGAAATACCTCGGAAAAAGGTTTTTGGGGGCCTATTCTCCAACATACACAGTAAAATGAACCTATATTTTTCAGAAAAAAGAACATATGGTGTAGGAAGATGAACCAAATTATTCATGTTACCGAATCTCTTTTCACTACAACTATGTATTTTCCTCATGTCAATGAAATCTGGCTGGTGTCAATTTGACCCCATCTGTTCTCTATCAAAAGAAAAAAAAAGACAATAAAATTGGTTTTAGATGAAACATGAGGTAACCGATGAAACTATAAATACCTGCGTGAAACTTGAATTGTGTATTATTTACTTTAACCTGTTGGATTTTTCTTCAAAAAACTTCGGATTAAAATCTGCAAGAAAATAAATTAAATTAAATTAAAAGTTATCGGCCTCCGGGGAAGTCGCGCACGAAACACTGCCCTAAGAGTTAGCTCGGGTCTATGTGCAGACCGTATCCGAACGCTCCTAGTGGTAAAATCCTCGCTCCACCGGAATCTCCTTGCCGCACACGACTTGGAGAGAGTGACCCCGACTTAGCTGTCACACCCCGCTCCCGCAGGAGCGATCGTCCTCGCTAAGGCGTGATGCCGCACGGGCCTTGGTTGCGCCCGTGCAAGGCTAAGTCCAGAAACAGCCGATTTGAGCTAGGCCACAGAGTCGCACAGAGTGTCCCCATTTGCAGCGGAAAGTAAATGAACACAAATTGAAGCGAATTCAACTCTTTATTGATATTCAAAAAGTTTACAAGCGGCGCTCGGCCGATATTACAAGTCGCTCAAGCTCTCTCTCTCTCTAAAACATAAAAGACGTGCCAAATGGCTTATAAGATGGAATGATTCATGGCGATGTTCCAATACATTATGTCCTGTATATGGTGCTCCAGCTTCTTGCAACGCTCCAAGGCTCGAGAGATAGCTCCGCGCCTTAGCACATTCGAGGGAAGCTCTGCACCCGTCGACGTTTCCTGCTTCCTGCAAGCAGACTGTGGGATTATCAGTACATTGTTATGCACTGGTGGGGAGGCTAGCTCGCCCACAATGCTATCAATACCAAACACGTTCCATTTACTTTTGTGCATCTCTATCATTCATTGTCTTTCTAATCTTGCCTTAGGATCAATTTCATGGCATATGTCATAACCTATCCCGTGTTGCCAAATTCAAGTGTCGCATGGAAATACATGCACTGCTTACCCATACTTACCGTCCGGCCTTCCCTGTCCAACGTAAACCAAGTTAGTCAACAATTCATATGAAATAACTTAACGTGGTTCATGAAAGCATTCAATGTAAAGTGCGTGTCCTTGCCTCGGGTTCTAGCATGTCGTAGACACGTTTTCTAACTCATTTGCTCGAAGTACTCCTTATCATTTTGTGTGTTATATTCAAGCCTATTCAGAAAGTGCTTTGTACCGTTACTTTAATATTCTCACATAGTGACTATTGTCTTTGTCTGAAGAAGAGTTTGATGGACTATGCCTTGAATCAGTCTTCTTGAGCCAGATTCAGAAAATAGCACACATAGTACGCTAGAGGTACTTGGGTCTATTGGGTGGCGCGTTTGGCTGGCCATGCGCAGTTTTACACATTCATGAGAGTTGTCTAGGATCGCCCTGTCCCATAGTCGCGGCCATCACGACCTCTCATATAGGTAAGTCCTTAAGGTTTGGTGATAGGAATCAATCCTGCATTTCATGCTTGAACTTATTAAGAGTTTAAACTCACCCTATCCATATCACAAAAGGAACACTGTCACCATAGGGATGAGGTATGAATGTACACATGTACAGCCTCCTGGGCTTTTATTTTAAAGAGAATTTAATCTCAAGGTCAGTGTTCCATAATAGTCACCTAGTCCAACTTGTTTCTACCCATTGAACCGGCTTCTTGGGATCTCCAGTCAGACTCGGTTGGGTTGCCACTGCTGGTGACTATACTATGGGCTTAATTCCATCCCCCTCGATGATTCTAGGATCAATGTCCTAGACAGACCCTTCATCAAGTGGTCTGCAAGATTCTTTTCTGACTTTATATAGTCAAGAACCACATATTTGCCCAATAGGCTCTTTATTGACTTGAAGCGCAGCTGCAGGTGCATGTTCATCTTAGCATTCACAGAATCATGCTTTAGTAGTTCTATAACATATTTATTATCACAGTTTATAGAAATTACAGGAATAGGATGAACATAAATAGGTATATGCATAATAAGATTTCTGAGCCATTCGGCTTCTGTACAGGTAGTATCCAAAGCTATCATTTCAGAGTCCATTATACTTCTGGCTATGATTGTTTGTTTACATGATCTCCATGAGATTGCAGCTCCTGCTAGGGTAAAAACATATCCAGTAGTGGATTTTACATCATGTGAATCAGTTACCCAATTTGCATCTGAGTAACCTTCTATGATATCAGAGTGTAGTATAATGAAGTTTATAATCTAGAGTTCCCTTAAGATATCTAAATACTCTATCCAATGCAGACCAATGTGATTGATTTGGGTTACTAGTGTACCTACTTAGTTTCCCAATAGCAAATGCAATGTCAGGTCTAGTCCTATTTGTTATGTACATAAGGGACCCAATCATTTGTGAATATCTATGTTGTTCTATAGGTAATCCTTCATTCTTCTTGAGAACAACATTACTGTCATAAGGGGTAAGGGCAGGTTTCTTGTCAAAATACTCAAACTTCCTTAGCATTTTTTCAATTGAATGTGCTAAGGATAGAATATATCCCTCATTGCATTTGGACACTTGCATTCCTAGAATTAGGTTTGCCTCACCTAGGTCTTTCATATCAAATTGGTTAGATAAATAATTCTTAATATTATTTATCAATTCCAATGAAGATCCTAAAATAAGGACATCATCAACATTCAAGCATAAGATAACACAACTTTTATTTGTATTTTTGGAATACAAACATTTGTCATATTCATTTGGCACAAAACCAAATTCTATAATGACTTTGTCAAATTTGTTGTGCCATTACTTGGGAGCTTGCTTTAGGCCATAAAGAGATTTTACTAATCTACAAACCTTGTTTTCTTGGCCTTTAGCAATAAAACCTTCAGGTTGCTCCATATAAATTTTTTCATCTAAATCTCCATTTAGAAATGTTGTCTTTACATCAATTTGATGGATCAGCAAGTCATAAATGGAAGCTAAGGGTAGGAGGGTTCTAATAGAAGAAATTCTAGCAACAGGAGAATAGGTATCAAAGTAGTCTAATCCTTTTTTCTGGGTAAAACCTTTGGCCACTAATATAGCCTTATATTTTTCTATGGTACCATCGGCTCTAAGTTTCTTTTTGAAAATCCACTTACAACCTATGGATTTGCTACCTAAAGGAAGGTCTGCTAAAAATCAAGTATTGTTCTCCATGATAGAGTTGTACTCATTGTTAATAGCTTCTTTCCAGAAAGGGGCATCAGGAGAGGATATGGCTTCTTCATAAGTTGAGGGATCACCCTCTATCAAAAATGTGAAAAATTCTTCTCCTAAATTCTTTTCAATTCTTTCTCTTTTACTCCTTCTAGGTTCTATGAATTGTTCAGATTGAGACTTAGGCATTTGGTCATGAGAACTAGTAGACGGAGTAAGAGAAGGGTTAGAGGAAGATGAAGGAGTTTATCCTTGAAGGAAAAATGTTCTCAAAGTAAACTGCATCTCTAGCTTCAATGATTGTGTTATTAGAGATTTCATTTACTTCAGAATGGGTTACAAGAAATCTATTGGCATTACTATCTAGGGCATATCCTATGAATACAGCATCTACAGTCTTAGGTCTTATTTTTCTCTTTTTGGGTTCAGGAATTCCTACTTTAGCTAGACATCCCCAAACTTTGAGATAATTAATCCTAGGGGTTCGACATTTCCATAACTCATATGGTGTCTTATCATTAGTCTTACTGGGTATCCTATTAAGAATATAACAGGCTGACAATAAGGCTTCTCCCCAAAGATTATCAGGGGCACCTGAGCTGAGAAGCATGGCATTGACCATATCTAAAAGAGTGTGATTCTTCCTTTCAGCAACTCCATTGGATTGTGGTGAATAAGGAGCAGTTACCTCATGAATAATTTCGTGCTCTTCACAGAACTTAGTCATTTCATTTGAGGTATACTCTCCACCACGATCTGATCTAAGGATCTTAATCTTCCTATCCAACTGGTTCTCAGCTTCAGATTTATAGACCTTGAATCTGTCTAGAACTTCGTATTTGGTCTTAAGAAGGTAGGTGTAAAAATACTTTGAATGATCATTTATGAAAGTAACAAAGTATTTTCTACCGCCTCGGGTCAAGACCCTATTGGAATCACAAACATCACTATGGATAAGTTATAGGAGTTCAGAATCTCTATAGACAGATTTGAAAGGTAATCTTATGTGTTTGGCTTGAACACAGATCTCACATTTGTGTTCATCATCTATAGGAGTCTTAGGTATAAGATCTAAGTTCATCATTCTTTTAAGGGTATAGTGCAAAAAATCCCTCATTAAATTTGTGTTTTTTGCACTAAAAGACCCCATGCTCTTAAAATTGCCAAAAGTATGAATTAAGCTCATTTTGCCCCCAAATGACAATTTTACCCCTGCCCTCCCCCCCTCCTTCTTCGGCTGTGTTCGCCGGCGAGGAGGAGGAGGGGGGTGCGCTCGCCGGCGACCGGCGACGGAGGCGGAGGGGGGGGGGGGGTCGGGGCCGGCGAAGGAGGAGGAGGAGCGGGAGGGGGGTGTTCGCCGGCGAGGGAGGAGGGGGGGGGCTGTTCGCCGGCGAGGGAGGAGGGGAGGGGGCTGTTCGCCGGCGAGGGAGGAGGGGGGGGCTGTTCGCCGGTGAGGGAGGAGGGGGGGTGGGTCGGGGGGGGGCTGTTTGCCGGCCAGGGAGGAGGAGGGGGGGTGGGTCGGTGGGGGGGGGGGGGCTGTTCGCCGGCGAGGGAGGAGGAGGGGGAGGGTGGGTCGGGGGGGGGGGGGGGGGGGGCTCGCCGGCTCCAGCGCCGCCGGAGGGGGGGGAGAGGTTAGAGGGGAGGGGGAGGGGTAGTTTAGGTATAAATTTTTTAAAATTTGGCGGGAAGGGCCTAACCGAGCGGATGTATAATCTAAGGAGGGGTAAACTGCAAAAAAACTCTAAAAGGTCTTTTAGTGCAAAAGGCAGAAATTTAGCGAGGGATTTTTTGCACTTTACCCTTCTTTTAATAGATCCAAAATTCACATGACCTAATCTACCATGCCAAACATTTGATGATTCAACATTTGCAACAAAAGAAGGATTTGAACTTTTATTCATAGTACTTAAAACAAAAAGTCCATCTTTCACAAATCCTTTTCCAATAAACAGATCATTCTTAGAGAAAACTACTTTATTGGCCTCCATTATAATTTTGTATCCTGAGGCTACAAGGAGGGATCCACTAACAAGATTCATTCTGACAGACGGCACATGAAGCACATCATGGAGAGGTAAAAAAATTTCTGATGTCATCTTCAGATTTATTTTTCCTCTTCCTACAATATGTGCTGTTGTGCCATCTCCTAGGGTCACACCTCCTCCACTCAATTCCTGATAGTTTGAAAAAGTAGAGCGATCAAAAGAAACATGAACATTTGCTCCAGAATTCAACCACCAATTATCATAGTGATAAGAAATGTTTATCATAGGTTGATAGCTTACAGACCTGAAGGTGCTAGAAGAACCATTCAGAATCATGTTAGCCTCTGGCTTATTAGGGCCTTTCCCTTTGAAGGATGTCTCCTTGGTGATAAGGCTTGGGTTTGTCATGGATTTCTATCGGGTTTACCTTAGCTCTGAAATCAGATCCAGCTATGGACTTAACTTAATATGTTTTATGTTCTAAGTCTCTTTAGAACTTGAGAATAGACTCCAAAAGGCTACAGAAATTTATTTACTCAATAAGATGGCTTAAGCTAAAATTAACAATT
The DNA here is from genome assembly GCA_029216955.1 of Iris pallida. NCBI lineage: Eukaryota > Viridiplantae > Streptophyta > Magnoliopsida > Asparagales > Iridaceae > Iris > Iris pallida. The sequence goes on from JANAVB010017198.1 coordinate 4,928,972, forward strand.
CAAATGATTTTAGTAATAAACCTTTAAATTTTTAGTTTTTCAAGTTTTGATAAGGTTGGGTTAGCTGTAGGGGCCGGTTCCCAGCAAGCGGAGGTTCACTAGGAACTTTTAAGTACCGGTCGCTTAGACGATATTTCGCCTTGTTGACAGAAAGGCCCTTTCGACTTGTTCCCAAACAAATCTTAACTTTAGAACTTTAAAAATAAAGAAATTTTTACTAAATTAATTAATTGTTTGATTTAGCCTAAATTAAAATATTGAGTAAAATGAAAACTAGTATTGACAAAAAATAATACTAACACAATAGTATTTTCTAAGATGTCAATTTAAAGAAAAGACAATTGATAATATCAGTCTTATGAAGCAACAATTGTTATGTAGCTAATAACAATATATATGTTAAGATAATATGCTACTTAAATGTGAATAATGATATAAGACAAATTGTCTAGCAATAATTTAATGAATACTTGTTAAACAATTATATGTGAAAACAAAATGGTAACAGTGAATTGAATGACAACAAAATGGTAACCGTTTTGCTTTTCCAAGAATAATGGTAACAACAAATAGGCGTAATTACTCAAAGACAAAATTTTATTTATTGTTGAATATTAATCCACTTATTGCAAAAGGTAGACTAATCTTGTTAATTGAAAAACCAATTTTCTTAACGAGTTCGGTAAGGACTTAAATGTTAAAAGTAAAAAATATTACCAATATAAATATATATAAAAATTGTTCTCTGAACAATTTTTCTGGAGATAGTACAAATTGTTAATAAAATATTTTTTTAGGGACAGTACAATTTTCCTATACGAAAAATGTGGCCAGCAAAGTAATGTGAAATGTTAACAGTTGATAGCAAAGTAAAATGTGGTCAACAAAGTAAAATGTTAACAGTTTGGTAATAGAGAAGTGCAACTATTGAAAACAATTTGCTAACAGTACGAAAGTTTGATAATTGTTTGCTAACAGAGACTTGCAAATATAGGTAACAGGGACTTGCAAACAAAATGCTTAGCATATATGAAAGTTTGCTAACAGTATTATTCCAAAAAATGTTAGCAAGCAATGTTTGGTTGATTGAGTGCTAATTTATTCCAACCTATTATATGTCTACAGTAGCACGAATTTGAGGGACCAATAATATATTTTGTAAGTTTACAGCAAGTAACAACAACACTATTAAGGAAGATGTATATTTGTACCAGCAAGCGATATGTTGCTTAGGACAGAAAAAATATGTTATTTTAAAATGGATGATGTTTAGAACAGAAGCAATTATAAACCGACAGTAAGAAAAATTTTCCGCACAGGGAAGCTAACTCTTAGATTGTTGGATTTTTCTTCAAAAAACTTCGGATTAAAATCTGCAAGAAAATAAATTAAATTAAAAGTTACCGGCCTCCGGGGAAGTCGTGCACGAAGCACTGTCCTAAGAGTTAGCTCGGGTCTATGTGCAGACCGTATCCGAACGCTCTTAGTGGTAAAATTTTCGCTCCACCGGAATCTCCTTGCCGCACACGACTTGGAGAGAGTGACCCCGACTTAGCTCTGCCCAGAGCACCGAAGAACAGCAGCGGTAATACGAAGGAGACGAGAATTTTAGAGAATTTCGAGAAGAATAATTTTTTTGTGTATTGGAGAAGAAAATGAGGTTTCAATATATAGGCAGCTCATTACCCCAATGCAATGAATGGTGTTAATGGCAAAAATTGATATTTCATCATGACTATTAAAAAATGACATAAAGAGGAACAAGTAGCCGTTTGGAGAATATTAAAGTTAGGAATTGATTTTTTTTTCCTTTATAGCAATAGCTGCATACAACATAACCTGTTATTAGTTCTGGCAGATTGAAATGGTAACTCAAAACTACGTACTGATGTTATTCTAAACCTATTTGCAGCAGAGGAAAGCATAATTGTTGCCACAAAGTTGCCAGGGGTCTCTAGAGGTGGCTTCAGAAGCTTACGTGGAGGTGGCGGTCGTGGCAGCAGCGGTCTTGTGGGTGGTTGGTACAGAGGTTGGCACGTACGCAGAAGCGGTCATGGAGGCAACAGACGCAATGCAGCAAGCAGCACTCGTCGTTGTTCCGCCACGACTGCGCTCGTCGTTACTGCTCTCGGAATTCTCATCTTAGCTTAGTAGTAGAATTGGAATTCTGTGAGGTTGTGTTCAATACTGCATGTACTCAAATTCTTTGCAAATACGACGCATTATATGGGAAACACAAATGTACCAGTGATATAGTTTCAGGTTTTCTAGTGTAGATTTTTGTTCTAATTTAAGTACATGCATGTTCTGATTTCTGAAGTATGATTATACTTTGGTAAGTCGGGTCTACGTCATTCAGTTCCGGGTCAGGTCGGATCAGATTCAAGTCAAATTGGGTCGGACCGGGTCAAGTCTAGGCCAGTTGGGATTGCGTCTTGGTCGGTTCGGGTTTGCTCCATTTGGTTTGTATCCAGGTTGGGTCTAAATCGTCTAGGTATGGTTGTGTCTTGGTCGAATCTAGCTCTATGTGAGTAAAAACATATTTTGATAATAGTAAAATAATATGGTGGATTCTAGATCCCTCCTGTACAAAATAGTTCACCAATGTACTACTACAACAACAACTGTTTATAAATACCGTTGAATAAAAATAAAATGAAAAAAAAATATGTTGGTGTACATAAAAATCAACACCAAACGTAGTAATATATATACAAATAAAAATTGTAGGAATATAAAATTCTTGACTATATAGAATTCTGCATATCAAATGTCCCTCTCAAGGATATCGGACCAAACCTAACCCAACAAATGGTTCAAAAATAGCAAACTTTATTTTTGTTCATGTAACTTGAGTGGGTGTTGACAGAGGCGGATACAGTAAAGAACAAGTGGGATCAACTGACCCCACTATATATATATATATATATATATATATATATATATATATATGTGTGTGTGTGTGTGTGTGTGTGTGATTTTATTTTTGGATTTTCTTTACGTTTGAGGTTGACCCCTCTCTCTTAAATTCCTGCGTCCGCCCCTGGGTGTTGAGCGCATGTAGCTCATGTGGAAAGTGTTGGTGTTTTTGCCTTTGGACTAGAAAAGATAGTCCCACATCGGCTACACCAAATGGTGAGTATCTCAATATAATGCATTGCTTGTGTTGAGGTGTGCACATGAGGTGTAGTGGGGAACAAGTTTGTGCCATGTGGAAGTATTTTCCTAGAAGGAAAAAGGATTAAATCCAACAAGGATGCAAGTTAATTTTTGTTGTGCGGACTCGGACTCGGACACGGACTCCAGGATGTCTCGTGCATGCACGGGAGTGTTCGGGGGGTAGGCGTGGACTGGCACACTCCTATGCTGATTGTGGAATGATCTAAAATATCAAACTCTATTTTTGAGTATTGGTATTTTAGTCCCACATCGGATAGGAGAAGATGTGAAGTCTCAACTCCACTCTATAAATAGAGCCCCTTGGCCTCCTTTGAAATATGCACCAAGAAGAGAGTTGAGGGAGTCTGTTAAGTCCAGGAAGCCCGTTCAAGTCTCAAATATTGACTTACGAGCGTTCCAGAAGTTCTTCGTGAACTTGTTGGTTCCTGGAAGCTGTTCGTGCTCGTGTGGGGCGAATAAAGCTTTGAGCAACGGTGGTTCATTCACCCCAGCATCTCATTCTCGTCTGTTATCGCTGTTGTTGCCTTTTACAGTAACTTCTTTTTAGAAGCTCTACTGCCGATAGTTGCTTGCACAAAGTCTCTTCAGATTTTTTGTGTATTACGTAGAATCTTTTTAGATCCTCGTAATTCAGAATCCTCCAGGATCTCTGTTGCACATCTTCTTTAAGGTGCTGCATTTGAAACGTTGTGTGTACAATTGTTTCAGTTTCAGAATTTTCCATCAAAAATTGTGCCTCGGCACTAACAATCTCAAAGCTTTATTGAGAAGATGGATAATTCTCGTGCTTCGCTCATCGATACCGGCTTTAACAAGTTGGAGAAATTTGATGGCGAACACTTCCAGATATGGAGACGAAAGGTCACTTTAAATCTTCAACTCGTGAATGTTGATCACGTGCTGTCAGAAGAACCGATCGTTCCAACCACTGGATCTGCTGCGGCTGTGGCCGCTGCTACGACCAAGCAAGCGAAGTGGAAGAGAGAAAACAGTATATGCAAACTACTGATACTCAATTCCATGGAAGACTCTCTGGCATAGTCCTACTCCAAGAAGACATCTGCCAAAGAGATATGGGACTCCTTGGGAAAGCTCTATGAAGATGACGAGAACCGGTCCAAGATCTTCATGGTAGAAAAATACCACAAGTGGACCTTCGAAGACGAGAAGGCGATGCTGTCCCAAGTGAAGGAGTTTCTGAAGTTGCGTCAGAAACTAGAAGATGAGAACATGCCCCTCGTCGACAAGTTTGTCGTTGGAGGGATCGTCGCGAAACTTCCTACAGAATGGAGCAACTTCTATACAAGGATGCATCGAAAGAAGATGGAAATTAGCTTGGAAGATTTCTTGCAAGAGATCCATGTTGAGGACGAGATGCGCTCTCAACAGAAGATGGATACTCTGTCCAAACAACTGACGAAGGCAAATCTGGTCCAAACCAGAGAGTACCAGGGGAAGCAGGCTGCTTCTCATCGCAAAAAGAAGGACTTCACGAATCTGAAAGTGAAGGGTCCTGCTTTCAAGCAGCAGAAGTCCAAGTCCCATGTGACTTGCTTCAATTGTGGCAAGAAGGGCCACTACAAATCCGAATGTAAGTCCAAGCCCAAAGAACAAGGTGAGCCTAGTAAGGTTTCTATGATTACTAATCTAGTTGCCATGATAGCACAGGTTGCAACTGTGGGGGCTGACTTGGACTGGTGGATAGACACTGGTGCGATCTGCCATGTCTGTTCAGACAAAGACTGGTTCGTCTCTTATGAGCCAACTTCAGAGAAGGTCATAATGGCAAACCAGGCACAAGCTGAAGTACTGGGGATCGGGACGGTGGAGCTGAAACTCACATCGGGGAACACTCTGACGCTTCAAGGTGTGAAGCATGTTCCAGTAATTTCTAAGAACCTGATCTCTGGAAGTCTGATCTGCAACGCAGGCTGGAGGATGGACATCAATGCTGGCCAGTTGGTGATGTCCAAGAAGGGTACATTCTTCGGAAAAGCTTTCCAAACTGAAGGAATGTACAAGATTCAGCTTGTTGTAACCCAGCATGATAATATAAATACAATCACTTTTTCTGATTATTCTCTTGAGTTATGGCATAATAGGCTAGGACATGTTCATTGTAAAAGGATTAACAGAATGTCTAGTCTAGGACTGATCTCCAAGTGTGGGGGTAAGGTAGAGAAATACGAAGTATGTGCTCAGAAGAAGATCACAAGGAAACCCTTTCACAGGGTCCATCGAAGTACAGATCTTCTGGAGTTGGTTCACTCAGATATCTGTGACTTCAAACAATTCTCTACAAAGGCCAGGATGAAGTATTTCATTACTTTCATCGATGACTTCTCAAAGTATGCTTTCGTCTACTTGCTCAAGTCTAAAGACGAAGCATTCGAGAAGTTCAAGGAGTTCAGGGCCGAGGCTGAGCGGCAAACTGGACAACATCTCAAGAGGTTAAGGAGTGATCAAGGCGGGGAGTATCGGTCTCATGAATTCTTATCATTCTGCAAAGAACATGGAATCATCAATGAGACAACGGCTCCGTACTCTCCTCAATCCAACGGAGTAGCAGAAAGGAAGAACAGAACATTGACAGAGATGATGAACTCCATGCTGTTGACTGCGGGTCTTCCAAAGTGCTACTGGAAAGAAGCTGCACTAACGGTAATGTTCATTCTGAACAGAGTGCCATATGCAACTTCCGACATAACTCCTCATGAACTCTGGTTCAAAGTCATACCTAACTTGAATGTCATTCGAGTGTGGGGGTGTCTGGCTTATGTGAAGCTCCCGGATCTGAAGATTCAGAAGCTGGGGACAAGGACTACGAAGGCGATCTTCTTGGGGTATGCCGAGAAGAGTGATGCTCGAAGATTCCTTGATATCGAGTCAAACCATATCATCGAATCTCGCGATGCTGAATACTTTGAAGACAAGTTTGTAAAACACAAGAATATTGTTCTCGCGGATCTTCCGAAGAATGATGAGGGTACAAAGCAGACAAAAGTCTTTAATGAACCAGTAGTCCAAGATCAAGCTGTCGTCAAGGAGACACCAGCTGAACCAGAACTCGCTGAGCCGTCAACTAAGCGAACGCGGAGGCCGAAAGACTTCGGAGATGACTTCGTCACCTATCATGTGGAAGCAGATCCGCTTACCTATGATGAGGCGATGAAGACCAGAGATGTTGTATTCTGGAAGGAGGCGATAGACAACGAGATTGACTCAATCACCTCCAACAACACATGGGTATTGGTTGACCTGCCAGAAGGAGCAAGACCCATCGGATGCAAATGGATCTTCAAGAAGAAGATGAAAGCAGATGGAACCATTGACAAGTTCAAGGCCAGGCTAGTGGCCAAGGAGTTTGCTCAGAAGCAGGGGATCGACTACTTTGACACATATGCTCCAGTAGCTCTGATGACAACCATCAGATTGTTAATTGCTCTAGCAGCAATACACAAGCTGGTGATACATCAGATGGATGTGAAAACGGTATTCCTTAATGGCGAGCTGACCGAAGAAATCTACATGCAACAACCAGAAGGTTTTGTCGTCAGAGGTCTGGAAGACAAAGTCTGCAAGTTAATGAAGTCTCTGTATGGTTTGAAACAAGCTCCCAAAATGTGGCATGAGAAGTTTGACAAGGTGATAAGGTTAAATGGCTACAGGGTCAGTGAAACAGACAAGTGTGTCTATACGAAGTTTGCTGATGGAAGAGGAGTAATCATTTGTCTTTACGTGGACGACATGCTAATCCTAGGTACGGATTTAAGTTGCGTCACAGAGACAAAAAAATTCCTCTCGACCAAGTTCAGTATGAAGGACTTGGGGGATGCCGACATAATCTTGGGGCTCAAGATCATCCGGACAGGCACTGGAATAGCGCTGTCACAATCTCATTATATTGAGAAGATGCTCACTCGCTACGGGTATCAAGATCTTCCTATAATCGATACACCGTACTGGAGTGATCAGAAGCTGGAGCCAAACTCGAGGGAAAGCGTCAGGTAGTTGGAGTACGCTAGCGTCATCGAAAGCTTGATGTACGCTACTACTGCCACAAGGCCTGACATAGCTTTTGCCGTGGGAATATTGAGTCGGTTCACTAGCAATCCAGGCGGTGAGCACTGGAAAGCTGTGAAGCGTGTTATGAGATATCTCAAGAAAACTCAGTCATATGCACTTTTCTACAGCGAAGATCCGTCAGTAGTGGAAGGCTTCAGTGATGCTAGCTGGTGTTCAGATATGGAGAGCGAGTATTCCACAGGTGGATTCGTATTCGCCATAGACGGAGCTGCTATATCGTGGAAGTCAAAGAAGCAGACTATGTTATCTCGCTCCTCCATGGAATCTGAATTCTTTGCATTGGATGCTGCTGCAGATGAAGCAGAGTGGCTGCGGGAGCTCATGTATGATCTTCCGGTGGTTGGGGCTCAGATACCGGCAATACCGATATACTGTGACAACCAGGCGGCAGCTGCAGTGGCATCAAATGAACTCTTCAACGGGAAGAAGAGGACGGTGCGGTTGAAGCACAGAGCAGTACACGATCTTATCAAGAGAGGTGTTATTGCAGTGATTGATGTTCGCAGTCAGAAGAACCTGGCGGATCCGTTCACCAAGGGCCTCAAGCGCCAGCTGGTCGATGACACAACTTGTAAAATGGGCTTGAAGGTATTCTGATATTGTATTATTGTATTCCTACCATAAAGTTTTATGCTATTAGTTCAAAGATTTATCTACTAGGCATCTAGCTTTTGGTTCAAGAGAGGACCACTAATCGGAAGAATATCAGGAACGGTAGGTACATATTCTATTGGACATGGAGAGGTTACGGACCTATAACCACTGTTGTCTACTATTGTTTTCTGCGGAAAACGATTTCTGTGGGAAGGTTGGCTTAAATGCCTTAATGAGTTCTCAGGCAGAGTGAATGTCTGGAGTGCTTTACAGGAAGCACGGTAGCGCAGCACTACAAGGAGTGTAACTCCATGCTACAGTGGGGTGACTCCACCATGAGGTTCCCAAGTAGGGGTAATGCCTCGGCTTTGCAAGCCAAGTCACAGCGGAGTAGCACCGCAAATAGGCAGGTAGCCTCGGCTTTAATTGGACTTGTAGCCTGCCGATGAGTAGGGCGCATTTCCAGCATGCTGTCATGTGTTGCGCCCCTAAGTTACCTAATACAACTCTCTCAACCTGCGGAAGGATAACTCGGATAGTCTGCAGGGATTGTGATTTCTGGAACATCTCATTGCATCTTGTTAGTAATTAGGATTGTGATAACCCTAGTTGGTTAAAGTATCAAGCCGTACTCATTGCTTGGCCATGATTGATGGATGTAGTCCAGTCCAGTTTAGTTTTGTCTAGGCAGTGTCCGTATGTTTATTTCAGGACATTATTGTTTATGATTTACTTTTGTCGATGAATGATCGGAGGCTAAGTTCTGTTCAAGATAAGGGTTACAACCCCGGTCCTTGTTTGGCTTACGGGTCGTAACTTGGCTTCCGAAATAGCTCCCAAGTCATCTAATCATTTTTTGTTCTATTCAGTACTCACATGTTCTACATGATCTTATGCTAAACATTAATTAGAGATTAAGTTCTGTTCAGGAGAAGGGTTACAACCCCGGTCCTTGTTTGGTTTACGGGTTATAACTTGGCTTCTGGAATAGTTCCCAAGTCATCTTATCATTGTCGTTCTATATAGTTCTTACAGGATCTCATGCCCTAGTTACATCTCATACTCACAAGTCCAGTTATCCCATAATTCCTACATGATCCCTATGCTGGGTCACCATGTTCTCACGACCCGGCTACCTTACATGCTTACATGACCCAGCTACTTAACATGTTTATATGTCCAGTTTATCTTACATGTTCACATGCTTCCGTCTACTTTACATGTACACAGTCTACTTTATGTCACACATGAATTACTTTATGCTCCAGGTTACTTTGCTTATTGTCTTTTCCATTCTCGGGATGAGTGCATTGGTAGTGCACGAGTCTCGATCTACATTTACTTATTGCTTTTCCTAACCATTGCTATGTTAGCTATTGCTGGTTTTAGTCCATAGTTTGGCTTCATTTGTGGTACTTGCTATTTGGGGTCTGACCCACTGGTTTGTTTAGCTAGATCTGATAGAGGAGCCCAAGGGATCTTCCGCACCATCTACTCGACGGTGACCATCCGAAGCACCAGAGTACCTGAGTGGGTTTCTTACCATTCTCTCACTTGATATGTACATTATTCTTTTGTGGCGTTTAGCCTCCGAGCACGTGTTTAGTTCGTGTTTTTGGATCTTGACATTTAGCCTACGGGCCAAAACATGATGTGCGTATTCTAGACTATAGTTAGAGCTTATCATGTATGACTATTACTCTTGCTAGTTCTCTATTTTGGTATGACTAGCTTCATGATCATCAATGTATAAATGGTTTGGGACGTTATACTATTGTATGTCTGATGATCATAATTCTTGTACTTTGTATAATTGCCTGTGATTGAGATACCTAGGATTGCTTGACCTAGGATCGACTGTTGGCTTGTAGAAGTAACCCCCATGTCTTGATAGCTTATACGTAATTTCAGAGTACTAGCATACTTTGGTATCACGTAGCTGGCCTTGTCCATCCCCACCTGCCAATATTCTCGTTCTGGGGCATGACACGATTTTATTGGTGGCCCATGCAGGTCTAATTTATCAGATATATGGGGGTTACTAATGTTTAGTTATCTCAATCAAAATTATCCTTTATTGATATCCTTCGTATTATTCTCTATCTCTGATCCTTTGACCTGATATATGCCTTGATTGTTGATCTCTCATGTTCCCTCGATTTGATCCTTGTGTCCTTTAACTTTTAGGGTCACTGTTCCTAATCCTTCCGATTACCTTGTTCGGGTTCTGCGAATGGCAGGTCAGCAATCTTCTATTAGGCCAGTTGTAGAGGATCAGTCTCAGCATTCAGGTACAGAGCTGAGAGTTGACTCGAGGGCAGAGATGTCAGTCCATCCCGATCATCCCGCTGTGCCCATACAGTCAGCAGTCCGAACGAAGGTAGTTTCAGATCAGCCCAATGTACCTGCACTCATAGGGATTATCAAGAAAATAATGGAGTCACAACAACGACGAGATCTTGTTCTCCAGCAGAATATCCAGATGTTGATAGACCGAAGTGAACAAAGAATACCCGACAAATTTTAAGCCGAGGACTTGCATCCAGAGGAAGTACAGATTGGAGCTAGACGGTACCAATCATCCAGCCAGTCAGCATATCGAGCCCGACCTACCGTGGAGGCAGTTCGAGAGCAAGAGCATATAGCCAGGAGGATCGAATCTAGAACTGAGGGTCGTAAGAGGTACCATTCACCCGTATCAGGCTTTTCACTCCAACGTCCCTCACTAGTACCAGCAGACCAACATCCATACCAGCACCATGAGTTACCAGTCGTATGTTCCTTCTATGGAAGGGAAGGGCGCACTCATCTTACTTGTCGGAGGGCTAACTTTCTATGTTTATCGTGCGGTTTACCTGACCACATGATAGGAATTTATCCCCGGAGGAGTCAAGGTAGATCGTCATCCTTCCAGCCTTCCAACCAGCAGCCACCAGCGCCGGTTCAGCAGCAGCAAGCTCAGATACAGAGAAACCAGCAGCAGTATCAGACAGAACAAGCCTGTACATATTGTGGAAAGTTAGGCATTCTAGATCAGTTTGTTAGACGGCCAATAGGCGATGCTTCCGCTGTGGAGCAGAGGACCATTCAATTAGCACTTGCCAATATTCGACATCTCGAGGACGACCATCTACACCAGATATACCACCGCCATCCTTTCAATCACCCCCGGCATCACCCCCCCGTAGTGGATGAGTAGCTAGGGCCAATACTAGATGTTCAACCATTGGCACAGTACCCACCTCCATCGCGAGCTCAGAGGATCAGGCAGCTCAGAGCACAGTTGTATGTGCAGTACCAGGAGCAGCTCTAGTATCTGTATGAGGGTAATATCTTGGGTGTCTCAGGTACCATCTTTATGGTCTCCTTTTAGTTATGACCTTTGGATTTGTGTTTCAGTAACAGGCCAAGTAGTGGCAGTATATCTTTGGTTCTGGTCGGCGACTTTGTATTCTATCTATATGTAGAGTACAATGGTCGGTTTGACTTATTCGATGAGTGAAGGCGGGTTTCTCGTCCCACTCTTCTATTTTCATACCTTGAGATAGCTAATAATTATCACATGTCTCGACTACGACGATACATCCTGGGTCTTAGACTAAGTCATTGGTACCGACTTATTTTGAGACTTGACCTTTATCCATTTTGGGAGTCAGCATAGGCCAGCGAGGACGTTGGTCCATACTCAACTGACTCAGGAGGCATATTTATTCATATTTCTCCAGCCTTTCTTTATTATGATTGTGTTATTGCTTACGCATTTATTTATATTACTGTTGCCTTCAATTACTTATATGTCATGTTTCATTTTATGGGGATAGTTGTATTTTCTTGAGCTTTTGTTTTGGTTATCTTGCTCGACTTGCTTTAGAAAATTTCTAGGACATAATTTTTCTAAAGGATGGGAGAGTTGTGAGACTCGTCTTACAGTATCGGTATTTATATACTGATACGTACTTTTGTACTGTATTTCGTATTTTATTGGTTTTCGGAACATTTTAAATTTTTTCTAATTTATAGATTTCTCCTTGACCGGCATATCGTCAGTGTACCATTGTATGTCGACGGCATGCCTGTCACTCTCATTTTCTGTTATACGTATTTTCAGTGTACGTATACGGAATTCTGGCCTTTGTCAGGTGACCCATATTTTGACTTGTCTTTCTTAGCCTTGCTTTGGTTTAATTTTGACTTGGTTTAATTTGGTTTGGTTCAACTTGGGGTTTGGTTTAGTTGGTTTGAGATGAGATGGTTTTGTATAAAACCTAAACTTCTCTCTCTCCTCCATTATTTCATTTTTCTTCATCTTCTTCCTTTTCATTTTCTCCTCCAACCTAAGGCAAGCACATATTGCCAAATGTTGGACAAATATTATTTTGTTTGTTTTAAACTCTTCCTTACATGATTATAAGCCTCTTTAGAACTTGGAGTTTTTAATTTTTATGGATAGATTCTTGTAGATCTAAGTTTATAACATTTTTTGTTTTTCTTGGTTTTGATCTATTAAACCTTGATATTTTCGAAAACTAATTGTCCTATGTTGTAAGAAATTTCGTTCTACCCAATTTTGACCTTTGAAAAGTTAGATTTCGAATTATTTTGAGGAAGTTATGGACTTTTGAAGTTCATGGGTTCAACCAAGCGTTTTCACGCTGGTTGGAGAAGATGAACAGTGTGTGTGCGCGCCTTAGCGCTGCGCCACTGTGGGTGAATAGTGTTTTCCTTTGGGCACATAGTGCTTCCTTTTGGGCGTATAGTGTTTCCTTTGGGCGCATAGTATCCCTTTGGGCGCATAGTATCCATATGGGCGCATAGCCACTCCTTTACGTGGGCGCATGGCTTCAGGCGCGTAGTATGGATATTTTTTGCTTCTACACCACCTAGGTTGCGCACATCCCGGCACATCCTGGCCGTGGCGCCTTTTGGCCTAGGCGCCCTTCCATGCTGGCGCATGCTGGCTGACGCCACCCTGGCCCATGCCAGCTGTCGCCATCCTGACCCTGGCCCCTTCTGGCCCTGGGTTCCCTTGTGCGCCTAGGCACCATTCTGACCTTGGCACCCTTTCTAGCCTAGGCACCTTCTTGGCCATGATGCCACCTTGGCCCATGCTGGTTGGCCCTAGCACGAATGACTGTTTTGACTGTTTTGCCCATTTGAGCTATTCAGTAGTTAGCCTTGAAAAACACTCGGACATGAAGCTTGTAGACATTTGTCTTGGCTTCAAAATTTTCTCAGTTCACCTTATTGGAGTTCGAATGCGGCTGTTAATTTAAATCTTAGTTTTGATCTTCTGGTATGTTTTATGTACTTGGGCGAATATGATATTTCCTTTAACGAAAATAAATTTTCTTAACATGATTAGATGATTTTGTACAATTAGAGAATGATTGTACACCCTTGTTACACTTGATAATAGCACATATTTAATATTTGATCTATGCCAAGTAGTTACTTTTATTTATTCCCTCTTCCATGCCATGATACCCCTTTTTGGACAAGTTCTTACTTACATGCTATATTTGTTGCCATTTCTTTTCCTTGCTTAGCATGATTGTGGCCCGTCGGGGTGCACTCATGATTTATTTCTTTTCTTTGTTTTATATGATAGTGACCTGTTGTGGTGCACTTATATTACACGTTACTTCTCTGCTTATACTAGATAGTGACCCGTCGTGGTGCACTCTTAAACATGTCTTTCCTTGCTTACATGATAGTGGCCCGTAGAGGCGCACTCTTGATAAGTACTCTTTACATGACAAGTAAACCTAAACATGACATACTTAATTAAGATTCTGTTGCGACGACTATTTCCCTTGCTAATGTAACTCTTTTGGATACCGTGGTTACATTCTTTGTGTATGCGTGCACAAGCTACATGTCTCGTCTTGCATCATATCTAGGATATGGATTCTTGATTACCACGGTCTGGGATTCATACTGAATCTGACTAGGATAACGACTAGATTGATCAAGTAGCTCATAAAGAGATTTTCTAGTCACATGCAATCTCGTTATCTTGGCGCTTTAATTGGACTTGTAGTCTGCCGACGAGTATGGCTCATTTCCAGCATGCTGTCATGTGTTGCACCCCCAAGTCACCTAATACAACTCTCTCAACCTGCGGAAGGATAACTCGAATAGTCTGCAGGGCTTGTGACTGTTGGAACATCTCATTGCATCTTGTTAGTAATTAGGATTGTGATAACCCTAGTTAGTTAAAGTATCAAGCCGTACTCATTGCATGGCCATGATTGATGGATGTAGTCCAGTCTAGTTAAGTTTTGTCTAGGCAGTGTCCGTATGTTTATTTCAGTACATTATTATTTATGCTTTACTTTTGTCGATGAATGATCGGAGGCTAAGTTCTGTTCAGGAGAAGGGTTACAATCCCGATCCTTGTTTGGTTTACGGATCGTAACTTGGCTTTTGGAATAGCTCCCAAGTCATCTTATCATTTTTCGTTCTATTCAGTACTCACATGTTCTACATGATCTTATGCTAAACATTGATTAGAAATTAAGTTCTGTTCAGGAGAAGGGTTACAACCCCGGTCCTTGTTTGGTTTGCGGATTGTAACTTGGCTTCTGCAATAGTTCCCAAGTCATCTTATCATTGCCATTCTATATAGTTCTTACAGGCTCTCATGTCCTAGTTACATCTCATACTCACAAGTCCAGTTATCCCACAAGTCCTACATGATCCCTATGCTGGGTCACCATGTTCTCACGACCCGGCTACCTTACATGCTTACATGACCCGGCTACTTAACATGTTTACATGTCCAGTTTATCTTACATGTTCACATGCTTCCGTCTACTTTACATGTACACAGTCTACTTTATGTCACACATGAATTACTTTATGCTCCAGGTTGCTTTGCTTATTGTCATTTCCATTCTCGGGATGAGTGCATTGGTAGTGCACGAGTCTCGATCTGCATTTACTTATTGCTTTCCCTAACCACTGATATGTTAGCTATTGCTGGTTTTAGTCCATAGTTTGGCTTCCTTTGTGGTACTTGTTATTTGGGGTCTGACCCCACTGGTTTTGTTTGGCTAGATCTGATAGAGGAGCCCAAGGGATCTTCCGTACCATCTACTCGACGGTGACCACCCGAAGCACCAGAGTACTGAGTGGGTTTCTTATCATTCTCCTACTTGATATGTACATCATTCTTTTGTGGCGTTTAGCCTCCGAGTACATGTTTAGCTTGTATTTTTGGATCTTGACATTTAGCCTACGGGCCAAAACATGATGTGCGTATTCTAGACTATAGCTAGAGCTTATCATGTATGACTGTTACTCTTACTAATTCTCTATTTTGGTATGACTAGCTTCATAATCATCCATGTATAAATGGTTTGGGATGCTTTACTATTGTATGTCTGATGATCATACTTCTTGTACTTTGTATAATTGTCTGTGATTGAGATACCTAGGATTGCTTGACCTAGGATCGACTGTTGGCTTGTAGAAGTGTAGTGCCCCGTCCCACAAAGTCAATCGGAGGAATCGAAACGCAGACGGCATTCGGACTTAGCCTTGCAACGGCTGCTCGAAGGCTTGCTCGGTCGAAGCGACTCCTCGCTCAGGTGGGGTAGTTTCGATAAACTTGCCTCATCTTAGCCTTCACATAATAACTCGCATGTTTTCAACTTGCACAAGTAGGCTAATATAAAAGCTACGAACGCACATAGCTAAGGGAATAATCCCGACAGGTCGGAACGTCTTAGAACATGGAAAATGGTCCCACGGTCTGCTTAGAAGTCGGCTCAGCGTGCTTTCAAATGACACTCGATCCTTCGTTCCCGTGGCTTGGGAGAAGGAAATTGGCCTAAGTTGCTAAGTTGCCCCGACACTCGAATAAGCCTAAGTCATAGGCGTCGCCCGCTTGAATGCTTGATAAAGCATACACTATCCCGTCGTCTTGCCCCAACGCTTGTATTGGCCTAAGTCATAGGCGTCGCCACGCATGAATGCTTGATAAAGCATGCACGGTCCCGTCGTCCAAGGCTTGGCATAGCCTTCGCACGTCTCGCAAGTTAAGTCGGCTTTCATGGCTGTTGGCTTAAGTCTAGGCACCAAAAAACTTGGTTGTTCAAGTCGAACGCGTGTATGGCACGTTCCCTCGACGCGGAGCTCGGTGTAGCCTTTGCTCGTCGAGTCGCTGCCCGAATAAGTTAGACAAGAGTTATGTTGGACTATCGAAGCCATTTCTAGCACTGTCCTGCTCTATCTGCGGTTGTCAAGTCGCGTAGTCCCTTGAGAACAAGGCTCGTCATATAAAGTATATGACTTGAACGATAACGTCGCCTATAGAACAAGTTCTGTCTAAGGCACAAGCCACGGTCGGTCTAGTGAAAAGCATGCCACGGACAAAGGAAGTCCACGCGACTGGTTGTCGCGAGATCGGTCCCGCTACTTGGGAGTCTCGCTAAGTCTCGATAAGTCCCGCACAAGATCGGTCCTGCTACTTGGAAGTCTCGCTAAGTCTTGATAAGTCTCGTACACGAGATCGGTCCCGCTACTTGGGAGTCTTGCTAAGTCTTAATAAGTCTCGTACACGAGATCGGTCCCGCTACTTGGGAGTCTCGTTAAGTTTCGATAAGTCTTGGCAAGGAATCTCACGAGATCGGTCCCGCTACTTGGGAGTCTCGATAGAAAGGAGGAAAGAATGGTCATGTTAAGGAAGGATTTGATAGATCATGTTGAGTCTTGCATGGTCATTGGACAACTTGTCGACAAGGTGTAGTATTCTCGAATGATCGTCAGGGCACCGGGATCATGTCGGCCCGGGAGAAGCGAGGCGGCTCATGGTAGGATGCTGGATAACCGCATAGGAGATACTTGGCGCTTACGGGGCTAGCTACCCGCAGAGGGACGAG
The DNA here is from genome assembly GCA_029216955.1 of Iris pallida. Classification (NCBI taxonomy): domain Eukaryota; kingdom Viridiplantae; phylum Streptophyta; class Magnoliopsida; order Asparagales; family Iridaceae; genus Iris; species Iris pallida. The sequence continues at coordinate 4,945,717 of JANAVB010017198.1, forward strand.
CCGATATCTCGAACCGAGTCTAATATAGCTTGACATTGCTAGTGACCACTCATGTAGATGGGTCGACAAAATAGCGGCACACCGCGTGTATGCTTTTGGATTGGGTCTAGAGCTTGAATGCAGGTCTAGTCGGTAACACAAGGTCTAGGCCTAAGATTGGGCTGCAGCATAGGCACCGTGCTTGGCACGATAGATGGCATCGGGATATTCATGGAATCGACACTAGGTTTGACAAGTCTTGTCTAAGTTGGTTTATGAGTTGAACAGGAAGGCCGCAAGGCGGTAGCATGATAAGTCTTGATAAGTTGCGAGGCACGACCTCAATCTTGAAGCACGAACAAGTCTAAGCAAGGTCTAGAGGCACGACCTGGACGAGTCGTCCCCATTGACATCGCTAGCACGAGAATTGGTCTAGAGGCACTTGAGTTTAAGTAAAGGTCTTGGCACGGCTGAGTTTGCATAAGTTGCTCCTCGACGAAGCACCGTCCCGAATACGTTGAAGTCACGAATAGAGTATGGCACGACCCTGCCATCTCGAGTTAAAGTTTGGTCAAGTACATAAGCGATGAGGTACTGCCTCGATCGAATTACACGTTGGCATTATAGCAGGACTATGTCGTTGTACATCGAGTGGGTCAGACGTCGTAGTCTTAAAACTGATCCTAAGGCAAGACTAGCAAGACAATCGAAAGGGATTTGTAATGCACAAAAGTAAATGAACGTGTTGGTTTTATATGGGTGGGCGAGGAGCTCACTCCACCAGTACAGTTGAGTGCTGACACCCACTCAGTCTTCATGTGCAGGCACAGGTAGAAGCTCGTGGCACAGAGCTCGCTTGGATGCGTCGAGGCACGGAGTTCCTTGGCGACTCGAAACGTACGGCCGCGTGGACTCAAGACTTATACAGGACGTAATGTATGGACATCGCCTTCCGAAGCTTCCGCTGGCTCAAGCATTGAAATCAAGAGATGAGAGAGAGAGCAGAGTAACTTGTAAAATGAGAGAAAAGTGAGCATGAGAGACTTGTAATCATGGCCTTGCGCCTATTGTAATCTAATTGTTCAATATCAATAAAGAGCCCTTTGAATAACTTGTGTTTGCCTTTAAATTTCTGCTGTATGTTTCAATATTTCTGCTTGGGACTTTTGTGCGACGACCCCGTCGCCGCCGATGTAATCTGTCACCCTCATTTCCCGTATTTCCCGTATTTCGTATTTATACTCGTATCTGGATTTTTGGCATGTATTTTTATTTTTCTCAAACTTGTAGGATTTCGGTATTTCCCGTATTTTGGGTTTTGGCATGGCTCGGTTTTATTTGGATTGGTTCGGTTTTTTGTGAGTTGGATCACCTTAACCTATGCTACCCCTCAACCCACCACAACTCACCCTCTTTATAACCTCCACCTACCACTCTCTCTCCTCATAACTTCCACCATTAATTTCCTTCTTCTTCTTCTTCTCCTTCCTCCACAACTCTCCTAACCCTAGGCAAGTGCACCTTGCCACTTCATGAGAGCCCTATTTTTTTGGTTCATTTGCTAGATTAGGACATGGTGATCCACATTAGAACTTGGTGTTTTGTGATTTGAAGTCTCATTTGCTCTAGATCTAAGTTATTTCTATTTTCGGATTTTGCATAGTTTGATCTCTTTAAGTTGGATTTTCATGGGTTTTGGTGTTTCCAAGTGGAAGAGCATTCAATTCTACCCAAATTAGAACTTTGGAAATCCGGATTTGGAGTTTGGATGGCCAAGTTATGATGCTGTGTAGCCTTGAGTTCAACCATGGTGTTCTTGCTGTTTGGAGAAGACAGTGAGCAGTGTGCAGAGCTGTTTAGCTTACGCACACTGAGCTGCGCACGCTCTTTAGCGTGCGTACGCAGACTTGGGTACGCTTCCTATTGGAAGCGTGTCTCCTTGAGCGTGCGTGACTTTTCACCTACGCTGCTCTCTGTAGCGTGCATGACTTTTCACCTACGCTGCTCTCTCAGCATGCATGACTTTTCACCTACGCTGCTCTCTCAGCGTGCGTGACTTTTCACCTACGCTGCTCTCTGTAGCGTGCGTGACTTTTCACCTACGCTGCTCTCTCAGCGTGCGTGACTTTTCACCTACGCTACTCTCTGTAGTGTGCGTGACTTTTCACCTACGCTGCTCTCTCAGCGTGCGTGACTTTTCACCTACGCTGCTCTCTGTAGCGTGCGTGACTTTTCACCTACGCTGCTCTCTCAACGTGCGTGACTTTTCACCTACGCAGCTCTCATGCATGCGTGACTTTCGCGTACGCTGCTCCCCTGAACCCCTTGCTTAACCCATTGGCTCTTGAAGTTTTGGTCTTATTTCTTTAAGCTTGGCTTTTCTATAGTCCTGTATATTGATATTTTATTAGATATTTTATGCCCATTTTATATCCTTACGCCTTTTGTCATGAACTTGATTTTACTTAATATGTTTGGAATGACAATTGTACATGGCTTGGTATGGCAAGGAACTTGCATAACACGACAGTGACCCGTAGTGGTGCACTCATGACATGACCAACCCGATATGATAGTAGCCCGTCGTGGCGCACTCCTAACAAGTACCCTGACATGATTTATCTTGATAACTTTATAGTGGCCCGTGACGGCGCACTCCTGACTTGACATGACCTGATAACTTAGCTTGACCTGTCTTGACACCGTGGGTGGTTCTTTCTTGCTTGCTTGTTAAATCCACTTATCCAGTCTTGCATCATGTCTAGGATGGGACTCCTGAGTACCACGGTCAGGAGTACCTACTAAAATGGATTAAGGCTAATAACTAGAATAACTCAGTAGTCATGAAGAGATGACACAGCTACAGGCAATCCCGTTACCTGGGCGCTCCAGGGATTTGTAGCCTGCCGTCGAGTAGGGCACATTTTCAGCACACTGTCAGGTGTTGCACCCTCTAAGTCACCTAAGGGTACATGCGTCTCCTGGACGATGTACCCACCTGAATTCAACCCTAATCTTTCGTCCTGGGTAACCTGGATGGTCTGCAGGGCTTGTGGCTGTGGAACAATCTCACTGCATCTTGTTAGTAATTAGGCCTGTAATAACCATAGTTAGTTAAAGTAGTAAGCCGTAGGATCTGCTTGGCCGTGATTGATTGAATGAGGTATAACCAGTCTAGTCATGTCTTGATCCCATGCAAGATTGCTTCCTGTCTTGATTACTTACATTACTTATCTTGCCGATAAATGGTGGGAAACCAAGCTCTGTTCAGATGAAGGGTTACAACCCCGGTCCTTGTTTGGTTTACGGGTTGTAACCTGGCTATCGGAATAGTTCCATGGTTATCTCGTCGTATATCATCCTGACATGTTTTCGTAATTCTAGTTTTAATATTAGTCTTTCTTGTGTTATTTGCTGGTTTTGTTCTTATTTCGTGGCCCCCTTGTGGCACTTGCTCTTTCTGGGGTTGACCCAGCTGGTTTTGTGTGGCCAGATTTCGGAGCAGCTCCCGAGGATCTACCAAGCTTCCAGTCCAATGGTGAACACTAGACGGAATCCGGGCCAAGAGTGGGTTTTCTATTTTGTTTCGCTCACTCTATTGTAAAAATTATTCTTTTGAGGCGTTTAGCCGACGAGCACCTGTTAGCTCGAAGCACTTTTACTTACTGTCTGCCTACGGGCTGTAAACATGATTGACAAATCCTAGGGTTGATCATGTATGACTAAACTCTTGCTAGTCCTAACATTTTGTAACGACTAGCTTCATGATCAGCTGAATATGTAATATTTGGGACGCCTTATTATTGTATATTTAATGATCATACATCTTGCGACTTTACTTACTTGTGGTGATTGAGACACTAGGCTTGTTCATGACCATAAGAGACTGTTGGCTTGTAGAAAACCCTCACATATCTAGACAGCCGTGACCGTATATCGATGTGGTTTCCATTTCAGTATACGTAGCTGGCTATGTCTGCCCCCGCTCTCCAGTATTCTGGTTCTGGGGCGTGACATGGTTTAAGTGGTGGCCCATGCAGTTCTTGTAAATCAAGATGTGTGGGGGTTTACCAGATAGATGTCTCAATCAGTACTCGCCCTTGATCTCTGTTCATATCCTCTGAATCCCTAGATTTTTGCCCTGATCCTGTGCTTATATCATTGATCTATCCTGGTCCTTTCCTTATTGTTCCCTGTGTCGTCTTCTTCAGCGGCACTGTACCTGGTCCTACCGATCGACGAGGTGGAGCACTTCCCATGGAACAACAGCAACCCGAAGATCAAGCCCAGCATTCCGGGGTAGCCTCCAGAGTTGTGCCTACTGGAGGAGAGTCACCAGTTCAGCCCGTCCAGCCCGCAGAGCCAGATGATGGTACCTTAGTAGGCCTCATCAGAACCTTGATAGCTTCCCAGGATCGTCGAAGCGACGCCCTGCACCAGATAGTTCAAGATGCTTTGACCCGAGGCGGACATCCAGAGAACCAGGCGGCGAACAGCTTCTAGCGATTGAACCCTCCTTTCTTCGACGGCACCGAGGATGCGATTGCCGCGGATGCATGGCTTCAGGATACCGAGGTGGTTCTGGAAGCAGCCAGGACACCTGAGAATGAGAAGGTGGCGGTGGTACGCCTACAGTTGTTGGATTTAGCTCGCAATTGGTGGGCGGCGCAGGCCATGGGATTAGTGGCACCCATTGCTTGGGCAGTGTTTAGGGAGAGATTCCAGACGAAGTACTTTGATGTTGTGGCTCGGTACGACCTGCAGACCAGATTTACCAACTTGAAGCAAGGAGGCAGGACGGTCGACAGTTATGCGACCGAGTTTTCTAGGCTGAGTAGGTTTGCCCCCACCTTGGTGGCAACCGAGCTCGATAGAGCCCAGCGGTTCCAGCAGGGACTGCACTTGGAGATCTTGTTGGCAGTCAAGCAGTTCGAGCACCAGACGTTCGATGCAGTCTTGAGAGCAGCTAGGAGGCATGAGTATACCTCCCAGAGGATCGTGGATAGGACCGGAGGTAGGAAGCGGTCCCATAGTCAGATGTACCAATCATCAGCTCCAGCCCCGGCAGCTAGGGGATTGACCATTGGGACTCCGAGGCGGGCGGCCTCAGTAACATCGGTTCAGCATTCGACCCCGACGTACCCGCAGCAGCAGAAGCAGAAGCAGACTTCCGCGATGGAATGTTCTCATTGCGGAAAGCCAGGACATGTGGTGGCAGACTATTGTAGGGCACAGAGATTATGCCTGGCTTGTGGAGCAGCAGATCATAGGGTTAGGGCTTGCCCGAATAGGGGTGGTTCATCAGCATCCAACCCTTCTAGCTCTTCGGTGAGAGGACCGGCCCCAGCACCAGTTCAGCAGCAGCAGTATCAGTCTTCGAGGCCCTTGCCGCCTCAGTCTCAGGCATTCCAGCAACAACACCCCCAGCAGTATGCACAAGCCCAAGCTCAGACCCAGAATAGGCAGAGAGGTTTCCAGCAGAGGGGACCAGCAGCCAGAGGACAAGGTCAGGCCATGATGATGGCTATGGAAGAAGAAGTTGCACCAGGTGAGGTAGTGGCAGGTACTATTCTCGTCAACTCCTTTCCAGCTTCGGTATTATTTGATTCTGGTGCATCGCATTCATTCATGTCTGCACGATTCACGACACTGATAGGATTGGAGCCCGAGTCATTATCAGTGAGGCTCAATATACTTACTGGTAATGGTCTTGTGGGAGTAGATCGAGTGTTTTCCTCGTGTCGGATCGTAGTTAGCGGTAGGGAGTTCCCGGCTAGATTCATAGAGTTTCCTATGACAGACTATGATGTAGTCCTAGGCATGGATTGGTTGAGGAACCAGTATGTTAGGATAGACTGCCATATTGGCAGAGTTGTCTTTAGTATCCCCGGCGAACCAGAGTTTTCATTTTCTAGAGGCGCAGTGGAGCCATCTTCCCCAGCATTGCGGATGGCAGTAGCAGCAGTGCAGTTGCCCCGGATAGTTGAAGAGTTTCCAGATGTCTTTCCAGAGGAGCTTCCAGGGATGCCGCCAGAGCGGGAGATTGAGTTCACTATAGACTTGATTCCCGGGACAGCACCAGTGTCAGAGCGAGTCTACAGGATGGCGCCTTCAGAATTGGAGATTTTGTACAAGATGATTGAAGAACTGAGGACCAAGGGATTCATCCGTGCAAGTGGATCGCCTTGGGGAGCCCCAATACTTTTTGTGAAAAAGAAGGATGGTACGTCCAGGCTATGTGTTGATTATCGTACCTTGAATTCGGTGACAATCAAGAACAGATACCCTCTTCCGAGGATAGATGACTTGTTTGATCAGCTCAGAGGGGCTTCAGTGTTCTCGAAGATCGACTTGCGGTCGGGATACCACCAGATCAGAGTCAGAGAGCAGGACATCCCGAAGACAGCATTCAGATCGAGGTATGGACATTGGGAGTTCCTTGTTATGCCCTTTGGAGCGACCAATGCGTCGGCCGTATTCATGGACCTCATGAATCGCATTTTCATGCCTTACTTGGACCAATTTGTGATCGTGTTCCTAGATGACATCCTGGTCTACAGCAAGAGTGAAGCAGAGCATGAGCAGCATCTCAGAGTCGTCCTTCAGACGCTTAGGGAGTATCAGTTGTACGCCAAGTTCAGTAAATGCGAGTTCTGGCTCGATCGCATTTCGTACTTGGGTCACATCATTACCCGAGGAGGAGTGGAAGTGGATCTCCAAAAGATTGTGGCTATCGAGTCGTGGCCGGTATCCAGCTCAGTGGCAGAGGTTCGCACCTTCCTTGGATTGGCCGGCTACTACCGGCGGTTCGTTTTAGATTTTGCAAGGATTTCAGCGCCGATGACCTAGTTGACCCGCAAAGATGTGCCGTTTGTTTGGACCGCAGAGTGTCAGGAATCATTTGAGAAGTTGAAGCGAGGTTTGATAACGGCTCCCATTCTCACCCTTCCAGATGGGACCGGAGGATTCACAGTCTATTGCGACGCTTCAGACAGAGGATTGGGGTGTGTCTTGATGCAGCATGGGAAGGTAATATCTTATGCGTCACACCAACTTCGTGATCATGAGAAGAATTACCCGATCCACGACTTGGAATTGGCGGCGGTAGTATTTGCTTTGAAGTTGTGGAGACACTACTTGTACGGAGATAGAGTGGAGATCTTTACTGATCATAAGAGCCTGAAGTATGTTTTTACCCAGAAGGACCTTAATATGCGGCAGAGAAGATGGCTCGAGCTATTGGTGGATTATGATGTGGATTTGCAGTATCATCCCGGGAAGGCCAACGTTGTAGCAGATGCATTGAGCAGGAGAGCCGGAGTTTATTTCCTGACGGCACAACCAGAATTATTGGCAGATCTTCAGAAGATGGGAATTGAAGTGGTTCTTCCTACCAGTGTGGCATTGATGGCCAGTCTACAGGTTCAGTCCAGCATAGTTGAGAGGATCCGGATGGCGCAGTCAGCAGATTCCAAGATCCAGCGACTCAGAGCAGAGTGTGAAGCAGGAAGAAGGCCAGAGTTATGTATCCATGAAGACGGTACCCTTCGGCATGGCACTCGTCTTTGTGTACCTAGTGGAGATATCAGACAGGAAGTCATGGCAGAAGCCCAAAGTTCTCAGTATTCTATTCTTCCGGGTGGTACGAAGATGTACCGTAATACTCGTCAGCATTTCTGGTGGAATGGCATGAAGAGGGAGATAGCCCGATTTGTCTCTCGATCTTTGGTTTGCCAACAAGTTAAAGCTGAACATCAGAGGCCCGCTGGACTTCTTCAACCCTTACCGATCCCAGAATGGAAATGGGAACATATAACCATGGATTTCGTGACCGGATTGCCCAGATCTCCGGCCGGCAGAGATGCTATTTGGGTAATTATGGACAGGTGTCACGCCCCAGAACCAGAATACTGGAGAGCGGGGGAATGACTCAGCCAGCTACGTATTACGGGTAGATGAATACCGTATAATACGATCAATGCTGTCTAAAGACGAGGGGGTGCATACTACATGAAAGTCTCACTATGGTCACTTCACATCTATTGTCTCAATCATTCGAACAAGAAAACAGAAATAGAGAACATGTAAGAATAAGCAGTAAGGCGTCCCAAACGCTCAGTCAAAATATTCTTGAGATCTGGCTTTACAAAACATAGCCAGATGATATAGCAAGGTGTACACAATTGTTATCAGCTGCAGTCTGACTTAATTACAATTATGCAAAAGTAAGTACAAGACAATCCGACTAACATGTCGGTGCCAAACGGCTACGGTATAAAGTAAATAACAAAACGAGTGGTGAAGTAAGGGACCCACTCGAGTCCTCCTGCGATCATCCCTCTAGTGTTGACCATCTTGGAGGCGGAAGTAACTGGATCCTCGAGAACCGGCTCTAAATCTGGCCATGCAAAACCAGAGAGGTTAGACCTCTAATAGCAAGTACCACAAGGAAGCACGATATGAGGGAATTAAAACCAGTAATAAGAGAATATAATAATAGATATCTGCTTGCTACTAGGATTCACATCACATCACGACACTTCGAACCAACCTCCCAACCAAACAAGGACAGAAGTTGGCCCGTCATGTCCTGACATTCTGATCATCCCAGTTAGACAACAGAGTAGGTACAGTACATAAACAAATCATCTTGTACGGCCAATCAAATCCTACGGCTTGCTATTGTGAGTCCCAAGTTATCCTGGAATTATGCAATTAGGAATTCCTCAGTTCTTACTATGTGCGAGCAAGGCTAGTCTATCCAGTCAATCAGGTGCGCCAAGCATGAATTAGACGAGTCCTAGCAGGACGCCCGTCATATATATACAATATACAATAATAATAAAAGCAGGTACTGTTTCCTGCCCGTGTGGCAGATTTACAGTATCTGTGGGAACCAGCCGGCCTGGCGGGCACTACTAGTCCCGGGAGGGCTGCCATATAAGAACTCGGGAATCCATTCTCTCCATGCTATCATTATTTTATTTTACTTAATAGTCCCTACGTTGAGTGAAATCCCATGCCGTGGATCATGATCATTCAAATGAGTACTTTCGTACGGGATACGATATGCGCAACTCTACAACGATACCAGTGCGGCTAGGTTGTAGGTTTTACATAGCGTAATGCAACAATCAAATCTAACCACGGGGTAATCATGCCTTGACCATCAAGTACACATGCTACTTTTGTAGAAAAATAAATAAATAAATAAATAAATAAATAGATTGAAGCTTGCATGTGCCTGTATGTCAATATTCGAGATCGGCTAATCGAGTACAATAGTTTATTACATGAACGTGTCTCATTCATTCATTTCAATAAGACGACTAGCCAGTCTCTTAGTTCCAACTAGGAACGCATGATCAATTTAGTCAAGATAACCATCGTTATTAATGGTGACAAGGCATGAAAGTCAATTAGCATTAAACATGGTCGAGTCCATAATTAGTACAAAATAGTTGGTAACATATTCTTGAAGCCAAGGAAAAGATCTACAAATTCATGTTAGGAGTTGGAAGAAATTCTAGCCACAATTCAGTCAAAATAGAACATATGATAGTCAGAAACAACCAAAATAGGCATATTCTGCGACATGATATGCGCCTACTGCGACATGCGCCTCATGCGGCTCAACTGCGACATGATATGCGCCTACCGCGACATGCGCCTCATGCGGCTCAACTGCGACATGATATGCGCCTACTGCGACATGCGCCTTAATGCGGCTCATTCGCGACATGATATGCGCCTACTGCGACATGCGCCTTAATGCGGCTCATTCGCGACATGATATGCGCCTACTGCGACATGCGCCTTAATGCGGCTCATTCGCGACATGATATGCGCCTACCGCGACATGCGCCAACAGCGACATCATATTCGTCAACTGCGACATGCGTCAACAGAGACATCATATGCGCCAACTGCGACATGCGCCAACAGCGACATCATATTCGTCAACTGCGACATGCGTCAACAGAGACATCATATGCGCCAACTGCGACATGCGCCAACAGCGACATCATATTCGTCAACTGCGACATGCGTCAACAGAGACATCATATGCGCCAACTGCGACATGATATGGGGCTACCGCGACATGCGTTTCATTGCAACATGCGCCTACTGCGACATGCGCCTTCTGCGACATGCTGTTCATGCTGCAGATGAACATATAGGAACGAACCAAAATTCTTTTTGCCATAACTTCCACAAAATAAATCGAAATCTAACTTTTCAAAAGCCAAACTTTAGTAGAATCAAATTCTCTACAACATGGAACCACTTAATTTCGAAATCAACAATGTTTGATAGATCAAAACCCTAAATTCATATGAAGACCAAAACCATGAAAACCAAAACTTAAAACTTAGATCTACACCCAACCATCCATGGAAATCAAGAACTTCAAGACCTAAACTTGTAGAGGAAGAGAAGATGAACAACATAGATCAAAAATAAATGGGGATGCATGAAATCCCTCATGGTGTGCAAGATGTACTTGCCTCTCTCTAATAGCTAGGGTTTTGGTGAAGGAAGAAAGAAAATGAGAGTTATGAGGAGAGAGAATAGAAGAGGGATTTAAATAGCAAGTCATGTTAATCTCCCACCATCCATTCCTTCCTACACAATCTAGACCATCCATGCTTATCATGTTGAACCAAGTTAAACCAAGTTGGTTCAACATGAGCAAAATAAACCAATAGCTAGGTAAAGGCAGAAACAGATTACAGAAAAATAATTAGCATAAAATTAAAGAAATTAGACACGGAATAAATGCGTGATAAATATTAAATAAATGCAATATATATAGGGGTTGGCTTAAAAAAACCCTAAGCCCTAAACATGCTCTAACCATGTGACTAATGACATGTTAATTGTTACGTGATACAACTAATTAAATTAATTAAATAAAATCTTAACCACAACACGGTTCAGAAATCCTATCATCGAAACAGTGAACCACGCCTACAACCAGACAAGGACAAGGGGTGGCACACTAATCCACGACGAGATACTGTTCCATGCCATGGCCAGTTACAAATACAGGATAAATGCAATAAAGATACAGGTGCCAGATACCATATACATGAAAAATCAAAAATTTACGTATTCCGGGAATGGGGAGTGACATCTCTACCCTCCTTAGAAAAATTCCGTCCTCGGAATTTCAATAAGGCTAGTCGAGCGCGCTCTCAGATCACGAAATACACTCATGTCATATAACAATCATGATTATCAAACAACACATGGCATACGAACAGATTACGAAAGAAAGAGCAATTAAGTAAGAGCGCAAACAATAATCATACCCTAAAGGAAAATGATCGGAGACATACGAATAAAATATGCCTCTCAAGTCAGGTAGGAATTCGTCCTCGAGGTCCTACACCGACACCCAAAGTGGACAAGGGTCAATGCTTGAGATAAGTCGGTACCAATGACTAAATCAAGAACGAGACTCTGTCCAGGACGTACTCTCGTAATCAAGACACATGATGAATTTCACGTATCACATGATACGAGAGCAGATGAGTGAGACGAAAAGTTGCCTTCACTCTTCGAATATAAAACTCAAAGAATTATAATAAATAATAATTAATACTCAAACTTACTCAAAACCTGACCGCCTTCAGCCAATCTTTGCTCTAATACTCCAAATCCTTCTTGCCTTTGTCCCTGCCTTCCCTGTCCCTGCTGCCCAACCTGATGCTGTGCTTGTCGGTACATCTGAGCTTGCGTCGGTAATGGGTGCTGGGCTAGTGGCCTCACTGCTAGTGCCGGCCCTTGATACGGTGCTACCTCTGGAGCTGGCAATGCCGGAAACCGTTGAGCTGGCCCTCCTGGCCTCTGTATCATAGGACAATTGGCAATCCTATGGTCTGGACTGCCACACCTCAAGCATAATCCATTAGCTGAACGACACACATCCCTAGTGTGCCCTCCCTTACCACAGTAAGTGCAGCCCGCTGGGGGTTGCTGGTTCTTCCTCGGTTGTTGTTGCTGCTGCTGCCTGGGTAGTGCTGGTACTCGTATCGCCACATCGTGGATACGAATGCCAGGGGATGGTGCTGTTGCTCGGGGCGCTGCTGCCCCTCCTCCTTCTATCTGACCGTGAGATCTCTTCTGACCTCCAGTCCTTGCCGCAAGCCTCTGAATGGTGATCTCATGCCTTCGAGTCGCCGTCAATACTTCATCAAAAGTCTGGTAGTTGTGCCCCTCTATCAACTGCAAGAGCTCAAGATGAAACCCTTGCTGGAACCTCATCGCCCTCTGGCGCTCCGTTGCTACCATCTCTGGGACAAACCTGCTCAATCTGTAGAACTCCGCTGCGTACGCATCTACAGTCTTGCCAGCCTGTCTGAGGTTGATAAATTTCTGTTGTAGCTCAAACTGTGCCACAACTCCATAATACTTCGTCTTGAACCTTGCAGTAAAATCGTCCCAAGCAACGGGACGTCTGATACCTACTTCCTCTGATTCCCACCAATCACGTGCGAGATCCTGAAGTAACAACTTCACCTGATCTACACGTTCTTCTGCCGGCACCTTAGCTGCTATTAGAATAGCCTCAATATCCTTGAGCCATGCATCTGCTGAAATAGCATCCTCCGTGCCCTCGAAACGGCAGGGGTTGTACTTGCAAAACCTGGCCGATGCTCCTGAATCAGTCCTCATTCCTCTTTCCAGAGCCGTCTGCAATTCTTGGTTGAGCAACACATTCTGCTCTTGTAGCTGAGTGTGCATGCGCTGCTGGGCCAATATCTGATGTTGCTGAGCAGCCATCATTCCTCTCATGATCTCCAGAAGGGCTGGTGTATCCACTTCCATAGGGGTAGGTGGAACTACATGTGGTGTTGGAACCTCCGGATACTGCGGTCCAACTGCTGGTTCTACTATCACCTCTTCTTGGATAGTCTCCTGAGGTGAGACTGGCCCTTGTTGCTGACCAACCTGGTCATGTTGCCCATGTTGCCCTTGTTGTTGCTGTCCAATCCTGACAGATGCAGACGAGGTGCCCCTAAGAAAAGGGACAAGAGAACAATCAAACAACCGGACATGAAGGATCAATGAAGTCAAAGGATACCGGAATGTCAAGCAAGGGTTGAGAATAACGAATCAGGAGATCAAAGGGAAACATGTGTGATTGAGACATCCTATAAATCAAGCACCCCACAAGTCTGAAATCAGACCTGCATGGGCCACCACTAAAACCTTGTCACGCCCCAGAACCAGAATACTGGAGAGCGGGGGAATGACTCAGCCAGCTACGTATTACGGGTAGATGAATACCGTATAATATGATCAATGCTGTCTAAAGACGAGGGGGTGCATACTACATGAAAGTCTCACTATGGTCACTTCACATCTATTGTCTCAATCATTCGAACAAGAAAACAGAAATAGAGAACATGTAAGAATAAGCAGTAAGGCGTCCCAAACGCTCAGTCAAAATATTCTTGAGATCTGGCTTTACAAAATATAGCCAGATGATATAGCAAGGTGTACACAATTGTTATCAGCTGCAGTCTGACTTAATTACAATTATGCAAAAGTAAGTACAAGACAATCCGACTAACATGTCGGTGCCAAACGGCTACGGTATAAAGTAAATAACAAAACGAGTGGTGAAGTAAGGGACCCACTCGAGTCCTCCTGCGATCATCCCTCTAGTGTTGACCATCTTGGAGGCGGAAGTAAGCTGGATCCTCAAGAATCGGCTCTAAATCTGGCCATGCAAAACCAGAGAGGTTAGACCTCTAATAGCAAGTACCACAAGGAAGCACGATATGAGGGAATTAAAACCAGTAATAAGAGAATATAATAATAGATCTCTGCTTGCTACTAGGATTCACATCACATCACGACACTTCGAACCAACCTCCCAACCAAACAAGGACAGAAGTTGGCCCGTCATGTCCTGACATTCTGATCATCCCAGTTAGACAACAGAGTAGGTACAGTACACAAACAAATCATCTTGTACGGCCAATCAAATCCTACGGCTTGCTATTGTGAGTCCCAAGTTATCCTGGAATTATGCAATTAGGAATTCCTCAGTTCTTACTATGTGCGAGCAAGGCTAGTCTATCCAGTCAATCAGGTGCGCCAAGCATGAATTAGACGAGTCCTAGCAGGACGCCCGTCATATATATACAATATACAATAATAATAAAAGCAGGTACTGTTCCCTGCCCGTGTGGCAGATTTACAGTATCTGTGGGAACCAGCCGGCCTGGCGGGCACTACTAGTCCCGGGAGGGCTGCCATGTAAGAATCGGGAATCCATTCTCTCCATGCTATCATTATTTTATTTTACTTAATAGTCCCTACGTTGAGTGAAATCCCATGCCGTGGATCATGATCATTCAAATGAGTACTTTCGTACGGGATACGATATGCGCAACTCTACAACGATACCAGTGCGGCTAGGTTGTAGGTTTTACATAGCGTAATGCAACAATCAAATCTAACCACGGGGTAATCATGCCTTGACCATCAAGTACACATGCTACTTTTGTAGAAAAATAAATAAATAAATAAATAAATAAATAGATTGAAGCTTGCATGTGCCTGTATGTCAATATTCGAGATCGGCTAATCGAGTACAATAGTTTATTAAATGAACGTGTCTCATTCATTCATTTCAATAAGACGACTAGCCAGTCTCTTAGTTCCAACTAGGAACGCATGATCAATTTAGTCAAGATAACCATCGTTATTAATGGTGACAAGGCATGAAAGTCAATTAGCATTAAACATGGTCGAGTCCATAATTAGTACAAAATAGTTGGTAACATATTCTTGAAGCCAAGGAAAAGATCTACAAATTTATGTTAGGAGTTGGAAGAAATTCTAGCCACAATTCAGTCAAAATAGAACATATGATAGTCAGAAACAACCAAAATAGGCATATTCTGCGACATGATATGCGCCTACTGCGACATGCGCCTCATGCGGCTCAACTGCGACATGATATGCGCCTACCGCGACATGCGCCTCATGCGGCTCAACTGCGACATGATATGCGCCTACTGCGACATGCGCCTTAATGCGGCTCATTCGCGACATGATATGCGCCTACTGCGACATGCGCCTTAATGCGGCTCATTCGCGACATGATATGCGCCTACTGCGACATGCGCCTTAATGCGGCTCATTCGCGACATGATATGCGCCTACCGCGATATGTGCCAACAGCGACATCATATTCGTCAACTGCGACATGCGTCAACAGAGACATCATATGCGCCAACTGCGACATGCGCCAACAGCGACATCATATTCGTCAACTGCGACATGCGTCAACAGAGACATCATATGCGCCAACTGCGACATGCGCCAACAGCGACATCATATTCGTCAACTGTGACATGCGTCAACAGAGACATCATATGCGCCAACTGCGACATGATATGGGGCTACCGCGACATGCGCTTCATTGCAACATGCGCCTACTGCGACATGCGCCTTCTGCGACATGCTGTTCATGCTGCAGATGAACATATAGGAACGAACCAAAATTCTTTTTGCCATAACTTCCACAAAATAAATCGAAATCTAACTTTTCAAAAGCCAAACTTTAGTAGAATCAAATTCTCTACAACATGGAACCACTTAATTTCGAAATCAACAATGTTTGATAGATCAAAACCCTAAATTCATATGAAGACCAAAACCATGAAAACCAAAACTTAAAACTTAGATCTACACCCAACCATCCATGGAAATCAAGAACTTCAAGACCTAAACTTGTAGAGGAAGAGAAGATGAACAACATAGATCAAAAATAAATAGGGATGCATGAAATCCCTCATGGTGTGCAAGATGTACTTGCCTCTCTCTAATAGCTAGGGTTTTGGTGGAGGAAGAAAGAAAATGAGAGTTATGAGGAGAGAGAATAGAAGAGGGATTTAAATAGCAAGTCATGTTAATCTTCCACCATCCATTCCTTCCTACACAATCTAGACCATCCATGCTTATCATGTTGAACCAAGTTAAACCAAGTTGGTTCAACATGAGCAAAATAAACCAATAGCTAGGTAAAGGCAGAAACAGATTACAGAAAAATAATTAGCATAAAATTAAAGAAATTAGACACGGAATAAATGCGTGATAAATATTAAATAAATGCAATATATATAGGGGTTGGCTTAAGAAAACCCTAAGCCCTAAACATGCTCTAACCATGTGACTAATGACATGTTAATTGTTACGTGATACAACTAATTAAATTAATTAAATAAAATCCTAACCACAACACGGTTCAGAAATCCTATCATCGAAACAGTGAACCACGCCTACAACCAGACAAGGACAAGGGGTGGCACACTAATCCGCGATGAGATACTGTTCCATGCTATGGCCAGTTACAAATACAGGATAAATGCAATAAAGATACAGGTGCCAGATACCATATACATAAAAAATCAAAAATTTACGTATTCCAGGAATGGGGAGTGACAACAGGCTTACCAAGGTGGCACACTTTCTTCCATTCAAAGTTGGACAGTCGACGGCACAGCTAGCAGAGATGTATCTCAGGCAGATCGTCAGGCTTTACGGTGTGCCAGTCAGCATCACCTCAGACAGGGATTCAAGATTCACATCGCACTTTTGGCGCAGCTTGCAGAAGAGTTTGGGGACCCGCCTTCAGTTCAGCTCAGCTTATCACCCGCAGACGGATGGTCAGTCAGAGCGCACAATCCAGACTCTTGAAGATATGTTGAGATCATGTACCCTTGATTTTGGTGGTTCATGGGAGAATCATCTGCACCTGGTAGAATTCTCGTACAACAACAGTTATCAGGCCAGTATCCAGATGGCACCCTTCGAGGCTCTCTATGGCAGGAAGTGCAGATCCCCGCTAGCATGGGACGATATCGGAGAGAGGCAGATGCTCGGACCCGAGTTGATTTCCCAGACGGTTGAAGTGGTCAGGAAGGTCAGAGATCACCTCCGAGTTGCCCAGGACCGCCAGCGCCATTGGACCGATGCTCATCGGCGTCCCTTAGAATTTGCTGTCAGCGACCATGTATTCCTTAGGATCTCGTCTAACCGCGGCATCATTCGCTTTGGCATACGGGAAAAGCTTAGTCCTAGGTATATAGGGCCGTTCGATATTCTAGAGCGAGTAGGAGATGTATCCTATCGTCTCGCTCTTCTGCCGTCGCTAAGTGAGGTACATAATGTATTCCATGTGTCCCAATTACGACGGTATATTCCGGACCCGAGCCACATCCTAGACCATTCGGAATTGGTTGTTGGTACCAACCTTTCGTATGAGGAGAGGCCCGTGTCTATTTTGGACCAGAGGGAAAAGATACTCAAGAACAAGACTATTAAATTAGTCCGTGTTGCTTGGGGTCATTACTCTCTGGGTGAGTCAACGTGGGAGCGTGAGGACGAAATCCGATCGCGATATCCCTACCTGTTTGACTCGTGAGGTATAATGTCTTTCTTATGCCTTATATTTTCCCTTCCTTGCTTGCATTGTATGATTGTATGATTGGACTGCTTAGTGTAGCTTGCTTGTGCTTAGTGTAGCTTGTCGTGGCAATCTCTAGCTCCTTGATTAAATTCCAAGGACGGAATTCTTTTAAGGTGGGTAGAGTTGTCACCCTCATTTCCCGTATTTCCTGTATTTCGTATTTATACTCGTATTTGGAATTTTGGCATGTATTTTTATTTTTCTCAAACTTGTGGGATTTCGGTATTTCCTGTATTTTGGGTTTTGGCATGGCTCGATTTTATTTGGATTGGTTCGATTTTTTGTGATTTGGATCACCTTAACCTATGCTACCCCTCAACCCACCACAACTCACCCTCTTTATAACCCCAACCTACCACTCTCTCTCCTCATAACTTTCACCATTAATTTCCTTCTTCTTCTTCTTCTCCTTCCTCCACAACTCTCCTAACCCTAGGCAAGTGCACCTTGCCACTTCATGAGAGCCCTATTTTCTTGGTTTATTTGCTAGATTAGGACATGGTGATCCACATTAGAACTTGGTGTTTTGTGATTTGAAGTCTCCTTTGCTCTAGATCTAAGTTATTTCTATTTTCGGATTTTGCATGGTTTGATCTCTTTAAGTTGGATTTTCATGGGTTTTGGTGTTTCCAAGTGGAAGAGCATTCAATTCTACCTAAATTGGAACTTTGGAAATCCGGATTTGGAGTTCGGATGGCTAAGTTATGATGCTGTGTAGCCTTGAGTTCAACCATGGTGTTCTTGCTGTTTGGAGAAGACAGTGAGCAGTGTGCAGAGCTGTTTAGCTTACGCACACTGAGCTGCGTGCGCTCTTTAGCGTGCGTACGCAGACTTGGGTACGCTTCCTATTGGAAGCGTGTCTCCTTGAGCGTGCGAGACTTTTCACCTACGCTGCTCTCTGTAGCGTGCGTGACTTTTCACCTACGCTGCTCTCTCAGCGTGCGTGACTTTTCACCTACGCTGCTCTCTCAGCGTGCGTGAATTTTCACCTACGTTGCTCTCTGTAGCGTGCGTGACTTTTCACCTACGCTGCTCTCTCAGCGTGCGTGACTTTTTACCTACGCTGCTCTCTGTAGCGTACGTGACTTTTTACCTACGCTGCTCTCTCAGCGTGCGTGACTTTTCACCTACGCTGCTCTCTGTAGCGTGCGTGACTTTTCACCTACGCTGCTCTCTCAACGTGCGTGACTTTTTACCTACGCAGCTCTCATGCGTGCGTGACTTTCGCGTACGCTGCTCCCCTGAACCCCTTGCTTAACCCATTGGCTCTTGAAGTTTTGGTCTTATTTCTTTAAGCTTGGCTTTTCTATAGTCCTGTATATTGATATTTTATTAGATATTTTATGCCCATTTTATATCCTTACGTCTTTTGTCATGAACTTGATTTTACTTAATATGTTTGGAATGACTATTGTACATGGCTTGGTATGGCAAAGAACTTGCATAACACGACAGTGACCTGTAGTGGTGCACTCCTGACATGACCAACCCGGCATGATAGTGGCCCGTCGTGGCGCACTCCTGACAAGTACCCTGACATGATTTATCTTGATAACTTGATAGTGGCCCGTAACGGCGCACTCCTGACTTGACATGACCTGATAACTTAGCTTGACCTGTCTTGACACCGTGGGTGGTTCTTTCTTGCTTGCTTGTTAAATCTACTTGTCCAGTCTTGCATCATGTCTAGGATGGCACTCCTGAGTACCACGGTCAGGAGTACCTACTAAAATGGATTAAGGCTAATAACTAGAATAACTCAGTAGTCATGAAGAGATGACACAGCTACAGGCAATCCCGTTACCTGGGCGCTCCAGGGATTTGTAGCCTGCCGTCGAGTAGGGCGCATTTCCAGCACACTGTCAGGTGTTGCACCCTCTAAGTCACCTAAGGGTACATGCGTCTCCTGGACGATGTACCCACCTGAATTCAACCCTAATCTTTCGTCCTGGGTAACCTGGATGGTCTGCAGGGCTTGTGGCTGTGGAACAATCTCACTGCATCTTGTTAGTAATTAGGCCTGTGATAACCATAGTTAGTTAAAGTAGTAAGCCGTAGGATCTGCTTGGCCGTGATTGATTGAATGAGGTATAACCAGTCTAGTCATGTCTTGATCCCATGCAAGATTGCTTCCTGTCTTGATTACTTATATTACTTATCTTGCCGATAAATGGTGGGAAATCAAGCTCTGTTCAGAAGAAGGGTTACAACCCCGGTCCTTGTTTGGTTTACGGGTTGTAACCTGGCTATCGGAATAGTTCCATAGTTATCTCATTGTATATCATCCTGACATATTTTCGTAATTCTAGTTTTAATATTAGTCTTCCTTGTGTTATTTGCTGGCTTTTGTTCTTATTTCGTGGCCCCCTTGTGGCACTTGCTCTTTCTGGGGTTGACCCAGCTGGTTTTGTGTGGCCAGATTTCGGAGCAGCTCCCGAGGATCTACCAAGCTTCTAGCCCAATGGTGAACACTAGACGGAATCCGGGCCAAGAGTGGGTTTTCTATTTTGTTTCGCTCACTCTATTGTAAAAATTATTCTTTTGAGGCGTTTAGCCGACGAGCACCTGTTAGCTCGAAGCACTTTTACTTACTGTCTGCCTACGGGCTGTAAATATGATTGACAAATCCTAGGGTTGATCATGTATGACTAAACTCTTGCTAGTCCTAACATTTTGTAACGACTAGCTTCATGATCAGCTGAATATGTAATATTTGGGACGCCTTATTATTGTATATTTAATGATCATACATCTTGCGACTTTACTTACTTGTGGTGATTGAGACACTAGGCTTGTTCATGACCATAAGAGACTGTTGGCTTGTAGAAAACCCTCACATATCTAGACAGCCGTGACCGTATATCGAGGTGGTTTCCATTTCAGTATACGTAGCTGGCTATGTCTGCCCCCGCTCTCCAGTATTCTGGTTCTGGGGCATGACATAATCGACCGTTATGAAACTGCCTTGCACGAGTGCAATCTAGGCTCGTGCGGCTTCACGCCTTAGCGAGGACGATCGCTCCTACGGGAGCGGGGCGTGACATAATGGTATCAGAGCACGGCTTTACGTCCTTGGACTTCACGTCGAATTTCTCAGTTTTGAAAGCTCGTCGTTGGAAAAAAGTGTGCGCTCTCTCTCGAATGTCCCTCGGCATGTCCATACAATAAGTTTAAATATTTTCAAAAGCTCGTACAAGCGTTCATTCAAACGCATCGGTAGGCCATCACCGGACACATTGCTAGGCCTTTGTGCCGAATGGTGTCAAACTTGTCTTGAATGAAAACACATGCTAAAGTTAGCAAAGTCGCATGCGTGCCCGAATAGTCCTACGTTGACGTTAGCGAATGAGCATGCAAGCTCGAGTATAGTCTGCACGGGATAGCTATGCACACGGCCTTTTGGCTAAGTTGTGTCGCGTGTCGCACACCTCAACTTTTTGGGGCAAACGAGTCGCGAGCAATATTAAGTATCGCTCGATCGGGAACGGAAATACACTTGGAGTGTATATCGATAGGAACGCTATCGAACTGACGCTTAGGCGTGCAAGGAAGACTGGTTTAGATTTTTGAGGAGTAGTGCGATCGACTTAGTACGTTGAGACGATGTGAGCGATTACGCTAGAGATTCGTCGTACGAATCTGAAAGATGTCTTAGCGAATGGTGCGAACGTGATTGAGGACTAGATCGGATGGCTGGAATCCGAGTGGTGTATGGTTTGTCTTGGAAATCATTCGAGCAAAAATTGAGGATTAGTGGTAACACGAGTATGTCGACGAGGCAATGTGATCGCGCATAGCCTTAGAACGCATCACGCTTAGTTGATCGTGACTTCGAATGTCCCGAATGAGATATCGTTCGGACAACTTGTGAATGGGCAACGCGAGTTAGAAAATGATTCGGAACGATGAATAAAAATGTATGTCTTGATCGAGGAAGCTAGAGGATCGCGCTTATGATTTCGGATTGAGTCAAATGAAATGTGACTTGAGTTTTGGACAACGATATTGAAACTAGCTTGAGGAATAGCGATCGAACTTGATCTTGAATATCGAAAAATTGTGGTATATCAAGTTCGGACAATAGCATCAGTCGCACGACTCGAAATTGGTTGCAAAGGAAGATCGTCAGGTTACGCATATCGTCGATGGTATTGAGGCGTATCAAAGATCGATATACGATAACTCGGGGGTACTCTGACTCGGTGAATGGCGATCGTGCAAATGTCATTGTTTCGATGGATGCTATTCTTGGGATGTTGAAATGTGTCGAGAAAAATATAGACATGGCTCGAGGATTTTATAGTTGAACGAATGAAAGATCGAACTATCGAAGTGAGATCATGGCTTGGAGAAAAATGAAACGTGTGGATTTGCTTCGTCGATAAACACAACGTTGACGTTCTTGTCTTATGCGAGCGCAACCCCAATCTCGCACATGCGTCACACCGATTAGGGCGATCACTCCGCGTGAGCGCTGGTATGGTGATTCATACAGCGGGGGTGATCGAACTTGAATGGCGTGGCAAGTTGATGCATCGACTTGTGGTTTAACGCGAAGGTGGACTCGAGAATATTGACTTAGCGTGCGTGACGGTCGAACTTGAGGATTGAGTAGGTCCAATCCGCGTATCGAAAATGAATTAGTCTAGACTCAAACAAGAGTTACGCCCCGATGAGAATGATTATTCCGCGGGAGCGTTACATGGTGATTCATGAACCACCGTGGATAATCGGACTCGCGTGAGATTGGGGCACAACATATTGTCAAAGCTAGACGACCTCGTGATCGAATACATGAATTGGTTAGAATTGGTAATTTGAATAGATTCGAATACGCGTAACGAATACATTGATGCGAATAGGTGATCGTGCTCAATGTTTAGAAATCTGAGTGATGTGAGCTCGGGTAGAAAACCCCGTACTATCGACTTTGGTTTGACCCTAGGATTGGGATTAATATTGGCATTATTGTTGGGGAACTATGATTCCAATCCTGACATTGATTTAGCCTTGAGAAATGGCCTAGCAGTTAGGAGAGACGCCCCTGTTTAAAGAATTGGCATGGGAAAGATTGATCTTGATGAATGGTATGGATGGATGGAGTGAAATAGGAATATAGGAATGCCTCTCACGAGATTCGGCTGACATGCATATATTTCAGGGACGCCTGAGTATGTGCACGATGCGACTCGAGTGAGAACGACGAATTCTCTATCATACGGCTTGGTTGAAATGCATGTATTTTGGGGACGCCTGGAATGCATGCACGATCCAACCAAGTGATACGTTGAATTCAAACAAGACTTGAGAAATATAAGATGTCGAGGATTTAGAATCGTGTTAAAGGACAGATTGGTACTAGTGCGAGCGTGGCTCAGAATCGAAGAAACGCGTAGGCAAAGTGTATACGATAAGTTCTGGCGTACCCATACGACTGTTATAGTTCCGTGTCTACGTTCGGTTAAGTCTTGGCCATAGAAATGGTAGGATGGCTTGCCTTCAGGAAAGTCTCGAGGACGAGACTTGTTCTGAGTGGTGTATGATGTAGTGCCCCGTCCCGCAAAGTCAATCGGAGGAATCAAAATGCCGACGGCATTCGGACTTAGCCTTGCGACGGCTGCTCGAAGGCTTGCTCGGTCGAAGCGACTCCTCGCTCAGGTGGGGTAGTTTCGGTGAACTTGCCTCATCTTAGCCTTCACATAATAACTTGTATGTTTTCAACTTGCACAACTAGGCTAATATAAAAGCTACGAACGCACATAGCTAAGGGAATAATCCCGATGGGTCGGAACGTCTTAGAACATGGAAAATGGTCCCACGGTCTGCTTAGAAGTCGGCTCAGCGTGCTTTCAAATGACACTCGATCCTTCGTTCCCGTGGCTTGGGAGAAGGAAATTGGCCTAAGTTGCTAAGTTTCCCCGACACTCGAATAAGCCTAAGTCATAGGCGTCGCCTGTAACTCCACTTCCCGGTTTAAAAAAAATTATATATATTTCTTTTTCCTAGGAATTAAATGGAATTTTAATTCATTTTCCTTAAACACTATTATTATTATTATTAATTGTGGGCCTTATCAGGCAAAGCCCACTTCTTAGCCAAAGGCTAAGAATTCTTTTATATAAGGACTCTCATGAGACCTTAATATAAATTGGGTCTTCAGTTAAGCTTTCCTTAATTCTTTTTGATTTCCAATTGAATTTCTCCTTTTTTTAACCGAGTCGCAGGAGTAGGAAATTGAATTCCCGCCCAAATTGATGGCCTTTTCCTCACGCTAACTTAACAGCCTATTTAATCTCCTCCTTCCTCCTTGGATCTACACCATTCCATTGTTCATTCTCTCTAAAACTTTTCTTGCAACTAGCTCGGAGAAGGAACCATGGCGATGTTGATGATGCAGCTGGCCGTGACGGAGACTTCTACTCCGGTGAGCAGCTAGGCTTCGTTCACGAAGGACGTTCGACTTCAGACTTTGAATTCCCTGACGTTGAACTTCACATTTTCTTCGATCTGCAGAATTGAGTCATCGATGAGTATCGATCCTGAACTTGAGGTTTGATCGATAGATTTTTATATCAATCTATGGTTCTTTAAAAAAAATCTTGAATTAATTTTAGATCTGGTTGATCGGTCAGATCGAATCAACTCAGTGATATTCGATCGACAAGCTCGAATCAAGTAAGCTTTCTTTCGATACTTGATTTAGTTTTCTAAAATTGGGATCGATTGAATTTCTTTTGTTCTTGATGAATTCAAGTATGATTTTGAGTTCTGAAATCTTCCTTAAATTTCGATCATCTACGAATCTCCAGAACTTTTGGATTCAGTAGTGTAGACATGTCGAACCGATCGTAACCTCTTGAGTTGGATTAAGGGGTAAGTGTTTGATTCTTTGTTTCATTCAATCCTGGAATTAGTGTGCCTTGAGAGGAACATATCACGACCTACTCTGTATTATTCTTCCTCTGTTTTGTTTTGTAACAGTTCGATCTGTTATTCAAGAGGATCGGGACCCAATTGGCTGGAGGACTTGTGTTCAGTTCATTCGTAACAACACCAGTACAATTTTGAAATTGATTTTATCAGGTAAGTTCCGATCTGTCCAATTTTCAGTCATTCGTACAATCTAGATTAAGTTGCTTGTACCTAAAGTTAAATTGTGTTTGCTTGAGTTGGGTATATCCAATTTTCAGATATAAGCGTTTAGGAGTATATCAGGTTGAGCGAGAATTTGTATCAGTACACTTTGGATTTATGTATTGTTAATGTTGGGCTTTGACTCATCTGATGTGAGAATATCAGTTGGAATTGACACTGTCACAGGAGAAGCTTTCCCTAACTCATTCTTCTTGATAGAAGTTTCTCATTTAGGTAGGAACACTCTAAGTTGGTAATGTAGGACATAATACTTATTGGAGAGGTAGGACTCTGAGTTGCAGGATTATCCTAACTAGGTTGTATCAGTATTTACTGATACCAGTGGGTGGTTGAAGGCCAGTTATCTGTTAAATGTACATTGTGTTTTGTCATTTAATCCTTAAGGAAATATATGCTTATCTTTTATTCATGAGGGGTGTTTTCACTTGAGCTCTGTAGACAGGTTAATATTAATGTCAACAGTTTACTAATGTTCAAGTTACTTAGAAGAAGTATCAGGAAGTTCAGGATGTAGTAGAGGAAGAAGTATCAGGAAGTTCAGGATGTAGTAGAGAAAATGTATCAGGAAGTTCAGGATGTAGTAGAGAAAATGTATCAGAAATTTCAGGTTGAGTAGAGGAAATGTATCAGGAAGTTCAGGTTGAGTAGAAGGAAATGTATCAGGAAGTTCAGATTGGGTAGGAGGAAATGTATCAGGAAGTTCAGGATGTAGTAGAAGGAAATGTATCATGAAGTTCAGTTGGGATTCTGATATAAAGACTGGGCAACAAATAGGATGAATTTCAGAGTATCATTAAGTAGAGAAAACCTGAGCAGTATATAAAATTGGGGGTTGGCCTTGGTGCTAGACTATATAGAACTCATTGGCAGGTTTTTAGCCATGCTTAACTCACCTATGCTCTTCGTGACAGATTACTTCATATATGTGTCTTAATAAGTTCGATGAATAGAATCCCTATATCAATGATCTGATCTAACTAGTGAACCTGAGATTGGATGGCCAGTGTAGACTGAGAAATGTCTCAGTGTAACCTCAGGGGATTATCAGTGAAGGCCTGAGAAGCCATCTCAATGGAAGCTGAGAATTTACATATGCATTATTGAACCTGGGGCCGTACATTCATGTCCTGGTTCGACTTCATGAACTGGATTATATATATATGTGCTGCTTCATTTAAAGTTGTTGTAGGACACCAAACGAATTCAGCCATGGACTTAGTTTTGCTGAACTGAATTCTGGATCAGTTCTCTGATCATTTAGTTCCCAGGTTTATTGAGGGAACCTAGCTGAGTTAGGCTCAACTGACAAGTTTAATTCTAGGATTCATCCTAGAGTTTAACTAAGTTTCTATTGTAGCCATGATAAACATTAGGTAAGCCAGTTTAGATGGTACCTTAATCTGGACATTGTATCTAGATTCAAGGATGAAATCTGAGAATTGGTAGAAAACCTCCCCATTAGAGACACTCTAAATTTTGTTGTAACAAACAGCACTTTAGGGCCAAGTATTCTCTTTAGCCTACCTCAAGGTGAAGTAATAGTATGGTTGTTAATGTAGGTTTTATTCCACTCAATGTTAATTAACTTTACATTTCTATTTTGTTAGATTAAATAGTTACAAGGAGTAGTAAGTTATTAGTTTACTGTTTAATAGCAATAAATGAGCTGAACAAATATTATTATAGTTAGACATGTTTAGAATTCAAGATATCAATTTAGAGCTCATTTAGTTATTAATCAACTTGTAAACAAATAAACCAGGAGAATACCCAGCTTCCTTGATTACCAGTACTTTCTTGGAGCCAGGCAAGTACTTTTCTACGGTTTTGTGCATTTACATTCATGTACTCTTTTTTGTGACACGTCATGGCACGATATCATGTACTCATGTACTCCTGTACTCTTGTTCTTGTACTTATTAGTGTCGGGTGGGGAAATACATTAGCCATGTGACCAATCCCGGTTACGATATTCATGTGCCTAGCTTAAGCCTCGCATCGTGCACATGGATCCTAAGTCGTACCATATTCATGTACTCTTGTGCATATTCTCACCCCAGCCGGTCACATGGACTAGATGTATTTCGATATTGTGCACTTATCATGTCTGGTACTACAGGATTATAGTTTCATTCCTGTACATTACATTTCCTGTACTTCATATGCTCCTGTACTTTACATTCATGTACTATAGTTCCTGTACTCATTTCATGTACTACTTTCCTGTACTTTCATGTTCATTCATGTATATCTTTTTCCTGTACCCCTGTACTCATTTCATATCATGTTCATATTTTATTACCTAGAACTGTACTTTGCTTCGCTCTTGAATAGGATATGTTGCAGGTGAGTTAGAGGCCCAGTACGATACCTATTATGGACAGGATGTTGTTATTCTTACTGAGCCAGCTGGAGCTGTGTTGGACCTAGAGGCTGCAGAAGCCTAGAGCTTACCGTAGCACTTTACAATTTTATCTTGTACTTGAGACTAGTAGACTCTATCTTTTATTTTGCTGGAATGTAATAAATTTTGAGACTTGCACTTTACTCTGGATTTGGGACACATTTATAGATGTTGTGATTTCTTACTTGTTCATGATTTATCTGGTTAGATTTCCCTAGATTGGTACAGCTTACTTCGTCGTGTCCAATGACGAAGGCTGGGCGTGTCCGACTCGTGTCCGATTATTCGGGAGCAGGTCGTGACATATTTTTAGTGGTGGCCCATGAAGGTCTATCCTAATAGTACCTAGGTATTAGTGTACTATTGGGGGACTTGATTTACACTAGGGAAATTTGAATCACAGCATAGGAAATCGGGTACATCGGGTACATATGGTTATTATATAAACATTTACATTTTTCTGGTAGATTAGGTTTTATCAATCATGAAGTTTTCTTTCTGTTACAGGATGGTCACTACGAGGAAGATCGCGGATCAGCCCGGAGTTGCAGGCAGTTCCGGAGTCGCAGGCAGTTCGGATCAGCAGGCTGCACAGGACATTCCAGCAGATCAACTTCCACCACCACCTTCGATCTTTCCGCCGCTACCCTCGACGATGATGTTTGACGATGCTCAGGTGATGGTGATGTTCCAGCAGTTTATGGAGGCCCAGAATCACCAGGCTGCGCAGTTCAGGGAGGCTCAGAGTCAGCAGGCCGCACAGTTCAGAGCGACTGTCGTCGACGTACTCAGGACCAGAGAGCCGGCAGCACCTCCAGTACCACGAGCACCAAGACCAGGGACGGCCAAGGAGTACTAGAACCTCTGCCCGATGGACTTCTGGGGCGACGAGGGGATCATCTATGCGGATGAATGGCCGGAGAATGCGGAGAGGACCTTGAAGATGGCACAGATTCCAGAGAACCTTAAGGTGGAGGTGGCTAGCATGCGACTCTTCGACTTGGCCAGAGCTTGGTATCGGAAGGAGCCCCAGTTGACGGAGCCCCAGGTGTCTTGGACAGATTTCAAAGCTCTGTTCAAGGAGAAGTTTTTTCCAGAGGTGGAACGGGATGAGCTGAGGATGCAGTTCGAGGTACTGCAGCAGGGGACGATGATGGTTGCGCAGTACACTTCATAGTTTACTAGATTCAGTAGGTTCACATAGAACCTAGTCAGAGCGCCGGAGGACAAAGCTTAGAGATTCAAGAAGGGTCTCACCAGGGATCTGCGACGTGCGGTGGCGATTAGTCAGGTGACGACCTATGCGAGCATCCTTAAGATTGCTCAGGCTGTAGAGAAGGAGGCAGATCTAAAGCTGAAGAGGGATCGGGATGTAGGCAGCAGCAGTTTCTAGGCACCAGCGAAGAGGGATCGGTCCTAGCTAATTTGACTATTCTAAGAACGTTGGTAATGTGTATTTCAGCATCTGGAGACTTCTGCATGTGTTGACTGATTGTGGCTTATTGAGTGGTATAGTATTATTGGTTTCTCCAGCTAAGGACCTCAGGCAAGTGCACTTTCTGATTGCTTTCGATTCATAGTAGTCTTTTTATTTCATGTCTATACATATATCTTGCTGCTTGTTGACACGCTCGTCACATGGAGTAGTCGAGAGGGGAAATATCTTAGTAGACATGTGGACTACCCAGAACTATCAACGTGTCTTTCGTGAATGCTAGCAGCTGCACACGACACGTGCAGTGTGCCTTATTTACCCCTAGTCGTTCACATGTTGAAAATGATATTTCACACCACATAGGTAGATGTCTTTTTATTTTTCCTTTACTTCTCCACCGTGCCATGTCATTAGTTACTTTCTAGCTTTCATATTCCATATGTTATCTTCATGTCTTGTTAATTCTATTGTGTTTTCGCATTGCCGTCGGTTTGTGTACTTGTTCTATACCTGACTGAAAACCAGTATTTTTCAGGTTTAGCCGCGATCACTCTTAGCACTGGAAAGACATGGGTATGCTGAGGCCGACCTAGATAGTGGAACTAGTTGTCATTTTCATTAATTGTGAGAACTTTGTATTTTCCTTTAAATATAAATCTTGTAAATATTGTAATAAACTTAGAAATGTGAATGAGCAGCAAATATTATATTTTATGATTTTGAGTATTTATTTCTTGCGGGCTTGACAGCGTTCTACCGCCGACTCTGCGGCGTAGGCTGGCTTGGACACGTCTCGTATCCGAAAAGCGGGTACGGGTCGTGACATATTTTTGTGGTGGCCCATGCAGGTCAGTTTTCGCAAAATATGCGAACTCGTGATGGTACGTTAGTCGTACTATTGCGAGCCTGCGACTAGGAAATGATCATTCACATCTAGGAGTAAATCAATTTTTAGAGAATGACTAGGAATAGGAGTCCCTCATTAATTTGATCATTGGGTAGTTAAGGATAAGGCCATGCAATTTAGATAAGGGTTCATTAAATTAGATAACCTGCCAGCTCTCGGTAGATATACTATACTTTTGATATGACATTATAATCCAATGTGGATCCACTATTCGCTTGGTTAGTTAGGCCTTCATCTTGATAATATGTTCAATTTTCTTTTTGCTTTATTAAATATAAATCTTATATCATAAGTTAGAATTGTCTATTTTAAATTCTCTTTTGCTGTAAGGAGTTAGTTTATAATTTCTGATTCTGTTATTCCTGTATGAATCTCGAGGTAGATTGCTTCAAAGTTTTTCCCTCAACCATTTGAAATATATATGAGATAAATGTTAGGATGTTCTTATTTTCCTTGTCGTCAGTTATTTCCCCCGGTCAACCTTTTACTTTAAGGATTGAGACTTACAGGCAGGTGTTTACGCTTTCTACCATAGTCAACTAAGTTGAATCCCTAGCAGCTCTTTGACGTTCTTAGGAATATAGTTGGAGCATTTTACCGACTGCGATGACTAGACAGCAGCGCACTGTCGCCAACTACCTGAGGGCGGAGAGTGTGGGTTCACTGCAGCCAGCAGCGCACTGGCAAGGCACAGCCCATAGAATTAAAATCCTTTCGAAGAATTGTAGGTTATGGATCATTGCTAAAACTATGTCCTAGTTGACCTCTTTAGATCTTAGATACCCATGTGTCAATATAAAGTAGAGTACCTGATAGCCTATCACAATTGAATCATGGAACCAAGGGTTTACCACCGCCCGAGTATACGGAGGAGGCATAATTCTCGGTGAAATGACTTCAGATGTGATTACAAGTTTAGGATATTATAGAGGATAGAAAAGTGCCATGTATGCCCTCTAAAATCTAAAACCAATACTAATGTAAGTTCTGTAAGTTGAGTAGTATGTCTCCCAACCTAGCATTTTGTGGTCCTTGTGATCTATTGACGAGGAAATTGACTGACACTAATAGGTTTTATATAGAAAATAGAACTCAGAAGTCCATAACTCATTAGTCGACCAAGGCCTTAGAGATAGGAAGATTATAGGAAGACTGTATAAGCAAGAACACCAGGTAAGGTTTTGATTCTCTCAAAACTCGAACTACTTATTTCCTCCTTTCAAAAATCTTGCCTACTTATATTTTGACTATCTTGACCAATGCTGCTATTACAGCCTAGTTTTGCAAGCTTACTCTTTTATCGAGCTTGATTCGAGACATATATTTATTGGGGACGCCCGCTAACATATTATCTAATCAGAATCATTATATTACGGTCTGATCAACCATGATGCATTTGGTTCGCTCTTTATTTACTTACACTATGTGGATTGAGATATCGAGGTATCCAGGATCTCATCCACGACTGCATTGACAATCCCTCTTGAATTATACACTCGCCTTTGAATCACGTAATTGTAATCAACGACATCTCTCTCGAACTCTTTATTGATTTGTCTTTCACTGATTGGAAAGACGAAAGCTCGTAATTGATAGATAGATACCGAGTATCCCCATGGCTACGATAGTTGTATATGCAAGTGTAGCTACCATCGGCCAACCATATGACTAGAACCTTGCCTTAAGTTACCCGTTCTCCTCTCGACCCTCAAGCTACTATTGGGACCTTCTAGCCAACTAAATTTGAGAATGATTAGGATCCTTCCCTTGATCAAATGTCAACCTAGGAGACTACCTATTCTCAAGAGACCAAATGTTGTGAGCCTCTAATCATTTGTTTGAAGCTTGCTTCAACTAGAACCCTTGTGACAATAGTCTGGCAGGTTTGACCCCAATAGAGATTCACGACTCAGTTGTTAGAAACCTTTTCGTATGATGTGCCTTAGAGCAGGTTACCCCGTCTATAACTCTTGTATACTATGGATGTGTATGTTTCTCTATTTTATCGACCATGTGTTATTGTACACCCTCGTTTCTCATTTATTGAGGAATAATCATTGACTTGACTTACATCTACCATATTTTGTTACACCGTGCCTTATTCTTTATTAACAAGAGTCGAGGTACAATATTCGGACTTTGAAATTCTTCTAACCTCGATATTCCTAAAACCATGTCTTAGTTTCTAAGGTGGGTAGACAGTAAGCCTTCAAAATTTTAGGATATACCGGGATTACCGATTGATTTGAATAATTTTCATTAGGATAATAATTAGTGCTCCATGGACTCCCACTTTCCATTTAGATCTTTTTCTGCCCCGGCCGTGCCATTAATATTCGGAGCACGAGACCAGCTGTTATATTCCAACAAATTTTTTATGCAAGATCTAGACGAGTTCACCTTCACCTAGGTATATCATGTCCCACTCAAACACGTCCCCTTGTACTCTATTTTTATGGTACAATTTTTAGGTCAAAAGGGACTAGCTATAACCGTTACCATAGTAACCATATGCTTTTCGACTTCCATTAGAGCCTTAACCTTGACTCAATTCCTTCGACCAATATGGTAGTGAGCTACTCGAAGCCCACTATGAACATGCCACTAGTGTGCCACCCAATTGAGGTCTCATGTGCTCCTTAAACACAAAGTCACTGAAGGCACATTTTGAGCTTTAGGGACCTAGCTAACCAACCTGATGGGCAACTAGCTCAACCCCTTGGGTAGAAACCTATTCTAGGATACCCTAATCTAGTAGAAATAGTTATATCATTGGGATCTTGTTCGGTCAATATAGATTGAAACCCAATGTTCATCCAACCAACGACTGACGCCTAATAGGGAACCCATTAAGACCCAGTGAAACCCATCCATGCACCCCACCATATCTGGACTATAAAACCGAACTATTAAAATAGGTCCCTATACCAATTATGTAGGCTCCACCTCTTGGAATGTGCATTCATTCGTAACCCTTATTCTATCTACCTGGAAGTCGCGATACGATCTTGTAGTGCACCTTTATCCCTTGCTTGTGTGTTTAAATAAACACGGAATAGATCACAATCTTGATTTCATAAATTTTGTTCTATTTTGGAATCCTGTTTAGAGTAACTTCGAGAAAGGAATTTATGTATTGCATGGATTGTAAGCCCCTCTAAGAAACAAGTGTTCTTCGAGTTAGCAAGTGACTAGACTGGAGTAGTCCAATCTAGCAAATAAGACAATAGGTTCATAAATTTTCTTTCTATCTGCATCATTGGATACTCTCCACGGCTCTTGAAATTTCATATTCGCTCTCGATAATTTTTCCTTATCTTCCTGTCCTCCCTATTGAAGAGTGATGAATAGTCATGCTTATTAGAATTTATTAATAATTCTTACCTACTTGTATAAATTTCGTTGCTTGTTAAATTTGGGTTGTTTGATAAATATGAGAGGATTATATATGCCATATGCAGTAGATATCTATTGGTAGAAATTTTAGCAATTAGTTGGAAGATTATAAAGTTTTAGCGATATGAGATTTGATGGAGTAGTGTGACCAAAGGTGGGTAGAAGTCCTCAAGCATTCGGGGTTATAGAATGGCTAAAAAAGGTTATAAAATATTTTGAGGAATTAAATTTGAGAAGATTGTGGTAATAATGGATCTATTCTTTTATCTTTATTTTTTAATTTTAGGCATGTTTATGAGTTAGAATTTCGAGGACGAAATTATTTTTAAGGTGGGTAGATTTGTAGCTTTCCTTCTCGAAAAATTTTTGAAAATATTTTTATTATTTATTTGATTTAAATGGCAATTTTAGATTTTATAAATAGTTATTTAGTTTATTATTACGGTAGATGATTTTAGTCATTGTTAGGAATTGAGTACAAGGTGATTAGAAATCATGGCACGGATAGTGCAGTGACGTGCTTTGATTAGTGTATTAGCCATGCCTAGGAAGGCCGAGCCATAGTGATGCCCTAACCAGGAAAACCAAGCTAAGTTGTGGCATGACCATTATAAATATTTTAATTATTTATTATTAATATTATTTGACATTAGGAGACCCGGTTGTACCAAACCAGTCCGGACTAGACCCGTACCAAGCCCATGCCCATGCAGTCATGCGGGACGTTCAATAACATTCGTGTTGATGTATTTTGGGTTTGATGGTGTCGTATTCCGTCTTAATGATCTAATGAATATTTTCTAAGTATTTTTAATTAAATATTATAAATGTTATTATTAATTGATATTCAACAGCAACTATATATAAATAGGTCCTTGTATATTTTTGGGATAATTAGACTGTGCATGATGGTATATACCCCATTATTAGTTTATGGAATTTCGTTATTATTATTTTTTTTTTATTAAGGTTATCATTATATAATATTATTCATATTATTGGTTATATTATTTTTAAAGAATACATGTTTTAATATATATATGTAATATTGAGGTTAATTAGATTCATGGAGATTACTATATATATATATATATATATATATATATATATATATATATATATATATATATATATATATATATATATATATATGGATATTTGGGTGCTTATTAAATAATTGTGAATATATACTCGCATTATTGTTTTATAAAATAAAGTGAATATATATAGAGTTATATAATTATATACGTATAAATGTGTCCATATATAGGTATACATATATACGTGTGAAGGTGTAAGAATATATAAATATATATTAAATATATTTGCATGTTTATGTATATATAAATATACGTATGAGTGGGTATATATAATATATATGTATATGTGTGCGTATACATATACGTATAATTATACTTAGATATTTATAAATGAAATGTAATGAATAAGGAAAAGAAAAAGAAATAATCATATAAAACCCTTTCCCATGGGCCCAGCCCACCTAAACTAGCCCAAGCCAGACCCGACCTGCCCCCACAGCCCGAGCGGATCTCTGGTGATACAGCAGAACCCTCATCCTTCTGTTCGATTTTGAGCGCCGTATATATAAATATACGTATCGGGATCGGGACAACAAAACCCTAGCTCCTAACACCAGCGCCACACGACCACCCAGTGGTCCGACGACCCACCCGCCGTCGGCACAACCACCGTGCGCGGCCGGAGCCGCCGCGCGCACAGCCACGATCCGCGCCACACGACAGCAGCATGGCAGCAACGGGGCACTCTTCGGGGTAGGTTTTCTCCATCCATTCTCCATGAAATTTTGATTTATAAATTTCTATGAATAGCTGGGTTAACCCTCGATCAACGCCTTCAATTAGATTTGTTTAGTTTGCCTTAAATAAATTATATAAATTCCTGAAATTTTGGGAAACCCAGCGAAGAACAGCGTATTAAAACTGTTCTGGACCCCAACTTGGAAGGCAGTTCGTGGCCAACCTATTAACAGATTTCGAAAACCAATTTACAACAGTCTTAGACAACCTATAGGACACTGAAACCCAGTTTACGGAAATCGATTTCATCGACTACGTGCCGAGAAATCGGATTCCGAAGTTTGGCGAAAAACTATTTTTAAATATTAAAAATCTAGAAAATATCTCCGATACCACGTGCGTCCCGCCAAACCGGGCGACTTGGTCGCGAACCGAAAGCATCAAAAGGTGCGTAACGGCTTCGTGGTCGTGTGGGCTTTGACGAAATTTAAATTGGTCGCGTGTGCGCGATGAATTTGATGCGTATCCGTCGAAATTCACCATATCGGCCTCTGTGCAAGTTTTCCAATTACTTTGTGCACGTTCGTCAGATCGAGACAAAACTTGTGCCAGCAGGACTGTATCATTTTTTTGGTCCTGTATGCCAAGTTTGGTCCAATTCTGAGACAGTAGAATCGGAACGCCGTTTGCGGGCCCCACGGTCCGACTCAACGGGCAATTTTGTGCACGGCCCTTCGGAATCCAACTTTGGACATACGGTTGGGTTCGTATCGAAAAACTGGATCTGTTGACATATAGTTTGACGACTTTAGAGACCGTTTACTCTAGCACGCTTTTCGGTGCAAAGCGGGTCCAACGACGGACATCATTTTTGCCCAAAATTACCCTTTTGTCCCTGTATCCAGAATTGGACTTAAGGACAGACAATCCTAGCTAATTTGACTATTCTAAGAACGTTGGTAATGTTTATTTCAGCATCTGGAGACTTCTGCATGTGTTGACTGATTGTGGCTTATTGAGTGGTATAGTATTATTGGTTTCTCCAGCTAAGGACCTCAGGCAAGTGCACTTTCTGATTGCTTTCGATTTATAGTAGTCTTTTCATTTCATATCTATACATATATCTTGCTGCTTGTTGACACGCTCATCACACGGAGTAGTCGGGAGGGAAAATATCTTAGTAGACATGTGGACTACCCAGAACTATTCCTGTGTCTTTCGTGAATGCTAGCAGCTGCACACGACACGTACAGTGTGCCTTATTTACCCCTAGCCGTTCACATGTTGAAAATAATATTTTATACCACATAGGTAGATGTCTTTTTATTTTTTCTTTACTTCTCAACCGTGCTTTGTCATCAGTTACTTTATAGCTTTCATATTCCATATATTATTTTCATGTCTTGTTAATTCTATTGTGTTTTCACATTGCCGTCGGTTTGTGTACTTGTTCCATTCCTGACTAGAAACTAATATTTTTCAGGTTTAGCCGCGATCACTCTTAGCACTGGGAAGACATGGGTATGTTGAGGCCGACCTAGATAGTGGAACTAGTTGTCATTTTCATTAATTGTGAGAACTTTGTATTTTTCTTTAAATATAAATCTTGTAAATGTTGTAATAAACTTAAAAATGTGAATGAGCAGCAAATATTATATTTTGTGATTTTGAGCATTTATTTCTTGCGGACTTGACAGCGTTCTACCGTCGACTCTGCGGCGTAGGCTAGCTTAGACACGTCTCGTATCCGAAAAGCGGGTGCGGGTCGTGACACGAAATATGAGTTTTTCTTAGATAGAGTGGAGTTCCTAGGGCATGTGGTGACTGGTGAGGGGATTTCTGTGGATCCCAAGAAGATTGAAGCAGTGGAAGCATGGACACCTCCCAAGTCAGTAGCAGAGATTCGTAGTTTCCTAGGGCTAGCAGGATACTACAGGAAGTTCGTAAAGGGTTTTGCCAGGATAGTAGAGCCTATGACGAAGCTTACACGGAAGGACGAGGAGTTCATCTGGAGCGATGCCTGCTAGTCAGCATTTAAAGAATTGAAGAGAAGACTCACGACAGCACCAGTTCTAGCTTTGCCATCTGGATCAGGAGGGTTCGTCATCTACAGCGATGCTTCAGGAAAAGGCTTGGGATGTGTGCTTGAGCAGAACAAGAGGGTCATTGCTTATGCTTATAGACAGTTGAGGCCTCAGGAGAAGAATTATCCCACACATGACATGGAGCTTGTAGCAGTCATTTTTGCCTTGAAACTGTGGAAGCACTATTTGTATGGGGAGAGAGTGGACATCTTCACGGACCACAAAAGCCTGAAGTATGTCTTTACTCAGAAGGAGCTGAATATGAGACAGCACAGATGGCTGGAACTCATGAAGGATTTTGACATCAATCTGCAGTACCACCCTGGGAAGGCGAATATGGTAACAGATGCTCTTAGTCGATATCCTGTTGCTATGTTTCTCACTATGGACTGGCATCTTCTAGAAGTCCTTGAGAGCCTTGGGATCGAGATTGTTCTACCAGGAGTAGGAGGACAGCTGATGCACATGCAGATACAGTCATAATTGTTAGAGAAGATCAAGGAGGTCTAGTTTCTTGATGAGGGACTCCGATGTCTCAGAGGCCAGGCGGAGGCAGGATTGCTTGACGACTTCACCATTGCATAAGATGGATCGTTGAGACACGGGAACCAGTTGTGTGTGTGTCACTCCCCGTTCCCAGAATGCGTATTTTAATACGTATATTGCTTGAATGTATTTATTTAGTATTTATCATGTATAATTATTTAGTATTTACCATGTATCATCCTGTATTTAAATTCCTATAATTCATTATCTGTATTTATCATGTTTCATATTAATTAATTATCTGCTCTTTAATTTTTATGTTAATTAATTATCTGTTCTTTAATTTTCATGTTAATTAATTATCTGCTCTTTAATTTTCATGTTAATTAATTATCTGCAATTAATTTCTGCAATTTATTATCTGTATTTTAGTTTTTCTGCAATTTTATTCTCTGCTTTAGTTAGTCTTTTCGGGTTGGCCTTGATGGACCCGAATGCAACCCGGCCCAAACTCCCACCTACCACCCCCTTTGCTATTTAAAGTCACCATCTCCTTCTCTCTCCTCATAACTCTCATTCTCACCATTACTTCTTCTTCTTCTTCCACACCACTTCTCCACCTACCAGCAGCAGCAGTAGGCAAGTACAATCTTGCTTCTTGCTTGGAGAACCATTTTTATGGTTCATTATTCTTTCTCTCATAATCCTGAGAGAGTTTAGTGCTTGGCATTTTTGATTTCTGTGGCTTGTTTTCTCTAGATCTAAGTTGTTACATTTTCGGTTGTGCATGGGTTCTTGATCTCCCAACTTGGCGTGTATTTCTGGCACTGGAACGAAGGCTCCATAGGACTTGGAGTTCGGGAGATGTTGCACGCACACGTTCTTACGTGCTCGCGTAAAACATCAGCCCAGTCACGCACACGTTCTTACGTGTCAGCGTGTATTTTTAGTCACGCACACGTTCTTACGTGTCAGCGTATATTTTTAGTCACGCACACGTTCTTACGTGTCAGCGTGTATTTTTAGTCACGCACACGTCTATACATGTCTGCGTGAATTTTGAGTCACGCTCATGTCTTTACATGTGTGCGTGAATTTTGAGTTACGCACACATCTTTGTATGCGTGCGTGAATTTTCTATCACGTCCACTCTGTGCGTGCGAGGATTTTCTATCACGTTCACCCAGTGTGTGCGTGAATTTCTTTCCACGCTCACGCTTGCCAGCGTATATTATTTTATACGCTCACTCCTTCAGGCTAGACTTGGCATACCCTTTTTACGCGCACGATTCTTGCGTGACTTTTGGACTTAGCATAGACTGGTTGGCGTGACTTCTTGACCTGGGTGTTTCTATTTATTCATTAAAGGATGGCATGATAATTTTCCTATTATGTCCTTATGCCTTTTTACATGAACTTAATAATCTTAGCATGTTAATGATTGTGTATTAGTGTCCTGTGTCTTGATTGATTGATGGATACCTAGTAAGACTGGAACTTGACCTTGAGAGTTATAGACTCGACCCATTTAATGCTAAATGACTTTCATGCCTTGTCACCATTGATGACGATGGTATCATTGACTAATAATTGATCATGCATTCCTAGTTGGAACTAAGAGACTGGCTAGTCGTCTTATTGAATTGAATGAATGAGACACGTTCATGTAATGAACTATTGCAATCGATTAGCCGATCCCGAATATTTGCATACAGGCACATGCAGGTTTCAAATTATTTATTTATTTATTTAGTTATTTATTTATCTTACAAAAACAGCATGTGTAATTTATGGTCAAGGCATGATTATTCCGTGGTTAGATTTGATTGTTGCATTACGCTATGTAAGACCTATAACCTAGCCGCACGGGTATCGTTGTAGAGTTGTGCATATCGTACCCCGTACAAAAGTATTCATTTGAATGACCATAATCCACGGCATGGAATTTCACTCAACGTAGGGACTATTAAGTTAAATAAAATAATGATGGCATGGAGAGAATGGATTCCCGAGTTCTTACATGGCAGCCCCCTTGGGACGAGTAGTACCCGACGGGCCGGCTGGTTCCCACAGATACTGTAAATCTGCCATACGGGCAGGGAACAGTATCTGCTTTTATTATTATTGTATATTATATATTGATGACGGGTGTCCTGCTGGGACTCGTCTAATTCATGCATGGCACAATTGATTGACTGGATAGACTAACCTTGCTCGCACATAGTAAGAACTGAGGAATCTCTATTGCATAATTCCAGGATAACTTGGAACTCATATTAGCAAGCCGTAGTAGTTGATTGGTCATTCAAGATGATTTTTTTGTGTACTGCACTACTCTGTTACCTAACTGGGATGATTAGAATGTCAGGACATGACGGACCAACTTCTGTCCTTGTTTGGTTGGGAGGTTGGTTCGAAGTGTCGTGATGTGATGTGAATCCTAGTGGAAAGCAGAGATCTATTATCATTATATTCTTTTACTTACTGGTTTAGTCCTTTATATCGTCCTTCCTTGTGGTACTTGCTATTAGAGGTCTAACCTCTCTGGTTTTGCATGGCCAGATTCAGAGTCGGTTCTCGAGGATCCAGCTTACTTCCACCTTCAAGATGGTCAATACTAGAGGAATGATTGCAGGAGGACTCGAGTGGGTTCCTTACTTCACCGCTCGTTTTGTCATTTACTTTATACTTAGCCGTTTGGCACCGACATGTTAGTCGGATTGTCTTGTACTTACTTTTACATAATTGTAACTAAGTCAGACTGCAGCTGATAACAATTGTGTACACTTGCTTCATCATCTGGCTATGTTTTGTAAAGCCAGATATCAAGAACATTTTGACTGAGCATTTGGGATGCCTTACTGTTTTATCTCATATGTTCTCTATTACTGTTTTTTGATTGAATAATTGAGACAATAGATGTGAAGTGACCATAGAAAGACTTTTATGTAGTATGTACCCCCCTCGTCTGGTTAGACAGTATTGATCGTATTATATGGTATTCATCTACCCATAATACGTAGCTGGCTGAGTCATTCCCCCGCTCTCCAGTATTCTGGTTCTGGGGCGTGACAGTGTGTCCAAGGACTTGCGGGTGGAAGTGATGCAGGAGGCCCGCCAGTCGCAGTATTCTATTCATCCTAGGTCTACCAAGATGTACAAGGATCTGCGAGAGTATGTTTGGTGGTATGGAATGAAGAGAGAGGTTGCCAAATTTGTTTCTAGATGCCTTGTGTGCCAGAAAGTTAAGGCAGAGCGCCAGAGACCAGCAGGATTACTCCAGCCTTTACCTATTCTGGAATAGAAGTGGGAGCATATCACCATGGACTTCGTCTCTGGATTGTCGCGTACTCCCAGTGGCAAGGATACTATTTGGGTGATCGTGGACAGACAACGAAGTCTGCTCATTTCATTCCGTTCAAGGTTGGGCTGTCGAGCGAGAAGCTTGCAGACCTCTACATGCGTCAGATCGTGAGGATTCACGGAGTGTCGGTTAGCATCATTTCAGACAGAGACAGCCGCTTCATATCACACTTCTGGAGGAGTCTACAGCTGAGCTTGGGGTCGCAGTTGAAGTTCAGCACCGCTTATCATCCACAGAGGGATGGGCAGTCCGAGAGGACCATTCAGACATTGGAGGATATGCTGCGGGTTTGCGCACTTGATTTCGGCGGTTCGTAGGAGGATCATTTGCATCTAGTGGAGTTTGCGTATAACAACAGTTATCAAGCTAGCATCGAGATGACCCCGTTCGAGGCACTATATGGGCGGAGATGTCGCACGCCTTTATCTTGGGACAATGTTGGCGAGAGAGCTTTGCTTGGGCCAGAGATGGTGGTAGACTCAGCTGAGAAAGTCAGACTGATCAGGGAGCATCAAAGAGTTGCACAAGATCGGCAGAAGCACTGGGCGGACAGCAGCAGACGGCCACTTGAGTTCGCAGTTGGAGATAGAGTATTTCTGAAGATCTCGTCGACTATGGGCGTCATCAGATTTGGCAGAGGCGGAAAGCTCAGTCCGAGATTCATCGGGCCTTTCGACGTGACAGCACGAATTGGCGAGGTGGCCTATCAGCTAGCGCTTCCAGCTAACCTAGAGGGAGTGCACGACGTTTTCCACGTATCCCAGCTTCGACGCTACATTCCAGATTCGAGCCAAGTGGTGGACTATTCAGGGCGAGAGGTGGGCCCGAGCTTGACCTACGAGGAGCAGCCAGTAGAGATCCTTGATAGGAGGGAGAAGCACCTGCGGAACCAGACTATTCCACTTGTCCACGTCATGTGGAGACACCACTCTCTAGGAGAGTCCACATGGGAGCGCGAGGATGAGATGCGAGAGCGCTATCCCAATCTGTTTGATTGATTTGATTGTACCCTGTTTCTTTTAAAAATTCTATTTTTCAATAAATGACTGGTGTTTGGACCTTTTGTGATTTACTGAGATTTATTTTTGGTTCTTTGAATTTCGAGGACGAAATTTTTTAAGGAGGGGAGATTTGTAACTCCACTTCCCGGTTTAAAAAAAATTATATATATATTTTTCTTTTTTCTAGGAATTAAATGGAATTTTAATTTATTTTCCTTAAACACTATTATTATTATTAATAATTGTGGACCTTATCAGGCAAAGCCCACTTCTTAGCCAAAGGATAAGAATTCTTTTATATAAGGACTCTCATGAGACCTTAATATAAATTGGGTCTTCAGCTAAGCTTTCCTTAATTCTTTTTTATTTTCAATTAAATTTCTCCTTTTTTTTTAACCGAGTAGCAGGAGTAGGAAATTGAATTCCCGCCCAAATTGATAGCCTTTTCCTCACGCTAACTTAACAGCCTATTTAATCTCCTCCTTCCTCCTTGGATCTACACCATTCCATTGTTCGTTCTCTCTAAAACTTTTCCTGCAACTAGCTCAGAGAAGGAACCATGGCGATGTTGATGATACAGCTAGCCATGACGGAGACTTCTACTCCGGTGAGCAGCTAGGCTTCGTTCACGAAGGACGTTCGACTTCAGACTTTGAATTCCCTGACGTTGAACTTCGCATTTTCTTCGATCTGCAGAATCGAGTCATCGGTGAGTATCGATCCTGAACTTGAGGTTTGATCGATAGATTTTTATATCGATCTATGGTTCTTTAAAAAAAATCTTGAATTAATTTCAGATCTGGTTGATCGGTCAGATCGAATCAACTCAGTGATATTCGATCGACAAGCTCGAATCAAGTAAGCTTTATTTTGATACTTGATTTAGTTTTCTAAAATTGGGATCGATTGAATTTCTTTTGTTCTTGATGAATTCAAGTATGATTTTGAGTTCTGAAATCTTCCTTAATTTTCGATCATCTACGAATCTCCAGAACTTTTGTACGTCGAACCGATCGTAACCTCTTGAGTTGGATTAAGGGGTAAGTGTTTGATTCTTTGTTTCATTCAATCCTGGAATTAGTGTGCCTTGAGAGGAACATATCATGACCTACTCTGTATTATTCTTCCTCTGTTTTGTTTTGTAACAGTTCGATTTGTTATTCAAGAGGATCGGGACCCAATTGGCCGGAGGACTTGTGTTCAGTTCATTCGTAACAACACCAGTACAATTTTAAAATTGATTTTATCAGGTAAGTTCCGATCTGTCCAATTTTCAGTCATTCGTACAATCTAGATTAAGTTGCTTGTACCTAAAGTTAAATTGTGTTTGTTTGAGTTGGGTATATATCCAATTTTCAGATATGAGCGTTTAGGAGTATATAAGGTTGAGCGAGAATTTGTATCAGTACACTTTGGATTTATGTATTGTTAATGTTGGGCTTTGACTCATCTGATGTGAGAATATCAGTTGGAATTGACACTGTCACAGGAGAAGCTTTCCCTAACTCATTCTTCTTGATAGAAGTTTCTCATTTAGGTAGGAACACTCTAAGTTGGTAATGTAGGACCTAATACTTATTGGAGAGGTAGGACTCTGAGTTGCAGGATTATCCTAACTAGGTTGTATCAGTATTTACTGATACCAGTGGGTGGTTGAAGGCCAGTTATCTGTTAAATGTACATTGTGTTTTGTCATTTAATCCTTAAGGAAATATATGCTTATCTTTTATTCATGAGGGGTGTTTTCACTTGAGCTCTATAGACAGGTTAATATTAATGTCAACAGTTTACTAATGTTCAAGTTACTTAGAAGAAGTATCAGGAAGTTCAGGATGTAGTAGAGGAAGAAGTATCAGGAAGTTCAGGATGTAGTAGAGGAAATGTATTAGGAAGTTCAGGATGTAGTAGAGGAAATGTATCAGGAAGTTCAGGTTGAGTAGAAGAAATGTATCAGGAAGTTCAGGTTGAGTAGAAGGAAATGTATCAGGAAGTTCAGATTGGGTAGGAGAAAATGTATCAGGAAGTTCAGGATGTAGTAGAAGGAAATGTATCAGGAAGTTCAGTTGGGATTTTGATATAAAGACTGGGCAACAAACAGGATGAACTTCAGAGTATCACTAAGTAGAGAAAACCTGAGCAGTATATAAAATTAGGGGTTGGCCTTGGTGCTAGACTATATAGAACTCATTGGCAGGTTTTTAGCCATGCTTAACTCACCTATGCTCTTCGTGACAGATTACTTCATATATGTGTCTTAATAAGTTTGATGAATTGAATCCCTATATCAATGATCTGATCTAACTAGTGAACCTGAGATTGGATGGCCAGTGTAGACTGAGAAATGTCTCAGTGTAACCTCAGGGGACTATCAGTGAAGGCCTAAGAAGCCATCTCAATGGAAGCTGAGAATTTACATATGCATTGTTGAACCGGGGGCCATACCTTCATGTCCTGGTTCGACTTCATGAACTGGATTATATATATGTGCTGCTTCATTTAAAGTTGCTGTAGGACACCAAACAAATTCAGCCAGGGACTTAGTTTTGCTGAACTGAATTCTGGATCTGTTCTCTGATCATTTAGTTCCCAGGTTTATTGTAGCCATGATAAACATTAGGTAAGCCAGTTTAGATGGTACCTTAATCTGGACATTGTATCTGGATTCAAGGATGAAATCTGAGAATTGGTAGGAAACCTCCCCATTAGAGACACTCTAAATTTCTGTTGT
Organism: Iris pallida; assembly: GCA_029216955.1. Lineage (NCBI taxonomy): Eukaryota > Viridiplantae > Streptophyta > Magnoliopsida > Asparagales > Iridaceae > Iris > Iris pallida. Next base: position 4,989,928 of record JANAVB010017198.1, read on the forward strand.
AACAAACAGCACTTTATGTCACGCCCCGCTCCCATAGGAGCGATCGTCCTCGCTAAGGCATGATGCCGCACGAGCCTAGATTACGCTCGTGCAAGGCGGGTTCCATAACGGCCGATTTCAGCGGCTGCGACGGGGTCGTCGCAGCAAAGTCCCATGCAGAGACATTGAACGTACAGCAGAAATTTAGAACAAACACAAGTTATTCAATAGAAAGCTCTTTATTGATATTGATACAAAGATTACAATAGGCGCAAGGCCAATATTACAAGTCTCTCAAGCTCACTCAAGCTCACATTACAAGTCACTCAGCTCTTTCTCATCTCTCAAATACAAGTTTTGATCCAGCGGAAGCTTCGGAAGGCGACGTCCATACATTATGTCCCGTATAAGTCTTTACTCCATGCGGCCGTACGCTTTAAATTGCCAAGGAACTCCGTGCCTCGACGCATCCAAGCGAGCTCCGCGCCACGAGCTTCTACCTGTGCCTGCACATAAAAACTATGTGGGTGTCAGTACTCAACTGTACTGGTGGAATGAGCTCCTCGCCCACCCATACAAACCCAACACGTTATTTTACTTTGTGCAACATAGTCCCTTCTTATCAATTGTCTTTCTACTCTTGCCTTAGGATCAGTTTTAGGACAGACGCCTTGGCCTATTTCGTATCTCTAGACCATCATGTGCTTGCAACGACAATGTTAACTCATACCTTACCTCAAGATCCTTCTCGTGCCAACAACGTTAACCTATCGAGTCGTGTTTGCCTTACGGCTTAAAATCAGAGATGCAACTACGCGATGAAGCTCCATTTTTCGTGTGATCGTGCTACAAACCCTTGCTGAGGCCGTGCCTCGCATAATAAAATTTACGTTGAACTTATCCGCGGCAGACCGCGTCGTGCCTTATGAAACTTACCATGTTCTTCCCTGTCAATTGTTATTATTTTCATACCAAGTGAAATATTTCGTATGGTTGGTCACTGGCTCCCAGAGCCATCGTGGACTCATCTAGCTTTTGTTAGACGGGGTCCTTTCAGCGTGAGTAGCGAGCCTCGCTGTAAGTCCTCGCCTAACCCGTGTCCAGCACAGCTAATTACTTGTTTCCTTTTTCGGCCGTAACGGTCCCGTGGCCCTCGGGTTGTCGTGCGAGGAAACGCTCACCTTGTCGACAAGTTGTCCAATGACCGTGCAAAGACATGTTTTTAGTTGTTAAGACAGCCTGTATTTTCTTTGAAAACTTGCACATTCATTCATGTTCGTGCCCTTGCATTTATCTTTTCATTCGCAACAACACTTTCCAAACTCAATAAATCAACCGTGGCTCGTGCCTGAAAATACTAAGTCCGTGACATCGTGCCTTAAACCAACTTGAACTTTACGCGATGCCACCGCCCAAGACATACTCTATATGACGGGCTTGAAACCGTAAGACTAAGTTGTCATACCCAGCCGTAGAACTTGTAGGACCGTGCTTGGAATGACTTAGGTCGACCACTATCACTTTGCCTAACTTAATCAAGCCTACAACTTAACCCAAGGGACGAGCAAAGACTATGCCAAGCCTTGCATTACAGAAATGTGCATGCTTTATCGAAGGACCCAGTGTCGTTTTCAAAGCACACCGTGCACCAACTCTCCTTCTCCCAAGCCACGGGACGAAGGACCCAGTGTCGTTTTCAAAGCACACCGTGCACCAACTCTAAGCCGACCATTGGACCTTTCCATATTCTGACTCAATTCGACCGTCGGGATTATTCCCTTTAATTATGTGGATTCGTCACTTTTATTATCAAGCCTACTTGTGCAAGTTGAAAACATGTGATTTATTATATGAAGGCAAAGATGAGGCAAGTTCACCGAAACTACCCCACCTGAGCGTGCGGTCGTCTCGACCAAGCGATGTCTTCGAGCAGTCGTTGCAAGGCTAAGTCCGAACGCCGTCGTCGTTTCGATTCCTCCGATTGACTGAGCGGGACGGGGCACTACATCATACACCACTCAGAAAAAGTTTCGTCCTCGAAGCTAACTGAGTACACTTATCGACTTATCACTCGACTCAACATTCTACGTTTCTCAAACACATTTCTCCTATACGTTCCCTCAATTCGAGCCACGCTCGTGCTATCCACAATCCTTTCTTCAAAACTCACGATCTTAAAATCCTCGACACTTTTCCGTTCCTCAAGTCTCACTTGATTCAACGTTTCACTTAGTATGGATCGTGCACATATCTTAGGCGTCCCCAAAATACATGCATTTCAACCAAGCCTCGTGATAGCGAATCCTGCCATCACCATCCGAGTCGGATCATGCACATATTCAAGCGTCCCTGATATACATGCATTTCAACCGATACTCGCGAGTGGTGCCTCCACAAATCTTACCACTTCACACTTGGACGTCTACATAACTACTAGGCTATGTCTTTCCATTAGTATTGGAATCATAGTTCCCAAACAAGAATATCAACATTGACCCCATCCTAAGGTTAAACCAAATTGGTAGTATGGGATCTTTCTACCCAAGCTCGCATCACTCCGATTTCTAAACTTCGAGCATAGATTGCCTACACACATCCCAACATTTTGTCGCACGGGGTCCGAGTCATTCAGCAAAGCCATCCTACAACAACTCACGTTCAACCAATTTCACGACGTATCCAAATCGCTCATTCAATAAGTCATCTTGTATAGTCTATCCCTTCAAACACGCTCGATATAGCAGCCTATCAATCCTTCTCATTTCAAGCACGCTATGACACAATTTAGTCGCTAACAAAATTTTACATTCTATATTTCCTAAGTCATCTATTCCAATTCACGTAATCGATCGTGAGGTCGTCTAGCTTAACAATATATTGTACTCCGATCTCACGTGAGTCAGATTATCCACGGTGGGCATGAATCACCATGCACGCTCCCGCGGGATAATTATCCTCATCGGGACGTAACTCTTATTTTGCGTCTAGACTAATTCATTCTCGATACGCAAATTGGATCTACTTAATTCTCAAGTTTATTTCATTTATCAATCGCAAGTCCTAACATCCTCAAATTTTTCTTCGCCTCAAACCGACAAATCGAGACAATCAAAGTTGCCGTATCCAGATTTTTTGAGTTCGACCATTCCCGCGACATGAATCACCATGTCAGCGCTCATGCGAAACAATCGCCCCAAATCCGACGCGACGTATGTGCGAGGCTAGAGTTGCACTCGCGCAAGACAAGATCGTCGATGTTGTGGTTATTCGCGTAACCCTCAAGACACTTTCATTTTCATCCGGCATTCATCTCAATCAAAATCCTAAGTATAGCATCCAACCGAACAATAACACTTGCACGATCGTTATTCGTTGAGTTAGAGTACCTCCGAGTTACCGTATATTGATCTTTGATACGCCTCAATACCATCGACGATATGCGTAACCTGACGATCTTCCTTTGTAACAAGTTCCGAGTCATGCGAATGATGCTTTCGTCCGACTGGATAATCTCCTTGACATTCCATTCAGGTTCGATCATTATCCCTCGAATCATTCACAACATCAATTTCCTCAAACCAATTTCACGTATTGCTCATCCGTTTATCTTAAGTCATCGACCAACGTGTTTTCCTCAATTCGCAACATTCCTTGCTAACTCAAATCATCGAGCAACATCTATTTCAATCCTCAGAGTCATTTCCAAACATTCGAATCAAACTTTTCATGCACGCTATCCTCTTGTCGTGCTAACTTTTCATATATGATCCGTATCAATTTCTTCGATCAAGTCATTCATTTGTACACCCTAACTTTTTTCTCGATTCGATTTTACCTACAATATCATTTTCAAGTTTCACACTTGCGTAATCCTCAATCCCGTGCACGTTTCGTGCGTATCGTTTCAAATTTGTTCGAATCCACTTATCAAACTTCATGACAACAACTCACTCAATCTAAGGCTTTGCATATGGGCGACGCTTGCTGATAGACTCACCGACACCCCGCATCCTCAATCGATCGATCGACATCCCTGAGGCTATCGTATACACCACTCAGGGATGAAGTCATTTATCAAATCCTCAAAACTATCATTCGATTCACAATCTATTTCCTCAAATTTCCATCTGAACGATTCCTCAATTTCCAAGCACGCTCATCTATATCGCACCGACGATATCGTCGCTCGATAGCACCCCTATCAATAGTCATCTCACTTTACTCAATCGAGTTCAACTCATTGTCGTCCGACACAATTCGAATCCCGTACTCGACTTTTCTAAGATCGATGCGACTTTGGTGTATATGCCCAGCCCAACTTAGCCAACCGTGCTTACGCAAATCATCTTTTTGGTTTATCAAAAACTGTTCTCCTACGTTTTGCAAAATAGATAGACTTATTGTATGGACATCCCGTGGGACATTTGAGAGAGAGCGCACCAACAATATCAACTTGCGGAAGCACAATTCAGAGTTTGCAGAAATAACGGAGTTAAAGAATTCAATCGATAGTCCAAGGACGTAAAGCCATGCTCTGATACCATTATGTCACACCCCGCTCCCGTAGGAGCGATCGTCCTCGCTAAGGCGTGATGCCGCACGAGCCTAGATTGCGCTCGTGCAAGGCGGGTTCCATAATGGCCGATTTCAGCGGCTGCGACGGAGTCGTCGCAGAGAAGTCCCATGCAGAGACATTAAACGTGTAGCGGAAATTTAGAATAAAAATAAGTTATTCAACAGAAAGCTCTTTATTGATATTGATACAAAGATTATAATGGGCGCAAGGCCAATATTACAAGTCTCTCAAGCTTACTCAAGCTCACATTAAAAGTCACTCAGCTGTCTCTCATCTCTCAAATACAAGTCTTGATCCAGCGGAAGCTTCGGAAGGCGACGTCCATACATTATGTCCCGTATAAGTCTTTACTCCATGCGGCCGCACGCTTCGAATCACCAAGGAACTCCGTGCCTCGATGCATCCAAGCGAGCTCCGTGCCACGAGCTTCTACCTGTGCCTGCACATGAAAACTATGTGGGTGTCAGTACTCAACTGTACTGGTAGAATGAGCTTCTCGCCCACCCATACAAACCCAACACGTTATTTTACTTTATGCAACATAGTCCCTTCTTATCAATTGTCTTTCTACTCTTGTCTTAGGATCAGTTTTAGGACAGACGCCTTGGCCTATTTCGTGTCTCTAGACTATTCCGTGCTTGCAACGACAATGTTAACTCATACCTTGCCTCAAGATCCTTCTCGTGCCAACAACGTTAACCTATCGAGTCGTGTTTGCCTTACGGCTTAAAATCAGAGACGCAACTACGCGATGAAGCTCCATTTTCTGTGTGACCGTGCTGCAAACCCTTGCTGAGGCCGTGCCTCGTATAATAAAATTTACGTTGAACTTACCCGCGGCAGACCGCGCCGCGCCTTATGAAACTTACCATGTTCTTCCCTGTCAATTGTTATTATTTTCATACCAAGTGAAATATTTCGTGTGGTTGGTCACTGGCTCCCACAGCCATCGTAGACTCATCTAGCTTTTGTTAGACGGGGTCCTTTCAGCGTGAGTAGCAAGCCCCGCTGCAAGTCCTCGCCTAACCCGTGCCCAGCACAGCTAATTACTTGTTTCCTTTTTCGACCGCAACGATCCCATGGCCTCGGGTTATCGTGCGAGGAAACGCTCACCTTGTCGACAAGTTGTCCAATGACCGTGCAAAGACATGTTTTTAGTTGTTAAGACAGCCTGCATTTTCTTTAAAAACTTGCACATTCATTCGTGTTCGTGCCCTTGCATTTATCTTTTCATTCGCAACAACACTTTCCAAACTCAATAAATCAACCGTGGCCCGTGCCTGAAAACACTAAGTCAGTGACATCGTACCTTAAACCAACTTGAACTCTACGCGACGCCACCGCCCAAGACATACTCTATATAACGGGCTTGAAACCGTAAGACTAAGTTGTCATACCCAGCCGTAGAACTTGTAGGATCGTGCTTGGAATGACTTAGGTCGACCACTATCACTTTGCCTAACTTAATCAAGCCTACAACTTAACCCAAGGGACGAGCAAAGACTATGCCAAGCCTTGTATTACAGAAACATACATGCTTTATCGAGCATTTACGCGGGCGACGCCTATGACTTAAGCGAGTTCATAGTTTTGTGTCGAAGACCAACTCTCCTTCTCCCAAGCCACGGGACGAAGGACCCAGTGTCATTTTCAAAGCACGTCGTGCACCAACTCTAAGCCGACCATTGGACCTTTCCATTTTCTGACTCAATTCGACCGTCGGGATTATTCCCTTTAACTATGTGGATTCGTCACTTTTATTATCAAGCCTACTTGTGCAAGTTAAAAATATGCGATTTATTATATGAAGGCAAAGATGAGGCAAGTTCACCGAAACTATCCCACCTGAGCATGCGGTCGTCTCGACCGAGCGATGTCTTCGAGCGGCCGTTGCAAGGCTAAGTCTGAACGCCGTCGGCGTTTCGATTCCTCCAATTGACTGAGCGGGACGGGACACTACACTTTAGGGCCAAGTATTCTCTTTAGCCTACCTCGAGGTGAAGTAGTAGTATGGTTGTTAATGTAGGTTTTATTCCACTCAATGTTAATTAACTTTACATTTTTATTTTTTTAGATTAAATAGTTACAAGGAGTAGTAAGTTATTAGTTTATTGTTTAATAGCAATAAATGAGCTGAACAAATATCATTATAGTTAGACATGTTTAGAATTTAAGATATCAATTTAGAGCTCGTTTAGTTATTAATCAACTTGTAAACAAATAAACCAGGAGGATATCCAGCTTCCTTGATTACCAGTACTTTTTCGGAGCCAGGCAAGTACTTTTCTACGGTTTTGTACATTTACATTCCTGTACTCTTTCCTGTGATACGTTATGGCACGATATCATGTACTCATGTACTCCTGTACTCTTGTTCTTGTACTTATCAGTGTCGGGTGGGGAAATACATTAGCCATGTGACCAATCCCAGTTACTATATTCATGTGCCTAGCTTAAGCCTCGCATCGTGCACGCGGGTCCTAAGTCGTACCATATTCATGTACTCCTGTGCATGTTCTCACCCCAGCCGATCACATGGACTATATGTATTTCGATATTGTGCACTTATCATGTCTGGTACTACAGGATTATAGTTTCATTCATGTACATTACATTTCCTGTACTTCACATGCTCCTGCACTTTACATTCATGTACTATAGTTCCTGTACTCATTTCATGTACTACTTTCCTGTACTTTCATGTTCATTCATGTATATCTTTTTCCTGTACCCTTGTACTCATTTCATATCATGTTCATGTTTTATTACCTAGAACTGTACTTTGCTCCGCTCCTGAATAGGATATGTTGCAGGTGAGTTGGAGGCCCTGTGCGACACCTATTATGGACAGGATGTTGCTATTCTTGCTGAGCCAGCTGGAGCTGTGTTGGACCTAGAGGCTGCAGAAGCCTAGAGCTTACCGTAGCACTTTACAGTTTTATCTTGTACTTGAGACTAGTAGACTCTATCCTTTATTTTGCTAGAATGTAATAAATTCTGAGACTTGTACTTTACTCTGGATTTGGGGACACATTTATATATGCTGTGATTTCTTACTTGTTCATGATTTATCTGGTTAGATTTCCTTAGATTGGTACAGCTTACTTTGCCGTGTCCAATGACGAAGGCTGGGCGTGTCCGACTCGTGTCCGATTATTCGGGAGCGGGTCGTGACATCGCCCACTTGAATGCTTGATAAAGCATGCACTGTCCCGTCATCTTGCCCCAACGCTTGTATTGGCCTAAGTCATAGGTGCCGCCCGCATGAATGCTTTATAAAGCATGTACGGTCCCGTCATCCAAGGCTTGGCATAGCCTTCGCATGTCCCGCAAGTTAAGTCGCCTTGCACGGCTGTTGGCTTAAGTCTAGGCACCCGAAAACTTGGTTGTTCAAGTCGAACGCGTGCACAGCACGTTTCCTCGACGCAGAGCTTGGCATAGCCTTTGCTCGTCGAGTCGTTGCCCGAATAAGTTAGACAAGAGTTATGTTGGACTATCGAAGCCATTTCTAGCACTGTCCCGCTCTATCTGCGGTTGTCAAGTCGCGTAGTCCCTTGAGAACAAGGCTCATCGTATAAAGTATATGACTTGAGCGATAACGTCGCCTATAGAACAAGGTATGTCTAAGGCACAAGCCACGGTCGCTCTAGTGAAAAGCATGCCACGGACAAAGGAAGTCCATGCGACTGGTTGTCGCGAGATCGGTCCCGCTACTTGGGAGTATCGCTAAGTCTCGATAAGTCCCGCACGAGATCGGTCCCGCTACTTGGGAGCCTTGCTAAGTCTTGATAAGTCTCGTACACGAGATCGGTCCCGCTACTTGGGAGTCTCGCTAAGTCTTGATAAGTCTCGTACACGAGATCGGTCCCGCTACTTAGGATTCTCGTTAAGTCTCGATAAGTCTTGGCAAGGAATCACACGAGATCGGTCCCGCTACTTGGGAGTCTCGATAGAAAGGAGGAAAGAATGGTCATGTTAAGAAAGGATTTGATAGATCAAATTGAGTCTTGCATGGTCATTGGACAACTTGTCGACAAGGTGTAGTCTTCTCGAATGATCGTCAGGGTACCGGGATCATGTCGGCCCGGGAGAAGCGAGGCGGCTCATGGTAGGATGCTGGATAACCGTATGGGAGATACTTGGCGCTTCCGGGGCTAGCTACCCGCGGAGGGACGAGTCGATATCTTGAGCCGAGTCTAAGATAGTTTGACATTGCTAGTGACCACTTATATAGATGGGTCGGCAGAATAGCGGTACACCGCGTGTATGCCTTAGGATTGGGTCTAGAGCTTGAATGCAGGTCTAGTCGGTAACACAAGATCTGGACCTAAGATTGGGCTGCAGCATAGGCACCGTGCTTGGCATGATAGATGGCATCGGGATATTCATGGAATCGACACTAGGTTTGACAAGTCTTGTCTAAGTTGGTTTATGAGTCGAACAGAAGGCCGCAAGGCGGTAGCATGATAATTCTTGATAAGTTGCGAGGCACAGCCTCAATCTTGAAGCACGAACAAGTCTAAGCAAGGTCTAGAAGCACAGCCTGCACGAGTCGTCCCCCTTGACGTCGCTAGCACGAGAATTGGTCTAGAGGCACTTGAGTTTAAGTAAAGGTCTTGGCACGGCCGAGTTTGCATAAGTTGCTCCCCGGCGAAGCACCGTCCCGAATACGTTGAAGTCACGAATAGAGTATGGCACGACTAGACCTGTAAATGGACCGGATTTTGATCCGGACCCGCTCCGGATCCGTGGTTTTTAAACGGATTTGGATCAAAAAATTTGATCCGTTGATCCGTTAACGACCCGTACCCATTTACCCGTTTAATAAATGGATCGAATACGGATCAAGACTGATCTGATCCGTTAATGACCCGACCCGTTATAAAATTAATTAATAATATTTTTAAATATATTAATACTAATAAAATATTAAATATACACTATAATTTTGTTGATAACCTAAACATCTGCATCCATTAAATCTCTGCATCGAAAAAAAAGGCTGCATTAAACCCTACTATCATGCGAGACGCGAGGATCGATGAAAACCACCGTTTAGTTTATCAGAAAGCTTAGAAGGTTGTGCTTCCTTTAGTGTTTTATGAGATATTATTTTAAAATTCTAATATTATTGTTTAAAATTTAAAAATATTGATTATTATTAACGGATCGAAGAAACCCGGCGGCTATCCGTTAATCCGTCGGATACGGATTTGGATCGAGCTATCAATGATCCGGCAGGTAACGGATCGGGTACGGATCGAAGATTTTCAATTACTAAACGGATCCGGATCTATGTTGATCCGCTCCGTATCCGGTCCATTTACAGGTCTAGGCACGACCCTACCGTCCCGAGTTGAAGTTTGGTCAAGTACATAAGCGATGAGGCACTGCCTCGATCGAAATACACGTTGGCATTATAGCAGGACCATGTCGTTGCACATCGAGTGGGTCAGACGTCGTAGTCTTAAAACTGATCCTAAGACAAGACTAGCAAGACAATCGAAAGGGACTTGTAATGCATAAAAGTAAATGAACGTGTCAATTTTTTATGGGTGGGCGAGGAGCTCACTCCACCAGTACAGTTGAGTACTGACACCCACTCAGTCTTTATGTGCAGGCACAGGTAGAAGCTCGTGGCCCGGAGCTCGCTTGGATGCGTCGAGGCACGGAGTTCCTTAGCGACTCGAAGTGTGCGGCCGCGTGGACTCAAGACTTATACAGGACGTAATGTATGGACATCGCCTTCCGAAGCTTCCGCTGGCTCAAGCATTGAAATCGAGAGATGAGAGAGCAGAGTGACTTGTAAAATGAGAGAAAAGTGAGCACGAGAGACTTGTAATCATGGTCTTGCACCTATTGTAATCTAATTGTTCAATATCAATAAAGAGCTCTTTGAATAACTTGTGTTTACCTTTAAATTTTTGCTGCATGTTTCAATATTTCTGCTTGGGACTTCTGTGCGACGACCCCGTCGCCGCCGATGTAATCGGCCGTTATAAAACTGCCTTGCACGAGCGCAATCTAGGCTCGTGCGGCATCACGCCTTAGCGAGGACGATCGCTCCTACGGGAGCGGGGCATGACAAGAAGTAACCCTTATGTCTTGACAGCTTATACGTGATTTCAGAGTACTGGCGTACTTTGGTATCACGTAGCTGGCCTTGTCCGTCCCCACCTGCCAGTATTCTCGTTCTGGGGCGTGACACAGGACATCTGAGCATAATATATAAATGAATAGGGATAATGGACACCCTTGCCGAAGTCCTCTCTTAGGTCTGAAAAATCCTTCCGGAGCTCCATTGATGAGGATGGAAAATGACGAAGAAGATATGCAACTCATGATGAGAGTATTTGTATGCCCCTGGATTCCTTTCCCATGCAGGACGTTCTTGATGAATCCCCATGAGAGTCGATCGTATGCTTTGGATATATCGATCTTCAAAGTGAAGGAGTTTTTCGTCGCAGGGAAGCATTGCATGGCATGGATAACTTCCTGGGCGATGATGATGTTATCCGTAATTTGTCTTCTTGCAATAAAAGCATTCTGGTTCTGCGAAATTATATTATCCATAAGAGGGGCGAGTCTGGTTGTAATGATTTTGGATATGACCTTATAAGCGACATTACACAACGATATGGGGCAAAAATCTTCCGGGGATGTAGGATTTGCCTTCTTTGGAATGAGTACTAAGTGGGTGTGGTTCATACCTGGTGGTAAGGTTGCTTCTTTGAAGAATTATCTGATGGTGAGAGAGAGTTCTTCACCAACAATATGCCAGTTCCTTTGGTAGAACATTACCGGGAAGCCGTCTGGACCTGGCGCCTTGAGCGATCCCATGTCCATGATAGCGCTTTTGATCTCGTCGTCACTTGGGATGACTCCTAGGGCAGTGTTATCTTCTTCAGAGATTTTGTTTGGGGCGGAGATGAAGTCGGGATCGATAAGAGTAGAGTCGTCTGAGTTGAAGATGACTTTGAAGTAGTTCAGAATTGTGTCTGAGATTTCTCGGTGGTCAGTCATCCACCGACCATCCTGCATTTTGATTGAGCGGATCTCATTCTTCCTCTTCCTTGTTGTAGCCTTCAGGTGAAAATACTTCGTATTCCTGTCGCCCTCATTCACGCATTTGCATCTGGATCGTTGCTGCCAATATGTTTCTTCAATAGAGATGAGGTCATTAATCTCCGCATAATATTCCTTTTGTTTGCCAACGACTGCTCGGTGCATGGATTGGTTTGGATGGCTAGTAGATCCCTCTGTAGTTTGGAAATGCGGTGTTTTACGATTCCAAACTTTTCTTGACTCCATTGTTGAAGCTTCGATATAGTGAAGTGGAGTTTCTGTTGGAAGGATGTAGGGAAATGAGAGTGACGTGGAGTTTCATCTTTTAAAATATATGTGGAGTTTCATCTTTTAAAATATATGTCCGTGGATGACACAATATAATTTGGGATTTGTGACTTTCATCCCATTTATTAATATGAATTTGTACTTACATCCCACTTTTTAATTTTGTTAGACTTACATCCTTTTTTGTTACTAAAAGTATTTTTCGTGACAAAACAAATATTTTTCGTGATAAAATAAACGTTTTTCGTGACAAAAAGTGGAATGTAAGTCCAATAAAATTAAAAAGTGAAATATAAGTAAAAATTTATATTAACAAATGGAATAAAAGTCAAAAATTCTCATATAATTTTACTTTCTGATTCTCCATCTCACCACTCAGAAACTTCCATATGGATCCGATAGTGGAGGATACATCTGTGAAAGTTGGCGGTATATCTGTGCCAACCAACAGGATCGATCAAGGAAGATGTTGGTTTGGGTCAACTCGGTCATCATTTTTTTTTGTTGGACACGAAGACAACACGTTTTTTTGTTGGACACGAACACAACACGTTTGTGTGTTTCCTCTCTCTTTCATCTCATTCTTCCACCCTGATGTGATGGATATATAGTTCTATATATATTGGATTTAATTGGAGATCGAGAACAGAGATTTATTATTATTGGGTTCTGTTGTTGCATATTAATTGTACATTGTCAACCATGCACCTGTGGAATAAGCGTGGTCTTGTCCCTGCAGTACTCTTCCTCCTGCTGCTCTTCTCCTCTTTCTTTCTTGCCATCCGTGGACATGGAGAAGAAGAGTCCGATCTCCACATTATTAATAAGGATTCTCGTAATGTTCTCTTTCCACCTTCCCTTCTGTTAATATATACACATTAGTTCTGCTGATACATGCCTTTTGATGATCAATCGACTGAATATATATTCTATAACTATGTCTGTTTATATATATATATATATATATATATATATATATATATATATATATATATATATGAGGAGGGATCCGCATCCCCTCATTTTTTGCATCTCCAAACATCCCCATATTAACAACCGTTGGATGTGCTTTAAGTCATCTAATCTTAACCGTTGGTAAATCAATGGTTAAGATTAGATGACTTAAAGCACCATCCAACGGTGTGAGTAGGAGGGATGTATATATATATATATATATATATATATATATATATATATATATATAATATTTGATGCGTACCCCAATATCAAGAAAATGAAAATGTAATTAGGATCACACATGTAAACTTTAATATCTAACCTCGAATGTTAGTTTCCCCGTTAGCACGAAATAAGAAAAAGAAAATGTTGCTCTCAACTCTCATGAGCTTCCTGTAGAACCTTGTCTATATCAAGGCAACCTTAAGGCCTCGTTTGGTTCGCGGAATCTCCCGGTTGGAAAATTGAGGAGAAAAGTAAAGTGATTCCCAATGGAAGGGAAATTAGGGGGGAAAGTGATTCCATCCATCCAAGGAAGGAATCACTTTCCCACATTGAAGTATTCAATTTCCTTTCCAAATTCCTTGGCATTGCCAAACATCGAAAAGGAAAATCAATAGGAATTAAAGTTTTCCAAAGGAAAGGAAATGACAAGGAATTGATTTCTTATCCCTTCCATTCCGCGAACCTAAGAGTTCTCAAGATAACTCTTAATTATCCTTCCATCTATCGTCTAACTCCATTCTTCTTGAGATTTAAATAGGTCCTCATTTGGAAAGTAAGAGGGAAAACACTAGACAAACCAAGAAGCTAAAAGGAAGTAAACAAATAAGAGAGCTAGGCCTCATTTGGTACACTGTAATATAATCCTAATCGTAATAATCAAATGGAAAGAAAGGAAAAAAATATATATATATATTTGATTACATTACGATTACGATTATATTACAGTGTACCAAACGAAACTATTAAGAATGTGGGTATTAGTTTTAGCAGATCTAAGATGGTAGCGTAGCTCTAAATTAACTGCTTAGTATTGATTTGCAGCAGAGGGAGTGGTCACAAAGTTGCCAGGTAGTTCTGGAGGGGGCTTCAGAAGAAGTCTAGGTCGTCGCGGTGGTTTCTATGGAGGCTGGCCCGTACATGCAAGTGGCAACAGACACAGTGCAGCAAGCAGCACCCGCCGTTGCTCCCTCGCTACCGTGCTCGTCGCCACCTCTCTCGGGATTCTCATCTTAGCTTTTACTCAATGAAGTGTTCAATACTGTATGCTCAATCTTTGTCGTAACTGGAGTGGAGTACCAAAACCGTACCCACATAAACGAGTCGGTAGATTATTATTTGATCTATTTGATCATCCGATATACCAAATCATCTGATATCTAATTGACCAATAAACATACTCTCTTCTTCTAGTTTTTTTGTGCATTTCTTACAGAAAACATGCTCTTGTTGATTTTGTTGTGTATTTCCTACAGAATTTAGAGTCGGCTTCCCCTCCTTCCAACATCAAAGGTAGGGGTGAGCATATACCGGATGGAAACCGAAAATAGAATCGAATCGAAATGAAATATGACAATCGGTTCAGTTTTTCGGTTATAGATTCGGTTTTCGGTTTTGTATATTTGAAATTTTAAAATATCGGTTCGGTTTTCGGTTCTTGGTCCGAGTAATCGAACCGAAAACCAATTTAGATCCAATAATTTATCAAACTACCCTCAATTTACATATACTAATGCTAATTGTAATAATTCATAAATGCAACAATGTCACCTTTTTTTTGGAAGATTTGTTATTTAAATTGGCTCATTTGCTAAAATGTGAAGGCCTGCCCATTGACCGATGAAACCGAACCGACAGAAAACCGAACCAAATTAATTTTGTTCGATTTTGTTCGATTTTTATGAAAACGATTCAATTTTCGGTTTTGAGAAATATGGTTTACGATTATTTCAGTTTTTGTATATTCGGTTCGGTTTGAACCAAACCGATGCTCACTCCTAATCAAAGGAACCACTGATCCGGTCCAGAGACTTGCACATCATTCACGAGCTTCAATGTTTAAATTTCTCGTCCATATTCTAAATTACGTTTTAGTATTAGCAATAACTCAATTTAAGATCGGACTAATTAGCTATTAGACCCAGAATTTTATGCCAGTTTAGAGTTTAAGCTCTCACATGTCCAATTAGAGAGTTTAGTCCCTAAAAATTTTTTGTTTTGTTTTTTTTTTTCACATTATACCCTCCCTAGCCTATATATGAAAATTTTATTATAAAACATGGGCTAAATTACAACTTGATACCCTCAACTATCTAAAATGTTCAACTTGATACCCTCAACTTTGATAGGTACTAACTTAATACCCTCAACTATATAATAATTTTATATTGATACCTAAAATTTTAAAAATGACAAAATTACCCCTCCCTCCTCCATCACCGCGAGCCCCCCCCCCCCCCCCCCCCCCCCCCCGGCGTCGCCCCCGTGCACCCCTCCCCGTGGTCGTGGCCCCGTGCCACCCCCCTCCCCCCCCCCCCCCCCCCCCCCCCCGCCGCCTCCGGCTGCTTCCCAAGCGTGCGATCCCGCCGCCTCGCGCAACTTCGGGCTCGCCAACGCGGGGTGGGGGAGGGGAGGTCGCCGACGGGAGGGGGGGGAGGTCACCGGCGGGAGGGAGGGGGGGTTTGGGTGAAGGTCGCCGGCGGGGGGGGGGGGGGGGGGGGGGGGGGGGGGGGGGGGGGGGGGGGAGGTCGTCGGCCGGAGGCAGGAGGGGAGGGGGGAAGTTCGCCGGCGGGAGAGGAGGTGGGGGAGGTCATCGACCGGGGGCAGGAGGGGGGGGGGTTTGTTAGAGGGGAGGAACAATTTTGTCAAAAAAAATTCAGGGTATCAAGTTAGTACCTATCAAAGTTGAGGATATTAAGTTGAAAAATTGAAATAGTTGAGGGTATTAAGTTGTAATTTAGCCTAAAACATGAAAGGAAGGTATAATAGGAAAATAGAAACAAAAAAAAATAAAACTTCAGGATCTAAACACTCAAATTGGACATGTAAAAACTTAACCTCTAAACTGGTATAAAATCCAGGATCTAAACAATAATTAGACCACAACCTGATGTAATACATGTCCCTACATCTTCACTCCATCTCTCCCACTTCTGGCACAATATATTGCTTCTTCAGACGATGATTGCACAAGCACCACGCAATAGCTGACATGTAACAAATGTTCTCAAGGAAAGACAATGTTTTTATATTATAGAACATCGTAATACCAAGAAAAACTTAAAGGACGCTACAATCAAATCCCAATACTCTACCAACACCTTTCCTCACTTGACAACACCTTCTACATAGAAGCATTTTGGTACAAAAAAATAAACTTGGACTGTAGGGACCTAAGAAAGCTCCCCGCACATTTCTTCTTCTAATAATGATATAACAATAAAGTTACAGATAAACCGTGCCATGCACGCACGCAGGAAACAATGACGCTATAGAGCCCATGCACCGAGTTGCCTTCTCGCTTCACCTATAGGTGCATCCCATGTAGAATTCGAACGGGATGGCAACTTCTGCTGCATACCATTACAGCAAACAAGAGCTAGCCTTGAGACTCGATGGGGGATCAGTTGAGCTGGATGAGTGGAGAGCGAGGTATGAGTGAGGGCTTCTCCTTTGTAGGCTCGTAGGGATGGTTCTCCCTAAACTCCTCGAGGAGGGCGTCCATTGGCATCGTTCGTAGCGACTCGATCTTCCCCTTGCTCGGAATGTCCGGCTCGGACCTTACCGGCGTCTCGCCACTTGGCTCATAATCCTGCATTTACAATCATATAAATGCAGAATATCAGATTGGCAGCAGTAATCTCACTGTGGTTGTGGATGGCTGGTTTGCGCCATTGACTTACCGTGTATGTGTTTTGGAAGATGTTCTCAGCATGTCGGTTGATCTCGCAGGCCTGGCTCTCATGATCCTCCTGGAACTGCTGACTAGTTGTAGAGTGAGCCTCAGTTGTTGCCAACACTGCTTTTGTCGTTTCCCTTTGGCGCTCCAAGACATCTAGAAGACTGAAAGTAAGTATACGCTTGCAGGGAAGATCTTCCATACTACTTAAAGGAGATCAGTTTACTCTTCAAAAATGTAAGAAATGCTTAATGGATGTGATTTAAATGAAAAGATGGCATGGGTACAATGTTGGAGTGGGATAAATTCCCTATATAGGCGATAAAAAATCACTGAACCTTCCTTGGAATCAGAATCCTTAAGCTAGCAATGATGTTCCTGGGGCTTATTCTTTCATATTGACCAAAGTAATGATCTAGGAAGATGATGAAAATAGCAAGTTCCACGGTATCGGACCAAACCAATCTGTATCGTGTCCCTATTCGATAATGATCCACAAGTGCTGGCCAAGATTGGGAAATATCAAAATTGGGATCTCTTTCCCGGTCAATTCAGTAAAAGAAAGCTTAAAAGAAAAAGGTAGAAGGCAAAACAGTGTTGATACAATGATTTGATTGTACATGCTACAGTGTGCGATAATATATTATAAGCATTACTATTTTTTTCTGAAGTTGCATATCTATAGATTCATAGAACTCATCCATCTTATATTTTTCCATTCAAATCTATGTATCGTGAGGATATTTTTTCTAAAAAGTTAATAAATAAAATGAAAATATCTACTGCGGGTTAACCATTAAACTATAAAAGAACAAACAAGCCATTAGATTATACCTAAATGTATCAAATATATTTTTTCTACTTTTCTAATAGTTCCTTATTACTTATTGGTTTCTCAAACCAAGAAATGAAACTCCTATGTGAAACTGCCAAAACCACAAATATCAATATCAAGAGAAGGGTCTGGGACTGATTGTGATGATGTGAATCTTGGAAAATAGTACGAACAAAGATACCCTTGCCACATGCAAACAAAGATGCAGTCTCAAGTGTGTTTGTTAGTTATTCTTAGCCGGGTCCATACATTGTTCTTTTTAACAACTCATACTATGTGGATTGTTCCAGACTTGTACTGCAGCTATATTTGGTGTTCGGATGAATTTCTTCTGTGATTTACCTTTGTTAGATAAAAGTGGCGGGTTATTACCCGCATTGATCTACCAGGTAAAGATATTGATATGTTCACCAGGTAAAGATCATCATCTAATACAGAAAACACAAGGTAGGAAACTAACTCTCAAAATGCTGTTGAATATCTTGGCTGCTCTTAGTTGCATCGTTCTCTGCAAGAGTGCGTGCTGAAGCAACCTCGGCATCATGTAGTTCATTACTATCTACGGCAGATCTGCAAATGAACAAAGTCACACAAACACAAGTAGCTATAGTCTGGGCTGAAAAGGAGAGCCGAAGCATGTTCTCATGCACAATCTACCTTACGATCTCCTCTACATCAACAACATGTTTTCTGCTCAATTCACTAATAGCTGCTTGTATCATCTTCCTCTGTTCAGAGGCAGCATCGACAGTGTTTACGCTGCAACATATTTGAAGTAAAAAAATAAAAAGAGGCTGTAAATGTGGTAGGGAATGACGATAAAAATTAGCCTTGGGAACAAACCACTGTTGGAGAAGGAGTTCCATGCGACAATGCTTTGCTGCAGAGAAGTCAGAGCCATCTTTCGAAGCTTCCTGTGCGTGCATGGAGAACTCTTCCCATTTTCTCTTGGCATCATTTGCTAAGTATTTCACTGATGCCGCATGCTTGTCTACATATGCTTTATTCTCCAAACCAGCATCCCGCAACCCAGTGAGTCTCGCATTCACCTGCAAGTCAACTATGAGCTTCACGCCAAAGATCCACCCCACCCCCCCCCCCCCCCAAACCACCGCACACAAAAATACAATAAGAAAATAAGTGGGAGACAACACAGACCAACTCTTTCTGCCGACCAATGTGACTAGACACTAGATTTGTGACATCTGCTATAAGCTTCTCTGCTTCAGATCTGGATTGCTCCTGAATGCCATGTTCAAAGATCAGTCAATCTGCATAACCAGTGATAGAAATGAGGGTTCTAGTAGTGAAAATGGACCTCATATGCCTTTTGAAAGTCCGCAATGCTCGCTGCTTGTACTTCATGCACCAGACTGGAGTGGCTCTGAAGCTTGGTTGATTTTTCTCCAAGCTCCTCAAGTAGTCCAAGGATAAAAGTGGATACCTCCTTCGTACGCTCCAAACTTGCATTGAATCTCTTTAAGATGAACCATTCAAAAATGAACAAAAGAACATTTTAACTTAAATGTAATGCCTCATTTTAGAAAGTTAAAACCTCTCTGAGCTCTTCAGTGAAGTGTGAAACTTCTCCACGGTGTTTTGCCAATGTATCTTGCAGATCCTGCAAAATGAGATCTGCTTCTCCTCCCCCTAAAGCAAGTAACTGGTGCAGAACGTGACAAGTGAATGATCAATTTGAAGCGATGCATGATGAAGGGCTAACGAATAGCTATATGCTCAAATTAAGACCCAATACTGACTTGATCAAGAGAGCAGCAGTTGGCAGATGTCATAGATGAAATCTCTTCTAGGCCAGCATTGTTGGTTGCCTTGTGCAGCCGAACTACATTTTGGATTCCTACTACATGAGAAGCACATGAAGTCCTTGCTGCTGACACTTTCTTCTTTACCTCTGATATTGCCTAGATCCAGAATAACGTCGTAAACATAGATAGAAGAGTAATTCATAGTGGATGAAGAATATAGCAAAAAAGCTCGACTATGGAGTCATGGATACCTTATCATGGAAATCTAGACAAGACTGGCAAAGCTTCTCAACAGACTGGAGGTGTTTATTCTGCCGATCCATTGATTTAAGCACTATTTTGCATAGTGTAGAGACTCTCTCTTGAAGATCGGCTTGGTAGTTGTTAACTGTAGACCTATTTTTGGCATTTAGTTGGTCCTCTCTGGCTGTGAGATCAAACCCAACAGTCAAAAATAAGTTTGAAATGATGTACAAGAGATTCAACAAGAGGCTATACAATGTTATCGAATCAAAAGGTTACCTATCTTATTGAACAGTGAAGCATTATCACAAATGGCTTTTTCCAAGTCTGATCGCAGAGTGAAGGCTTCATTCGCCAGTGAGGTTTCTACATCATAAAATTTCGTGATTATGAAACTATGCTTCGTGCAATAAAACATGCAAATTCTAACATACCAGCTTTGCTCTGCTCTGCTATTATGAAGTCTTTCTCCTCCAGGAAATATTGGGATTCCTTTAGATCCTCCTTTGCAGAAGCCAGCAACTTGCTAGTACGGTTCAAACTTTTCTGCATAGTTGATAAATTTTGGCAGAACATAAGCAGTGAAAATCCTAGAACAAGTCAAATAATATTAATAAGAACACATGATACCTCTGTAGCATCAAGTTGCTTGCTCAACTCAGCAGACTGTTGGAGCTGTGCATCATATTTTCTTGCAGATCCTCAATTTGCTTCAAAAAGCAGAAGAGAAGATTCAGATATTCTAACTGGAAGCAGAATGCTTATATGGGACTCTACCAAGTAACTATCTGCACTAGATATCTGACCTTTTGATTGGTTTCTAACATGACTTCCATTTGCTCAATGCGTTCTGCCATTGCCTTTAAAGGAAATATATATAAATAAGAACCAAGTAAAACATCTATATGAGTCAAATGGGATTGCAACAAGATGAACAAAAACAATAAAATATAATATAGAATGCTAATAAATAATGTGGTCACCATATGATCTCACATATGCTCATGATGAAAAGGTGGAGCCTCTCATATCAGGTGAAATAACCAAGGTTCACAGTATCGGTATCGGAATCGGTATCGGACTATTCCTATGAGTATTGGTATCGGAGATATCGGTAGTATCGACGGTTTCGGATCGGAGTATCGGATTTTTGGTATCGGAAAACAAATAATTATTAATAAATTATTTACATTTAAAAACATATATTTTATACATTTAGGCATAATTTTAAGTATTTTCAGTGTTATTTCTTAGTAGTTTTGAAATTAAATGAAATAGTAGTCACCCTTACAGATTGGTTTACAGACAATAATTTGATTTTCTTCTTTTACATGCTTTTACAACCTTATTATGCTTTAAACCCTTGCTAATTTGTCTTTTTTGTTTATTTTTCTTTGCCGAATTGACCGGAAAAGAGACCCCCAATGTCGGTATCGGTCGGTATCGGGTATCGGTTGGTATCAGATCGGGACATGCCAAACCGCATCGGTATCGGCCGTATCGGATCGGTATCGGCCGATACTTTAAACCATGGAAATAACACAATGAAGGACATTGATCTACGAAGTGAACAATGATGTAGAGGGATGGGTGTTTGCTCAAACACCTATTTACTGGACACTCGTTGGGCCAGCATTCTCGAAATGATAGATTGAGCCCCTGAATGAATGGCTGTGTTTGCATTGGATGTAAACGGAAGGCAAGACACATGGCTATTCCTTAGATGTCTTGAGATTTGCGAGACTAACTTGTAACTTCTGATGTACAAAACAATCGAATCATAAGAGTATAAGACAAAATGGACCAAGGATGCTAAACTCATATTATTAGTGATTCCTTATCTGATTGCTAACAGAAACTTCAAATCAAACATATAACAAACAAATTAATGTAGAATATCCTACAGATAAGCATAACCGTGTCCACAAAGAGGCTGCGAGAGAGTGAATACCTTTCTTTCACTCTCCTCCTGGGAATATCGTTCTTTTGGTATATATACTCCATTTCTTTCACGAGTAGCATTTAGCTCTAAGAAAAAGGCTCGAGTAAGTTACTTTAACACATAAACCACGATACAAAAAGGGTCAGTCAATCATAGGCATTTACCTGCTTTAAGCCGGTCCATTTCCCCATATAGGTCTTTGATTAATGTTGATTTCATCATCTTTTGGTTGACCTGAGTTTTGATGGGTGGGAAATTTAAACATGAAAAATTATTAGTTGATAAATGTCTACATAGAAATAACAGAAGAAAAAAAACTTTAGTCACTTTTACGCCAATGGAGATTCAATCATGTGTTTATCAATAAGATGCACTCCAAGACAGAATATATACACACTACACACATAAACATACATGTGAACCACACAAAAAATAACCATGATGTCATCTTCCAGAATAGAGCTTCACATCCTAGAGCCTACAGTACTACATATTTCATGTTTCCCAACAAGAACCTTCCAACGACACACATTTGACCTTCACCCAATGTACTTGTCCAAAACTGAAATTTTTCATACAATGGTGTTTCCAAATACTACCACAAAATTATGCTATATCAATACTTTAATTTATAACACAACAATCATTATTTTATGAATAACTCTTAATGAAGTAAGATTCTTTCATTGCACTGACTTTTTGAGACAGAAAGAAATGTACCTGATGCTATTGAAATGTGAAAGTCAGAACAAAAGATTCCAACAATAAGGAAGACATGATTTAAGACACCATCTAAACTTGATGTTGTGAAGTTTGAATTTTGACAACAATCAATTTTCAACTTAGTAACCAACATGCATGGGTTATAGTCCTTGGAAGCGAGGAGCGGGGGAGCACGACTACTTAAAAGAGTCTAAAGTTGGAAGGGTGATAGAAGCGTGCGCTAATAAAAAATATTATATTTATTAATTATTGTTATCAAAAATTATAGATATCTTAATATTTATTAGATTTTATAAAGTTCAGTTCAAAGTACATAGAGATCGTTTGCATGGTGATTTTTTATGATGTCAAGGTAAGTAATCTTTAGTTTCTTGTTACTTTGATGAACGTGTTTTAAAAATTCTGTAACTTTCTTTCCAAAATTTATATACTTGTTTAAAATTCTGGCAAGGCTATATATATATATATATATATATATATATATATATATATATATAAAGAAGGTAATTGTGGCGAACGCTCCCACCGGGAATCGATCTCCTGACCACTCGGGCCACATGCATCTCTCTTACCACTAGGCTAGAGGTCATTTGCAAATATATATATATTTACCTCTTTCAAAAAATAAATAAATAAATAAATAAATATATATATATATATATATATATATATATATAAACAATTACCTCTCCTCTCCTCTCCTCTTCCTCTCCAGTCCCTCTCTCCTCTCCCTCTCCCTCTCCTCCCTCTCTCCTCTCCCGGCTCCACCACCACCGCCACTACAGCACCACCACCACCACATCTACCACAACACCACCACCATGACCACCACTGCCGTCAGCAGCAACACCACCACCACCACCGGTAAGTTTTTTTTTGATATTAAAATAGGAATGCCTAGCGCCTAGGCCGGCCACCTAGGGCCTTTTCGGTGCGACCGACGACCGCCAAGACGGCCGCCTAGCAAAGTTCAAAGTATCGGTATCAGAATCGGTATCGGACTATTCCTATGAGTATTGGTATCGTCGATATCGGTAGTATCGGCAGTTTCGGATCGGAGTATCGGATATTTTGGTATCGAAAAACAAATAATTATTAATAAACTATTTACATTTAAAAACATATATTTTGTACATTTAGGCATAATTTTAAGTATTTTGAGTGTTATTTCTTAGTAGTTTTGAAATTAAATGAAATAGTACTCACCCTTACCGATTGGTTTACATACAATAGATTGATTTTTTTCTTTTACATGCTTTTATAACCATATTATGCTTTAAAACCTTGTTGATTTGTCGTTTTCGTTTAATTTTGTTTGCCGAATTGACCGGAAAATAGACCCCCAATGTCGGTATCAGTCAGTATCGGGTATCGGTCGGTATCGGATCGGGACATGCCAAACCGTATCGGTATCGGCCGTATCGGATCGGTATCGGCCGATACTTTAAACCATGCCGCCTAGGCCGATTTTTAGAACACTGAATTCTAGTCATGTTATGGAAAGTGCTCTCGTCGTCAGAAAACGAGCTTTCAAGTTGCTCCAAAGTAATAACCGTCAAATGAAGGTTCTTATTGAGATTCGTTGGCCTCCTAGGATATTTTGGTTTCTAAGGATTATATTGTATTAGAATATATATGGACAAGGAAAAAACTTCTATTTGGTTTGTTGATTTGTTGCACCACAGATGAATGAATTCACTATCGCAAAGTACATAACATTATCCTTCTTTATCTATCTTCTTTTCTTGCATAGTGTTGTTTGGGGGGTGGTTGTTGGTTGTGTGAGCCTAGTTTTCATGACCCGAGAAGGCCCATCTACCTCTCCAGCAGTCCGGCCTTCAAGGTACCATATCAAGGCATTTTTCTCCTCATAGATACCTTGGGAAGAATTTGGCACCAACTCAAATAGAGTTCAGGTCAGGTTAAGCTGGTCGTAGAATTTGATATATTCTTTTTTGGATATATCGACATTGAGCCATTATGCAATACTGATGGTGAAATGCATAAATGTGAGGCATAAATATGGAAGACAATATGCAAATATTCAGAATCTTCGATTGATCAACCTCAAAATGATATATCACGTATCGATCAAGAAGAAACCCTTGCATTCATGGTATACAAGTAAAAAGGCTAAGATATATAACATACAAAATATGCAACATGCAAATAAGAAAGTTGGAAAATAGAAACCAACCAAATTAAGAAGTTTGTCCAAGCAAAAGCAAATTCCAAACTATACGGAATGGCCGGGAACAAAGTACCTCAGGTCGGTTCTTTATGTTTTTTGCCCTATGAGCATAATCTAGCGTACTAAGTGTCTCCTCCAAACAATGTACTGATGGTGAGACAGTAGCGATTATGCATGTCTTAGTCCTCCCTCCTAATGAATCGCGTAGTAGCCGTGTAAGCTTGCTATCTCTGCATATCCAAAGAAATTTGTCAAGACTAAATAAAAAAGTAAGAGGCCAGTTATAAGAGTGATAAATATGCTGAACAGAATGTTGCAATTATGAATTAAAAATACAATCAGTGTAGGCTCATAGTACTATAGCTTAACCTGTAGGGAATGTGCCCAAGGTGTTCCACTAGAGCAGTAATTACGCGTCCTAATGTAAGTAAGCTTTTGTTTATCTCTCCAGCCTCTCTCGCACGACCCTACAGAAAAAATCATCAGTGTAATAAGATGTCAAACATGGACAAAAGTAGATCAAAAGAAATTGGGTGAAAGCAACATAATTCATCGTAAGTAAACCAACAAAACAAGGTCTTTATTCAAATTATTTGGATTAAGCATAAATAGTAAATGCATATAACTACTTCCTGTAGATAATAAAGTATCAAAGAGTCGCATATTATAGTATTTACCTCCCTGGCTCCAGAGCGAGATATATTCTCAGACCCAGCCAGGTCAACCAGATTAAGTTTCCCACATTTGATAAGTTCTTCTCCTTCAGGAGTTGCCTCTTTAATGTGAATAGTAATGGAGAATAGAGAATGTGACCGGCTGAAACAAAAAGATAAATAGGAAAAGAAATAATGAAAAAGCAGAGTATAATCGTAAACAAAAAAGTGAACAAAAGTCAATGTATGTGACCTAGATTGTTTGTTTAATAAAGTTTCTGCAGTACGCCGTTTTAGAGACCCCTTCTCCAAAAGAGAGAATATTTCACTTGCGCTTGTTACTATCTCTTCTTCTAGACCACGTACTAGGACACCTCCTTTACCATCTTCCATCAGTGGTAATTGTTTCTTCTGCTTCTCCTCCAAAACAACTTTGGTTATCTCTTCCGGAGCAAGCAAGTCAGTTATCTCCTCATTATACAGCTCTAAGAAAGTAACCTTAACACTGTATTCCGCATTCTGACTTTCTAATGTGTCAAATATCTGTTTGACAGCTCTCGGTATGACACCTGCTTCTGAAGGTAACTTACCATTTCGTCCAATCTGCAAAAAGATTTCATAATGCAAGAAAATTTAAATAGTAAGAAATTTCAGCAAAGATGCATTGAACCTGTGGGAGACAGGAGATTAAGAAACTTCATAAGAGAAAATAGAAGTACAAGGTTATATGGGAAGACCCCTGAGAAGTAAACACACCTTAGCCTTTCTACAATCACCTTCCATGGTAAATGTTTTTCCTGTACCAGTTTGTCCATATGCAAAAATTGTGCAATTAAATCCCTCCAAAACCTCATTCACAATTGGAACAACAGCTTGCTCGTACAAATCCTTCTGCCTGGCTGAGGGACCAAAGACCTGCACCGGAAGAGAAATTCATTCAAACGGACATAAACATGATAAAATAAACATGTAGGAATTTATGTACATGAAAGAAAATATATGCATAGTGTAGCATAGTTTTACATGCATTCCTAACACAAGTCAAATTGAACCTATATGAATACATGCACAATATAAAAAAAAGATATGCCTAATGTAGCAAGCAAGTTAACAAGCTTTTCCATGCATTTCATTCACAAAGAAATAGGATTAGTATAGTATACTAAGTCTTAAAGTATGTCTACATTATCTTTCATGCATCCAACATTAGTACATGAAAGTGCCCAAGTCATTTGATCAGATATTTAGTTAAATCATAAAGATCTATTTTGTTTTACAAGGTAAAAAAATATTATGAAGGCTTAGGAGCAGCTCCATTATAAGCCGGGATCATTATAAGCCAGGATCATACAACCATGGCTACTCCAGAAGCCAGACATGTCATAACATCATAAATACCTGAGCCAGCCTGACTGGATAAATAATTGTAGGCTACTAATGTACTCTGCACCGGCCACTGGTAAATGCAAGCAGTCAATAGCTAACATTAAGTGGACTTTTTCCACTTTAGTAGCTGTACTATCTCCACATCCATTTCATTGAGGAACAAGAAAAACTATGATGAGGGTCGAAAGTAGTTGATAGTGCCTTCCTATCCTGAAAGTGGCCAGCTTTCACCTGGTCCTCTCAAATTGGTCTGCATGGTTATCTGCTAATGGGTTGTCCATTGTTCTGCCTGGAACAGCAAATCCAGATGAAGAAAAAGATGATCACAGTAACAACAAACTCCAACGGTTCTTGCTAATCCACGATATACCAAGACCACTGCGAACAACCTCCTTATCCCTATAACAACAACCTGCCATCTATTGCTTCTCATCTTCTCCATTCATGTCTCCTCCCCCACTACCCAAATCATCAAGACCTGGATCTGAAATTAACGAAAGCATTCCCGACTCCTCATCTACTCTCAAACTCCTCTACTACCATCTTCCTCCTCTCTATAGTCGTTTCACACCTAGAGCTATTGTTTGTCAATCCAAAACACCAATATAATATTTGAATTTCAAATTGCCAGTAACGTTAACTTTCATGTTGGACCAATTATGATCAAAATACTGTTGACTTGGTATATCAGTCATTAACACCTTCTCTTAGTTTTAGAGATCAAGAATTTTACCTTGAGTTTTGGGTTGTCAAACATGCCTAACATAAGTGTCAATGAAATAGTGTGTCATACTCCGATTTATGGGATGTAGCTTATATCTGCTTCCATCAAAATTCAGGCCCACATGGATAGATTAGTCTTTGGCATCATTAGTAAAATAAAATTATCCTAGGATGGTTGTTTGTTTTGTACATTTCTTTATATCAGTACTATAAGCTAAACGAAATTCTCATCTCAACCTCGAGTACGGATGATATAAGAACAATACACAATAAAAGCTTCACAAAAATGCTTATGGATTTTAAATCTATAGATACAGACAATTAAAACACTAAAATCGGAATCACCAAAAATATATGTACATGATAGTATGAGAGAACTCGCTATAGAAAACCCTACAGAAGCTTCAAGTACAAGTAATGATGCAAATGAAACTTATAGCAGAAAAATTGAGTTGGACAGGAACAAGACATGAATTTGTCTAACCAGTCTTCAACAACTAATGCATTCATGGTTACTGGACCAAAAGTTAGCACTTGCAAATGCAGAATGTCCAGTAGATGACTCAAACAGATATTAATCACTTCTAGTTCTTCCCTCTTTCTCTACTCAGCCATCAATCCTACTTTCAATTCTCTTCTCCAAAAGTCGTCTCAGTTTCCACTTGCCTGGTACTCTCAAGTGCAGAATTAGAATGCACCGAATTCCTTGGCTTTCTCAAAAAATTAACACATTGACATACTCCTCTTTCAGTTCAATAAGTTAAACAAATCACATGCAATGTGATGTCAATCTGTAAAAAAAATGCAATGAAAAGTTTACAGATTCATCTACCAAATCCACACAAGGATTTGATATAGAACGGTGGGAATAATTCCCATTGCTCTTCATTAAAGAAAAGTAACAAAACAAGTCCCAATTACAAAAGGAGATCACTCTTATAATACAATGAACTTAACCTTCTAATCCACATAGATGCTTGCACCAACCTATATAAGATCTTCCTAAGTATGTTCTAAATTCTAATATCAACATCCCACAAAAAATATTTTAAGCAATTAAAGATTAAAAACCATAGGTTGGTGAAAAGAGAACCTAACAATGTGGAAGGGAAAACCATATTAATATGTTCATTCCCAAAAAAATGATTATAATTTTGCATTGACATAACGTCTCAAATGATAATACTTTGGTTGCTTGAAAATTGATGATGAAAATGAAAAGTTCAAATCCAACAGGGAAGAAGTTGCATTTTCCATGAAGTGCAAATCAACAATAACAAACATTGGAAGTAGTTCAAAGGTTCGAAGTATCGGTATCGGACCTTTCCTATGAGTATCGTCAATAACGGCGTCGGAGTATCAGATTTGTTAATATCGGAAAGCAAATAATTATTAATAAATAATTAACATTTCAGAAAATATATTTTATACTTTTAGGCATAATTTTAAGTATTTCCAGTGTTGTTTCTTAGTAGTTTTGAAATTGAATGAATAATACTCACCCTTGCCGATTGGTTTACATGCGATAGACAAGTTTTCTTCTTTTACAACCTTACTACGTTTTACTCCCTTGTTGATTGGTCTTTTTCTTCCAATTTTTTTACCGAATTGAGTGGAAAAGAAAGACCCCTCCAATGTCAGTATCGGTCAGTATCGAATATCGGTCGGTATCGGATCGGGACATGCCAAACCGTATCGGATCAAGGCCGATACGGTAAACTATGGTTCATGGTTGTGCCATTTTAAGCTCCAAAACAATTGAAAGTCCATAACCTCTTCTAAGATTTGGATGTTGAGAAAAGACAAAGCTATATGGCATTGACATTCCAATTTCAGTTGTGTTTTGACTTTCAACCACGTTTAATGTTTATCAAACATTAAAAGTCGTTTGGTTACTTCAAAATGGATAGTAAAAAAAAAAGATTTGGACTTTCTACATTGAATGTCTTTGGAGTTACTTACAAATGGTGATGCAAAATAGTGTTTTGTTGGCATTGAACATTGCTATTCACAGTCCTACTATTTGAATCTCATTGTTTGGTAAATTTATTGAAAAGTAAATGGATGTAACAATTATGTGTAACGGTTCATATGTAAAATTCTTTGTTTAGATAAAAGTGACTAATGAAAATTCACTTTCACCCCACATTAGATTCTGCAATGCAGATGTGGAGAAGGGGAAAAGAAACACAAAAGGTTTAATGAAACTCCAAAATTAGAGTTTCCGCTCCAAACCAAACAGTAAAAACCCCACTTTCACCAAATCGACTTCCACTACCCACTTTCATCCGAACCAAACAGTCCTAAAAGTGGGCTTTCAAAGCCCACTTCAATGGTCACTTTAGGAGTTGACGAAAGTAGACATTCATTGAAAGAGTACAATGAAAGCTCACTATCAATGTTCGGTAAAACAGTGAAAGTCTTAAATTGAAATTCAGCTGAAAATCCACTTTCAAAATGAGGTATTTCGTTCAGATGAACTAAAAGTCAGTTTTTGTGAAAGTAAGCTTGATAGTCCATCTACAGCTTTTGGTTGGGAGCAAAAACCATATTTTTTTAGTTTCTTTAGTTACTTTTATCCAAACAAATAATTCTACAAATGAATGTTATACAAAATTGTTACATCTAGCTATTTCCATATATATTTGTCAAACAAGAAAAGTCGGAAAGTGAGACTCTCAATGCCACTTTCAGTGCCAAGTAAATATTCTTTTGCATGACCACTAGCAAGAAACTACAGAGACTTTTAATGTATAAGGTCAGAATCCATTATCACCATCCACTTTCAAGCAACCAAACAGTCCTTTGTTAGACAGCTTTTTTTCCCTTCTACACACCCAAAATTTAAAAGAAGATGTGAACTTTCAATGGTTTTGAATTTTGAAGTGGCACATCCATGAAATCACTTTCAATGGTTTACTAAACAGCTTTGTGGATTTGCACGTGCATATTATTCCATGATGGATTTGTACTTTCACTTTCATCACCCACTTTCAAGCAACCAAACAGGCCAAACTACAACAATTGAAATACAGGTATTTCCCTAAAAGATCAAAGTTTTATCAATTGAAGCCCTAAAACCTTAAATTTTAAAGAAAGATCACCTTCTCAAAAGAGAAAACTCTATCAATCTACATCTAAAAGAAAACAACTAAAGTAAAACTCTCCTAGGTGTCTTCTAATCAAAAAAACCCATAAAAATATTTTAAGCATATCTAACATTAGAAACCCTAGATTAGCAAGAATAGTGCCTTAACAACGGGGAAAAGGAAATTCCTATTAATCGGTTCATTTCCAAAAGCATTATAAATTTGCATTTAACATTTAACAGTAAGTGTAACGAGTGAAAATACTTCCCATTTCCGTAAATTTTCTGATCTTACTACAATTATAGAACGAAAAATGACAGAAATTCCCCCAAATTAAAGGCTTGTTAGCAAATCTAACCCTAAAAACTTGAAATTTAGAGAAATCTCACCTTGTCGAAAGTGAAAACCCTATCGATCTGCTTCCCGGCGATCGTCTGGGAAACCGCCACTTCCCTCTGGAAGTCGTTGCAAGTGATGACCTGCGGCGCGTTGTTCCTAAGCTCGTCCTCGCTGAAAGGCCTGAAATCGCCGAAAAAATGGGTCGATTGCTACCGAAACCCCAACCATAACCCTAGAAAATTAGGGTTTTTTTGGCTTGCTCACCTGCATCGGAGGAGGACCTGAACGTTGACAGCCTTCTCTTTCTCGTGGCGAGAAGACATTTTCGGATGCCGATGAGAGGAAACTAGGGTTTCTCTCCCTCTCTCTCTCTCTCTCTCTCTCTCTCTCTCTCTCTCTCTCTCTCTATACACTCTCGTGTTGGAAGTGTTGTTTCTTCTCCTCTTTCTCTCTCTTCCTTTCTACTGATATTTTATTTTTAATTTGGGATGTCGTTTGAATTGGAGCGGGATTTTGAAATTGGACTGAAATGGGTTCTGGCCGTTGGATTCACCGTTTGGTAGATCTGACGGTCTTGACCGATTTATGGCAACGCGTAGGGTATCGTAGGCTCGGTTCGGATCAACTCGGGCCAAAAATATTTCGGCCGAAAATTAGCCCGGCCTCTAGACTAACCTAGTGCCTTATCCAGCCCATTAGCTTTTGCATCGGAATGCATGTATTCTCGTGCGGCTCAGAATGGATCCAAATGACCTTTTTTATAACAGAAAATTGAAAAAAAAATATATATATTACAGTTAGACAAAATTTTAAAAAAAAATATCAAGTTCTTAGAAATTCTAAGAAGAACATACATCCGGACTTTTGAAGTCCGGATGCTGATCTCATCCACCCTCCTCCTTTACTGCGTACTTAATGATACTTAATGACTTCAAGAAATGCCAATGAAATGAGTGGCCGGACTTTAGAAGTTCGGACCCTCCCCCTCTGCATACTTAATGAAACTTTAAAGTATTACTTAATGAAATGCCTTAAAGAAATGTGCAGCCTTAAAGAAATGCCACTGCACATGAAAGGAGTGGCCGGACTTTAGAAGTCTGGTTCCTTTGAAATGTTGGTAGCCGGCCTTAATAAGTCAGGTTAGAGGGGGGATTAAGCGGGACCGATCATTAAGCGGAGGGTGAGAGAGGATCCGGACTTTTGAAGTCCGGATGGCCTCTTACAATTTCTATAAACTTGATATTTTTTTATAATTTAACCTTAACTCTAATATTTTTTTAGAATTTTCTGTTTTTATAAAGGCACAACCTAAATTGTTATGAAGCAGCACATAATATTGATTTTTTTTTAGGGGCTATCATCAAATTTGATTGGAGGCATCACAATAAATTCTCTCTAACTCCATTTCTTCCCTAACAACCCACTCTCTTCCTACTTTCTTTTTTTCCGTTTCTTCTTCCTCTTCCAACCATAATTGGGGATGACAAACACCAAGCCTCCTTCACAATCATTGTAAAATTTTCTATTTCTCTTGTTCTTCTTTTTTTTTTTTTGAACATTTTGTTCCTCTAGGATTCTTTTTAATCTATGTTCTATATTTATTGAGTTATTTTTAATTATTAATTAGATTTTAGGTTAATAATTTGTCAATTGGTATTTTTTTCAAAGTTTAGAATCCAATATTAGGGTTTCGAACTTCAGTTTGGACAAAATTCTATTGGGGATTCCCACACTTAAGCATTCTCACATGTTCCTCAAAATAGCAGCCGTTAGATTGTCTTTATGGACCGTTCAGATTAGATCAAAATCTCGCAAGAAATTGAATAGTTTAAGGATTAAGGTTATCCTTTTCGATTAGATTATGTGAAATAGATTTGTAACTTTTGGGATTATATTTTCATTTCTTACTTTGAACACTTTACCTATGGAAGATAGCAATGTGACATCGACAGGAGTTGTGATATAATCGAGTAAACACGTAATTTAGATTTCGAAAAAAAATGTTGGCATCGTATTCCATTAGTATAGTGTGATATTTATGAAGTACACTGTCACGACCCGCACCCACCGTGAGGGTACGAGTATGTAACAACGCCCAGCCTACGCCGCAGTGTCGGCGGTAGAACGCTGTCCTAGGTCTCAATGCATATAACAGTATAAGACTAAATAGTTTATACTCCCCGAATGGGGGTGATATAGCAGATACAGTCTCAATCACATCTAAGGTAGAGCATGATAAAGATAGATAAAATATAAAATCCAAAAGAGATACAGGAGATAGAAGTCTAAGTGTCTAAGATACATGAACCCAGAAGTACATCTCAAACTCAATACAATATTCCACAAAGTAAAATACAACTCCAGACAAAATGAAATAACTACCTAAACAACCTCTAATGTGTCTCCTCTAGGCTAGCAGGCACCTCCAGGCTATCTGTAAAATTTATCAACAGGTCCAGTCAGGACGGGAGCGAGCACAAAACATCTCACGCAGTTCATATCGAGTTAGGAAATATAAAGCATGCAATAGAGTAAAGTACATGAAACGCTGAAAGAAGAATGTATAGAAAACAGTAGAGATTTAATAACAGGAAATATCTAAATATGATAAGTAAGAACTGTAAGGAACATGTGATTTAGAGTACAATCTGGTTATGTAAACGGGCTAGGAAAATACAATGGTAACTCCATTGTACGTGGGTGTACAATAGACATATACAATAGTTATACAATGTTGTACAATAGGATTTGAGTACATAACCAATTCTACTCCCCCTCCCCAATCAATACACAAGGATCTACTCCAGTTACGTTATCTTATACAATAGTGTACAATGTTATACAATAGTGTACAATGGTCTATCCCTGGGGCTCATGTGATAATGAGAGTACAATATGCACAATGAGTATACAAGGATATGGGTATTCAATAAATACAATATGAAAGTGAAACGCACGTCACAATATGTATTTAGTGAATACAAGGAGATAACATCTCAAAAGAAGATCCATATAGTACCAATCCGTGATAACAGTCGTGTCAGCATCAAGTACAGTAATCTAGAGCAAGAATGTAAATCCATACAAGTATGAAACGGTCAGAGAATGTACTCGCCTGATGTCTGAATGTCCAAAGTAAATATACTGTCCGAGGAGAGGTGTCTGGCTCCTAATTAGAACAGCACAAGTCACAACATGTCCAGAAGGGTAATATAAAGTACTACAATGCATTCTACATGAATCTAGGTCAAGCTAGGCCAAAGTCAACCCTTGGTCAACTCTGGTCAACTGCACTAGTCAAACTAGGTCAAACTAGGTCATGTCCTAACCCGGTAAGTCTTACTAGGCCTAACCAAGACTATCCTAGCAAGCACACATCAATACAAGGCTATACAAGCCAACATACACCCAACTCTATATAGCATGCAATTATTCAATACTCAAATAGGCAAGAATTCACATTGGATATACACTAGGTAATCTATTACTTTAAGCTATATATGTCTACACATATATAAACATGCATATATTAGTATTCAACATTAGGTCTATAATCATGGCATTTCAAATGGTTATATAAACTTATATATTACAACACAATATGCTAACATATATATAATATACATACATAGCTAAGTTAACTATATTCATAAATACTTATTTAAGAGGCTATGTGTGTGTATGTGAACATGGCAAAGGGGCAAGTGAGGGTTAAATGGGCATACATAGTGTATACATATCAAAGAGTGTCAAAGTGTAAGTGAACAATGTGTCAAGTGTGAGTGTCAACATAGTGTAAGGGGGTACATGAGGTAATATAGGATTTGTGTTAACATAGAACATTACATCTCATTAACTTGTATATTGCATACATTATATCTATTATTATATTACATTCATGCTTGCATTCATTCATCATTCATTTATTCTCTTGCACTACTATATGCACCATACATTACATACTATAGAACCTACATATTTATTACAAGCCATACTTATACATGCTTACATTAGATAGGATACTTACACCTCATACATCATTTATTTAAACATTTACTCATGCTTGCATTCTCTATTTAGTTACATAATGTATATACATTAACATGGGTTAAAATCAAATAGAACATTATATTACACACAATGGTGCACAAAATGCATATGCCGAATAGTAACTCCTACTAATAATGAATACTGTACCATCTCAGCATGAATTAAACTCTATGATTAAAGTATGTTATAGATCTATGTGTTAGCTTTCCAAAACTTTAAACGGATCGCGTTTTCGTTTTCGGAAACTCCCGGAATCGCGAAAACACCGAGAACGCGTTTGTTTTTCGTACAGCTGACACTCAAATAATTCTCCAGAAAGTTACAGAAAGAATTAGGCCTATTAATACATGTTTTTCGAAAGCTAACTTCAATACGCTTCTTTTAAAAAAAAACGGGAGATTAAACCGAGCTTTGAGCTAGAAGTTATGATATTTCGAAATTAGGGCTGAAATTAAAAACGTGGATAAAAATTATGACGGATTTAGATAGTTTGAGCCAAAAGAATACACAATATATATCCTAATTATCCACAACAATAATAGCAATAATAATATGAGGAACCACACTCACAAACTTGATTATATAATCATCATGAACCATTTATTACATATATAAATATAGATACACTCTCATTACAATATATATATATAAATCAACACATCCACAACACAAAGGACACTCCTATGACCTCCAAATAGACACAAAATAGACACAAATAGAGGTACAACCATGGGGGTCATTCCTATGGGTTCAAAATAGACCTATATGCATGAGAAAATGAAAAGGAGAAGGGATTTATACCTTCCGGTAGATCGAATCGAAGAAAAACCTTCCCGGAGCGACACCGACACGTAGAGATTCCAAAAGGACACGAACGAGCTCCGTATCCTCCCAAACTTGGGTAGCTTCCTCCTTGACTAGAATGGAGAAGGAAAGAAGAAGATTTGGTGGTGAAATAGAAGAATTTGGTGGAGAAATGGAAGGATTTGGTGGAGAAATTGCTAGGGATTGCTCTCTAGGAATTTGGGGAAGAACAAGAGAGAGAAAAATAAATGGATAATGACAAATGGGAGGCTCAACCCTATCCTTATTGTGGCTGGCCATAAAGGTAGTTTTGTCCTATTAGAAAAAGTCCAAAAGCCCCTACTAACCTATTCTATGAGTATTAGGAAAGGGCTAATTGGTTGGGGCTAAATTAGTCATTCTAAAGTCTCTAATCACACTAACCTTATCCATAATAATTAGTCTAACCTCTAACTAAAATATTTCTATCATGTGGACTAAAATTAATATCATGTGGGCCATGCCTAACTAGTGTGTGGGTCCCACTAGAGTCAAACTACCCCCGGGTTCCCGTTTCAAGTCGGATTGAGTTGAAATTCGAACCCGACTCAAATAACCCTAAAACAATATCATAAATAATAAAATAATATCAAAATAATTCAAAGAGGTCAAATGCAAAAATATCCTTAGGCCAAAAATAATATTAAAATATCATAATCACATGGTTAGGCTCTAGGTCAAACAATCTCTAGGATTTCACTAGCAAAACGTCAAAACCACAAGTCATTGATTTAAATAATGTTAAAATGATTTAAAATCACCAAAAATTATATCATGAATTAAATGTCATTATTAAAATAATTATAAACACGAAATTTCAAAATTACCCCCAATCAGAAAATTAAAATAAAATAAAAAAAAATCAACCCAAAATTTCGGGTGCTCACATACACTTAGGCACTAGAATGTCGAGGTTATATTTATGAAACTAAGAAAACATATATTATCATTTTTTATGATCATATTTATAGAGGGGACAAGCTGTATTTTATTGTAATTTTTTTTCTCTTTGAGGTACTTTGTCAATTTTTGCTATATGGCACCAGCCAAATATTGCGTAGCAAGATGGGTAAGCGCAAAGGTAGTTGACCTCTCGGAAGAGGAGACCAAATGTTATGAGAGGGAGGACCCATCCCCCCGGGCAACCTACCGAGGTACATACAAAAAAAGATGACCATATGGGGGTACTCGTCCAATGTCCCTCCAAAGCTCAGTAAAATCAAGCATAAAATTTTGATCAAACATTCCAATTAATTAAAATATATGGTAGATTTAATTTAAATTGGACATTGAATTTGTAACTGTTATAAACAAACTAATGTGAGATCAATATCTTACAACGGTTGATTGTTCTTTCGACAATGGTTATCTCAAATGTTGTCATTTAACAAAAAGTTTACAACTAGTTGCAAAAAAAGCGTCGCACAATCACTACAAAAAGCGTTGCATAAATGTTGCTAACGGTTAACTTTTTTTATAAGGCTTCATGTAAATGTTACAAAAATAATAACTAATGTGCAACAGTTACTTAAAACCCTTGCATAATCGCTGCAAATTCATCCCAATCTGACAACACTTCCATAAAAGCGTTGGTTGACTGCTGTAAAAAAATTATTTAGTAAGCGTTTATGAATCGCTGTAAAAGGTGTATTAGAAAATTGTTAATCTTTAACCGTTGCAAATAGATTTAACTTGGAAACAGTTATTTCAATCGTTACTAAACTATTGCAAATTAAAGTTTCAGTAACATCCATACAACAGATGCACTAAAACTGTTGCGAAATAGGGACACTTCTTGTAGTGATAGTGCACTTTTCTGTGAATAATCCCTTTAGTCACTCTAGTAATGATGTTACACTAGTGCTCGTCCACCCATACTGTCACGCCCCGATTCCCTAGGATTTAAAGTCTCCATCAGACGTGATGTCGTACAAGCCTAAAGTGCACCTATATAAGGCTAAACCAAAAAGATCGATTGAACAGCTAAGCAACAGAGTCATCGAAGAGAAAATACTACGCTGAAAAGTTGAATCAACAAAAGGTGTACAAAAAAACTTCTCTTTATTGATATTGCAGCGTAATTACAATGGAACGAAGATAAGAATAGCTCGTTTACAAATCAATATATATATATATATATATATATATATATATATATATATATATATATATATATATATATATATATATATAAGATCATGCCCGAAGGCTTACAACTTGAAAACAAATGTACAAACAATGATGTTCCATACATTATGTCCTTTATATACAAAGCTAAAATCTCCAGCGGCAACGCTTCAAGTAAACATACAAGCCCCAAACGCCTCAGTACTTCCAAGCTAACTCCATCCTGCACAAATCTGGTGGGGGTATTAGTACAAGAGTACTGGTGATTGGCCTCTCGCCCACTCAACCAAAACCAACACGTTTATTTAGTGAATGCATGTAATATTTATGGTCTTTCTAATCTTGCTTTAGGATCAGTTACATGGTATCGCATACTTGTGTCGATATTATAATGTGTCACGCAATAGAGTAACTGGCTTCATCTTATCAATACTTATCATTCGCCCTTTCCTGGTTAAGAAATACAACATCATTCCGTAAGCATAATATCTATACAATGATACTAGTTCAAAATTGCATAAGAAGAGTGTCACAATATATGTCCCTGCATAAGACACTCATTAGCTATCATGAAAACATAATCATGCTAAGTGCTCAATCTATATCTCGTACCAGGCCCGCAAGCATATAAAGTTAGCATGCTGTCTATAAACCTATTTTAAAATTTTATTTTGGCTAAATAATTATGGATATTTTTTATTTTTAAAATAATTTGATTATATATGATTAGCCTTAGTCATGGTTAAGATTGAGTATGTGTATTGACTAGGAAGCATGACATAGCTAGTATAGTCATATATCACGATTAGTGTATTAATCATGGAATGGATGGCATAACTATATCCATGTCACATATATGAAAACAAGTCAAGTTATTGCATAATTCATAAATAAGGTTAACTAAATATTTTTATATATTTAAAAGCTTTCTATATATAAAAATATTACAGAAAAGCATGTCTAACCAACCCCAAATCTTTATCTACCCAAATATGCAATGAGTTGATATCTAAATATATATGGTTGCCATATATATATATATTTTATATATATATATATATATATATATATATATATAAGATTAGATAAGATTATATTTAAAGATTATTTTATATATAAAGGCATATATGCATATGTTTCCTAGAATGAGACTTCTAAATGCCGAACCAACTTACCTAACTAACTACCTACACAAACCCGACCCCCTTTTCTCATTTTTGGCCGCCTATTCCCTCCCTTATTCCTATTTTATTGGCCAACATAGATCCCCCCAAATACACACACACACACACATATATATGAGGAGGGATCTGCATCCCTTTACTTTTTGCATCCCCATATTATCAACCGTTGTATCTTATTTAAGTTATATAATCTTAACCGTTGATTTGAACCATTGATATGGTTAAGATTAGATAACTTAAACAAGATCCAATGGTTGATAACATGGGGATTCCTTGGGATGCAAAATATTTGGGATGTGGATCCTTCCTCTCTCTCTATCTCTCTCTCTGTAATTACCACTTTTCAACATAGGGATGTTTTGGTATTTTTATATGTTGATTATTTTTTATATATATTATTTTATATTAGTGGTTGTCTATAATTATATTAGTGTTAGTTAGTGGCTAGCCAATTAGATTTTTTGCAAGTGTTAGTGCTAATTATTGTTAGTCGTGACTTTAGCACTTAGAATTAATTAAGTTTAGTTGTTGTAGTTGTAAGTCCCTAGATTTTTAAAATATTATTTTTATAATTTTAAATAGTATTTATATCCTTAAAATGAATTATTATAATTATTAGGAATTTTCTAGAATTTTTAAATAATTATTAAATGATTATTAGAGCCAAAAATATTATTTTGTAATTTATTAAAATGTTTTAAAAGCTTTTTGCAATTATTTTAATTATTTTTAAGCCATTATGCAATATTCGAATTGTCTGTGCAAATTATATTTGCACAGAGCAACAACGGAAGGGGGGGTTATTTGCAATTTAGAAATTGCATTAACTAAGGCGGTGGAGGGTTTTGTAATATCTAGTTTTGGAAGGAGGTTTTTGCTAATTGGCCACCCCGATCACCGCCTTTGGCAGTCGCCATCTCCGGCAATTAACACCGAAACCCTAATCCTAAACCCTAAATTCCCGTAACCCTAGCCCTAATTCCACCGACTCCCCAACTCTATAAAGTCCCCCGACCCCAAACCCTAACCCTAGACTTCACCACGACCGCCCTAGCCACCGCCATAGCCCCTTTCTTCTCCGACCAAGCTCGTCGGAGTTCGCCCTTTGTCAGCACCACCCCTACAGGCCACGTCGACGCCCCCAACCATCACCAATCGATGCGCCTCGACGAGACGACCACAACGCCACCCTTCGCCACCGACCCCGATGCCTACAGCCGCCGCTAGCACCCCCAAAAGCCACTGCTCGATCGACGGACATGTACGTGTCACTCTCTCTGTGTGTCGTATCGTGTCTCGTGTATACGTGTGTGGACTCGCCCAGTGTCGACGAACCCAGTAGAGTGCTTGGACACGCGAGACTCGAGTCGTGCGTGTCGTGCATACTCTGGACACTGGACTCGTGTGTCTTCGTGTCCCTAACTGTCAGGATGCGAAGACACAGGACCATAGGCCAATGGGTTTGGATATCGGGTTTGGGTTATTTTTCAACCCGTTATTCTATTTCATAATAAAACTAACTCAAACCTAACCCAACCATCAAGCTCGAGTTGGCCCCCTGGTCAGCCGAGTGGCGCTCAAACCTACCCATGTCCCAGCGGGCCGAGTTCGAGCCCCCCTTTCGTTTCTTTTTTTTTGTTTTTGTTTTGTTTTTATTTTATTTGTTTTATTATATATATATGTATATATGTATAAGTATTATATATATATTATTATATATACGGTTATATATATAATGTGTATATATATATATATATATATATATATATATATATATATATATATATATATATATATATATATATATATATATATTTGTTTTATATATATATATATATATATATATATATATATATATATATATATATATATATATATATATATATATATATATATATATATATATATATATATATATATATATATATATATATATATAAATGTATTTCTTGTATATATACTTCAAATTCAATTTTGTGCAAAATATTATTATGTATAAATTCACAAGTTATTTTATTTTATGACTTGTATATTTTACCACTTTAAAATATATTATTAAAATACTTTAATATTTATATTTGAATTACTATATTTTATTAATCATGGCCATTTAATATCCAAACCTAGCATAGATTTTTGGGCCCAATTGTGTCTAATACATTCAGAGTCTTTACAAGTCATATTGGACTTGATTCATGGCTTTAGATCCCGTATCTGGACTTCGGTTCAATTTCAAATACGTGGACAAAATATTAAATAATTAATTAATTATTTTCCAGAAATTGTTACTTGCTGTTTTTGAATTTTGATATATATTTTAGTTGCTGTAAAAATCTGGTAAAAATTGTATTTAAATACTATGTTAATTTAGCTAATTTAATATAATTTTTTTAGTATTTAATAAGTACTTTTGGTATTTTATAAAAATAGGAAAACTGAACTCATTTTCAGGATACATATGTTTGCTGATTTTTAATAAATATCTATGAGGGTTTATAAATTCCAGAAAAATTAGTATAAATTTCTATAATTAACAAGGATCATTCCGGTACTTTATTTTATGTATAATTGAGCCTTTTGTCTATCTTAAAAAAATTGTTGGAACACAGTGTACAGTCTGATTTATTTATTGAGTAGTTACGATTTACAAAGTTTTGTGTTAATTTGAGTTATTGTAGTATTGGACCTCACCCTACACTAGTGTAAAGGCCCCAGAAAGTTAGTTTGGGTATTGTGTCACCCCATATTGGTCTCCTATGCTAAAGTCGTCATTTGGCTAGGTGTCCAGTCAGAAAGTCGTGTCGCACAACTAGTGTCTTAGTGTTTAACTTAGTATAAAACTAAGTTTATGTATTATTTCTACAGTGACGAGTCACCAGACATCTATAGCATTTCTATCACTATCTTGCTTTACTAAAGGCAAGTACCTCTACAAACTTTATATACTGTTATAACAATAAACTGTGATTCAACCACGTTAAATGCTGATCCTTGGGGTAGCAAGTTAAATCTTCACATGTTATATTATTTTCAGTCCCTACCATGCTTAGGACAGTTCTTATATCTCTCACATGTTTAACAACGGGGTTATGGGGAAACTTATAGTTGAGTATGTGATCATGCCCCCTTTACAGTAGCGAGCAAAGTTTTATTTTATATGTTACTACACCGTAGGCCTTTATCTCAAAGCAAATTTGTGCGTATGTACATCTATCGCCGTATCACTTGTACGGAAATATATTTTATTATGTGCCCCTATACATTATACACCTATTGACGATCACGTACCTGCTACAGTTTTAAATATTACATATACATCTGTCTCCATGACATATATATCCTTGCCATGATAGATTATGATATAACATGATTCATGTTCATTACACTCATGTTTATTTCATGTATCGTATATTTAGTTTGCTAGAATCAGTACTCTTGCTCCCGTTCTGACAGAATAACATTGTAGGTATACTTTCTGAGGAGGAGTTGCTTTGTGATTCCTATTATGAAGTTGCTGCCGAGGACCAGGCTATACTTTACGAGGATGTACCTGCGAGAAAACTCGTCTATTTTGTTTATTTACTTGGGACTTCTGAGAGTAGTCATGTATTAGACTATGTATTTTGTAACTGGACCTGTATCCAGTTTTACATTTTAGCCATGTACTCGAAACATACTTATATACGAGATGATTTTGTGTTTAGATATATTCTGACTCATCATTACATATAGAATTATTAGCACACTTTGGTCTGATCTTATTTATCCTTAGAACAGCTTACTACACTTTATCTCAAGCGTAGACTGGAAATGACTCGGCCCGGCCAAACAATTTGGGTAGCGGATCGTGACATATTTTTAGTGGTGGCCCATGCAGGTCAAGACTAAATTGTTTGGTTACGTCATTGTACCAAGCATGCCTGCAATTAGGAACTTAAGGTAACTAGATAACACTAGGAATGATGCTTAGAACACCTAAAGGATTACTAGGATTGCAACATAGGAAACACATCACATCATATGCTTGCTATTACAATTAGATTTTCTTGTTTATGATTGTTTACTTAAAAGAGTCCTTATAATTTCTTTTATTTATTAGATGGTGCTCACCCGCTCATCCCAGTATGTCATACCTGAAAATGACACACTTCCTATCCAGTCGGTTGACCAGTTGACCGATGCACCTCCACCTCTACCTACTATACTCTCCCACTCCACAAATCCACCAACCCAGATGCCTCCACCACCTTCCACATCACAGTCCCAGCAGGACCCGATACTCCCACCACCACCTATTACTATACCTGCCCAGGCTTCCGTCACTCTCGATGGGAACCAACTGCTCACTCTGATCCAGGGGTTCCTAACGACCTATTAGGAGCAGACCACCTTACTCCGCCAGAGTATGGAGCGTTCTGAGGAGCGTACCGTGGTCCCATCACCGGTAGAACCACGGCAGAGAGCAGGGACAATCAAGGACTTCATGGGTCTGAACCCCAAGTAGTTCATGGGGACCGAGGGCATCGTAGTAGCAGATGACTGGCTAGACTCGGTAGAGAGGAAGCTCCTTGGAGCTAGGTTACCGGGTGACCTCCAGGTCGAGGCAGCGGGATTTCTGCTGATAAACTTGGCAGGAGTTTGGTTCAGGAATGAGCCGCTATTCGCGAGAGGGAAGGCCACTTAGGATCAGTTTAAGATCCAGTTCAAGAAAAAATTCTTCTCGACCACCGCTAGGGTAGCCACGTGTAGCTTCCCTTCCCGGATTTTTTTTTGAAATATTATTTTATTTATTTAATTGATTTGAATGATGATTTTTAAAATTTATAATTAACTAGTTTAATTAATTATTACGGTAGATGACTTTAGCCATAATTGAGTTATGAAGCACCAGACGACTAAGAATCATGGCACGGATAGTGCAGTAGCGTGCCTTGACTAGTGTATTAGCCATGCCAAGGAAGATCCAGCCATAAGGGTGTCCTAACTAGAAAAACTATGCCAAGTTGCGACTTGACCCCTATAAAAGGACTTAATTATTTATTTATTAATATTATGACTTTTAGGAGGCCGGTTGTACCACACTTGCCCGAACTCGACCCGAACTAAACCCGAGCCCATGTAGTCATGTAATGCGTCCAGAGACGTCCATGTAGAGGCATCTGGTGTATATGTGTAGTGGTAATTTGTTTTAATGGTTTATTATTTATTTTCATAGATAATTGTTAATTATTATATAAAGGTTATTGATATTAGATGAATTATTATCATGGAAAAACTTTTCCTAATTTATTGGAAATATTTTCTATTTAAGATTTTGTATAATAAATTTTGGGTTTATTACTATTTCTTTATCATAGGATTTTAACGTAGGATTTATCGTGAGCTAATAAATATTTTTATAATCTATTAATATATATATATGTTATGTATATATATACATATATGTGTTTATGGGTATTGAGTATATAAATATACATATATAGGTGTGTATACAATAATAGATATAACATGTATGTATTTGTATATATAAATATATTATATACGTATATATATATATATATATATATATATATATATATATATATATATATATATTATAAAAAAATATATATATATTATATATATTATATGTATTTATGGGTAGTGTAAATATATAATATATATATATATATAAAGGTGTACAGGTGAATGTATATATATAAATATATGTATGAGTATATTATATATAAAATATACATGTTTATGTATGGGTGTGTATATATATATATAATATATAGAGGAATTTGTGTGTATGGGTGTATATATATATATATATATATATA
Organism: Iris pallida; assembly: GCA_029216955.1. Taxonomy (NCBI): domain Eukaryota; kingdom Viridiplantae; phylum Streptophyta; class Magnoliopsida; order Asparagales; family Iridaceae; genus Iris; species Iris pallida. The sequence continues at coordinate 5,034,610 of JANAVB010017198.1, forward strand.
TATATATATATATATATATATATATGCAGAGGGAAAAGGAAAAGGAGAGCCCAGGCCTTAGCCTCCCCACAAGCCTGAGCCCACAGCCCCGATCACCCAAACCGAGCAGCTGAGCCATGCTCAACCCTCCTTGTACAGGAGTACCCCAACCCGAGCCCAGCTGGAGCTCAGCCCAAGCCCAACAAAAGGAGCCAGGCCGACCCCTCCCTGCAGCGTACATATACGCGTAGGTTTCATTCGAAACCTAATAAGAATCCACGCAAACCCCAGCACAGCGCCGCCCCAACTCCCCTCCAGGCCTGGCGCGGCGTTCCTCCACCGAGCACGTCGGACGAGCGTCGGGCGGACGCCAGAATGGACACACGAACAGCAGCATCAAACAACAGTAACAGCGCCGGAGGCACAGCGCACATGCGCACGTGAGAACAACAGCAGCAGTGCGGCACAGGGGCGACTTCGTACCTCGCGTTCGCGACGTACGCTCGATCAATCCTCGAACCGATCATGCAGGTAGACACCTAACCTATACCTCATTAAATTCCTTCAAGTAGATTGATTTATAGTGCATTAGCATGATATAGAAATCGACCCAAAGTCGGACCAAATCCTGTCAAAATAGGACATATATGACAGTCCCGGCACCCAAGTTAGAAGGCTAATTCCTGTCGATCGACCAACAGTTTTGAGAAACTAGTTGAACAGTACTTTAGACAACATGTAGGGGATCATAAACTATTTCGTAGTCTTTAATTTTATAAACTATGTACGGATTAATCAATCCTCGAAAATCAAGAAAAAAACCGTTTTAGAAAAATAGAATTTTAGGAAAACTCATCCACACGACGTGCGTCCCGCCAAACCGGGCAACGTGGTCGCGAACCGAAAGCATCGAAAGCTGCGTATCGGCTTCGTGGTCGTGTGGGCTTTGACGGAATTCAAATTGGTCGCGTGTGCACGACGAATTTGATACGTATCCGTCGAAACTCACCGTATCATGCACGTTGAAAATTTCTCAATTACTTTGTACACGTTCGTCAGATCAAGACAAAACTTGCGCCAACAGGACCGTATCATTTTTCTGGTCCTGTATGCCAAGTTTGGTCCGATTCTGGGACTGTGGATAAAATCACCATTTTGCGGGCCCCGCGGTCCCACTCAACGGGCGATTTTGTGCACGGCCCGTCGGAATCCAACTTTGGACATACGGTTGGGTTCGTATCGGAAAACTGGATCTGTAGACATGTAGTTTAATGACTTTAGAGACCATTGACTGTGGCACGCTTTTCGGTGCAAAGCGGGTCCAACGGCGGACATAGTTTTTGTCCAAAATTATCTTTTTGCCCCTGTGTCCAGAATTGGACTTAAGGATAGGCAATCCTAGCTAATTTGACTATTCTGAGAATGTTGGTAATGTTTGTTTCAGCTTTCGGAGACAGTTATTGTAATGCCTGTGTTCGTATTTCGTATTCTTGGAATACGTGTACGTATTTATTCTTGTATTGCATTATTTTCTTGCTTAATTTCCTTCTTGGCTTGGTTTATTCCTGGTTCGGGTTGGTTGGTTCGGCTTGGCTTGGTTTTGATTGGGTTCATGATGAACCCAAGGTGAACCCCCTACCTACCACCACCATTTGTATTTATTGCCATTTCTTCTTTCTCTCTCTTCATTACTCTTTTTCTTCTTCCTCATTTACTTCCTTACCTACCAGAGAGAGAAGAGAGAGGTCTAGGCAAGTGCAACTTGCTTCATGGAGGAACTCCAAATTTTATTGCATCATTCTCTTCCTTACTGCATTCTAAAGCACTTTAGTACTTGACATTTTTAATTTCCATGGCTAGATTCTTGTAGATCTAAGTTTATTTTATTTTCGAATTTCTTGGGTTTTGATCTACTTAATCTTGTTATTTCTATGTTTTGATGGTTCCATGTTGTAGAGAATCTCGTTCTACCCCATTTTGACCTATGGAAGTTCAGATTTAGGCTCCGGATGATGGAGTTATGGAGCTTGAGGACTTGGCTCTCATGGTGTTCTTCTTCTCTGAAATTTTGGAGAAGATGAACAGTGCTTGACCTGACCGCATGAATATTCATGCGGCAAGTGTTCTCTTCAGCCGCATGGCAGGAAGTACTTGAGCCGCATGAGGGCCGGACTCGTCTGGCCGCATAACTCGCTCAATTCCCAGCCGCATAAGTTCGGAACTCTGTAGCCGCATGCGCCCTTCCCACTGGCCGCATAAGACTTGCTTGACCCAGCCGCATGAGGACTTCACCCTGAGCCGCATGAACTCAACACTCGCGAGCCGCATATGCACACTTGCTCCCAGCCGCATAGGCATTGCTCCCCCGCAGCCGCATGAGTACTCTTCCCTTCTGAGTCGCATATGGTTCCCTTCCCCCGCAGCCGCATGGGTTTCTTCTTCTCGAGCCGCATGGAACCACACTCCTCCCCCCGACCGTATGTACCTGATTGGCCAGCTAGCCGCATAAGACCTATTTCCCCCAGCCGCATGAGTTTCCTATCTTCCTGACCGCATGCGCCCCCTTGTCTTAGCCGCATGGGATCCAGTGACCCTGGCCGCATGCGCTCTCCTAATTGGGCCGCATGAGTCTACCCTTTCCTGGCCGCATGTGCCTTAGCCGCATGGCTCTCCTATAGCCCTGTATATTGCTATTTTATTAGATATTTAACGTCCATTTTATATCCCTACGCCTTTTGTCCTGAACTTGAAAATCATGAATTCATTTGTATATTTGGAATTGATAATTGAACATGACGTGATAGTGACCCGTAGTGGTGCACTCCTGACATGATAACCTGGCATGACCTGATAGTGGCCCGTCGTGGCGCACTCCTGACAAAGTACACCTGACATGATAACCTGACATGATTTCTCGAATAGCTGTTGCGACGGCTACCTGACATGACATGACCTGTATAATTGATCCTGACACCGTGGGCGATTGTGCTTGTACAAATAATCCAGTCCTGTCTTGCATCATGTCTAGGAGGGGACTCCTGAGTACCACGGTCAGGAGTACCTACTGAAATGGACTAAGGTTAATGACTAGTATAATTTACTAGACATGAAGAGATGTTCCCCAGTTACAGGCGATCCCGTTATCCCGGTCGCAAATGTTTGGACTTGTAGCCTGCCGACGAGTAGGGCACATTTCCAGCCCACTGTCATGTGGGGCACTCTTGATTGTCACTTAAATAGTTGAACTCTATTGTCACTCTAATGCATTGTACTCTCTGAATTGTCACTATAATGATTGCCTGGATAACCTGGATAGCTGCAGGGCCTGTGACTACTTGGAGCATCTCATTGCATCTTGCTAGTAACTAGGATTGTGATAACCCTAGTTAGTTAATGTAGAAAGCCGTAGGCAATGATTGGCCGTGATTGCTTAGATGGAGTCTAGTCCAGTATAGTATTGTCTAGAATTGATTAATTGTAAGATTGTACCAGAATGATTGAATGATTGTCACTCCAGATTGTCTCTATAATGATTATCACTCTAATATCTTGTACTCTCCAGATTGTCACCATAATGATTGTCACTCCAGAATATTACTTGACCTGATTTCTTATATTTATCTTGCCGATAAATGGTGAGAGAAACCAAGTTCCGTTCAGACGAAGGGTTACAACCCCGGTCCTTATTTGGTTTACGGGTTGTAACCTGGCTATCTGAATAGTCCCATGGTTATCTCATCGTATATCATCCTGTCATGCTTTCTTTCCATATGTCCTGTCTTTTAGTGATTCTATACAAGATTATCTTTTATAATTACCCATCATGCTTTTCTTAAACTATTGCCTTTTATTATGTAATTTTACTCTTGTGCTAATTGCTGGTTTTAGTTCTTAAGTGAAGCCTCCTTTGTGGCACTTGCTCTTTTTGGGGTCTGACCCAGCTGGTTTTGTATGGCCAGATACCGGAGCAGCACCAAAGGATCTCCTCGTTTTTCAGCCCGATGGTGGTCACCAGGCGTAACCAGGGCAACGAGTGGGTTTATTTTTGCTCTTCCACTCTATTGTAAAATTTATTCTTTTGAGGCGTTTAGCCGCCGAGCAAGTGTTAGCTCGTTTGCAACTTTATTTACTGTCTGCCTACGGACTGTAGGCATGATTGGCAACTCGAGGTTGATCATGTATGACTTAAACTCTTGCTAGTCCTTACATTTTGTACGACTAGCTTCATGATCATCTGGATATATAATGTTTGGGACGCCTTACAATTGTATATTTGGTGATCTGATATCTTGTGATTATTATTAGTTGGTTGAGATTGAGACAATAGGCTATTTTATGACCTTAAGAGACTGATGGATTGTAGTGAAACCCTCACATATCTAGACAGCCGTGACCGTATAGCGGTGTGGATTCCATTCCGTTATACGTAGCTGGCTATGTCTGCCCCCGCTCTCCAGTATTCTGGTTCTGGGGCGTGACATGGTTTAAGTGGTGGCCCATGTAGGTCTTGTTAAATCAAGATGTGTGAGGGTTTACCGAAGAGATGTCTCAATCGATACTCGCCCTTGATCTCTGCTCGTATCCTCTTGATTCCTGAAAATTCTTGTCCTGATCACATGCTTGTAATCGTTGATCTGTCCTGGTCCTTCCTTATTGTTCCCATGTCGTCTTCTTCAGCGGCATTGAACCTGAACCTGCCGATCAGCAAGGCGGATCACCTCCCGTGGACCAGCAACAACCAGAAGATCAGGCCTAGCACTCAGGAGCAGCCTCCCGAGTCGTACCTACTGAAGGAGAGCCGCCAGTTCAGCCAGTCCAGCCTGCAGATCCTGATGATGGCACTTTGGTGGGTATCATCAGATCATTGTTAGCTTCCCAAGATCGTAGAGGCGATGCCTTGTACCAGGCAGTGGAAGATGCTCTGAATAGAAGTGGACCCCGAGGGAACAGTGCGGTCAACAGTTTTAAGCGCCTGAACCCTCCATTCTTCGATGGCAGCGAGGATGCCATTGCTGCCGATGCCTGGCTACAAGATATAGAGGTGATTCTCGAAGCCGCAAAGACTCCAGAAGATGAGAAGGTGGCTGTGGTGCGCCTACAGTTATTGGATCTAGCCCGCAGTTGGTGGGCTGCACAAGCAGTGGGATTGGCCACACCTGTCTCCTGGGCAGTGTTCAGCAAGAAGTTCTAGACCAAGTATTATGATGCAGTGGCTCGATATGACTTGCAGACCAGGTTCAGTAATCTTAAGCAGATGGGGAGGACGGTCGACGGATATGCGGCCGAGTTTTCCAGCCTCAGTCGGTTTGCTCCCACCTTGGTGGCAACCGAGTTTGACAGAGCGCAGAGGTTCCAACAGGGACTTCACCTGGAGATTATATTGGCAGTAGAACAGTTCGAGCATCAGACCTATGATACGGTGTTGCGAGCAGCAAGGAGGCACGAGTATACCTCCAAGAGAATAGTGGACAGGACCGAAGGTCGGAAGCGGTCCCATAGTCAGATGACTCAGTCTTCAGCCCCAGCCCCGGCAGCTAGGACTTTGACTATTGGAACTCCGAGGCAAGCAACCTCAGTTACGTCGGTTCAGCACTCAACCCCGACGTACCCTCAGCAGAAACAGAAGCAAGCACAGTCTTCCGCCGTAGGCTGTTCTTATTATGGGAAGCCTGGATACGTGGTAGCGGAGTGTCGCAAGGCGTTGGGATTGTGTTTATTGTGTGGAGCATCGGATCATAGGGTAGGGTCCTGCCCTTTCAGAGTTGATTCAGCATCGACAGTATCTAGTCCCTCGGTTAGAGCACCAGCACCAGCACCAGTCCAGCAGCAACAGCAGTTTTCGTTTCCGAGGCCATTGTCGACTCAGGCCCAGACTTTCCAGCAACAGAACCCGCGGCAGTTCGCCCTGGCCCAGGCCCAGATCCAGAATCGACCGAGAGGTATATGTGTCCTCTTATCTTGCTTTTCTACCGTCATTATGCGGGGTACATGACGTATTTTATGTATCCTAATTATAACGGTATATCTCGGGCCCGAGCCATTTCCTAGATCATTCGAAAAGGTTGGTACCAATAGCCTTAACCTTTTCGTATGAGGAATGGCCCGTGTCGATGTTTGACCAAGGGGAGAGACCTCAAGCGCAAGACTATCAGTTTAGTTCATGTTGCTTGAGTTCATCGCTCCTTGGGAGAGTCAAACGTGGGAGTGTGAGGATGATATCCGATCACGTTATCCCGACTTGTTTGACTCGTGAGGTATAATGTCTTTCTTATGCCTCATGCCTTCGATTCTTTGCTTGAATGAGTGATTGTCTGCCTAGTTATAGCTTGCATGTGATTAATGTAGCTTGCCATTGCTCCTCTAGCCTCTTGATTAAATTCCGAGGACAGAATTCTTTTACGGTGGGTAGAGTTGTAATGCCTATGTTCGTATTTCGTATTCTTGGAATACGTGTACGTATTTATTCTTGTATTGCATAATTTTCTTGCTTAATTTCCTTCTTGGCTTGGTTTATTCCTGGTTCGGGTTGGTTGGTTTGGCTTGGCTTGGTTTTGATTGGGTTCATGATGAACCCAAGGTGAACCCCCTACCTACCACCACCATTTGTATTTATTGCCATTTCTTCTTTCTCTCTCTTCATTACTCTTTTTCTTCTTCCTCATTTACTTCCTTACCTACCAGAGAGAGAAGAGAGAGGTCTAGGCAAGTACAACTTGCTTCATAGAGGAACTCCAAATTTTATTGCATCATTCTCTTCCTTACTGCATTCTAAAGCACTTTAGTACTTGACATTTTTAATTTCCATGGCTAGATTCTTGTAGATCTAAGTTTATTTCATTTTCGGATTTCTTGGGTTTTGATCTACTTAATCTTGTTATTTCTATGTTTTGATGGTTCCATGTTGTAGAGAATCTCGTTCTACCCCATTTTGACCTATGGAAGTTCGGATTTAGGCTCCGGATGATGGAGTTATGGAGCTTGAGGACTTGGCTCTCATGGTGTTCTTCTTCTCTGAAATTTTGGAGAAGATGAACAGTGCTTGACCTGACCGCATGAATATTCATGCGGCAAGTGTTCTCTTCAGCCGCATGGCTGGAAGTACTTGAGCCGCATGAGGGCCGGACTCGTCTGGCCGCATAACTCGCTCAATTCCCAGCCGCATAAGTTCGAAACTCTGCAGCCGCATGCTCCCTTCCCGCTGGCCGCATAAGACTTGCTTGACCCAGCCGCATGAGGACTTCACCCTGAGCCGCATGAACTCAACACTCGCGAGCCGCATATGCACACTTGCTCCCAGCCGCATAGGCATTGCTCCCCCGCAGCCGCATGAGTACTCTTCCCTTCTGAGCCGCATATGGTTCCCTTCCCCCGCAGCCGCATGGGTTGCTTCTTCTCGAGCCACATGGAACCACACTCCCCCCCCCGGCCGTATGTACCTGATTGGCCAGCTAGCCGCATAAGACCTATTTTCCCCAGCCGCATGAGTTTCCTATCTTCCTGACCGCATGCGCCCCCTTGTCTTAGCCGCATGGGATCCAATGACCCTGGCCGCATGTGCTCTCCTAATTGGGCCGCATGAGTCTACCCTTTCCTGGCCGCATGTGCCTTAGCCGCATGGCTCTCCTATAGCCCTGTATATTGCTATTTTATTAGATATTTAACGTCCATTTTATATTCTTACGCCTTTTGTCCTGAACTTGAAAATCATGAATTCATTTGTATGTTTGGAATTGATAATTGAACACGACGTGATAGTGACCCGTAGTGGTGCACTCCTGACATGATAACCTGGCATGACCTGATAGTGGCCCGTCGTGGCGCACTCCTGACAAAGTACACCTGACATGATAACCTGACATGATTTCTCGAATAGCTGTTGCGACGGCTACCTGACATGACATGACCTGTATAATTGATCCTGACACCGTGGGCGATTGTGCTTGTACAAATAATCCAGTCCTGTCTTGCATCATGTCTAGGAGGGGACTCCTGAGTACCACGGTCAGGAGTACCTACTGAAATGGACTTAGGTTAATGACTAGTATAATTCACTAGACATGAAGAGATGTTCCCCAGTTACAGGCGATCCCGTTATCCCGGCCGCAAATGTTTGGACTTGTAGCCTGCCGACGAGTAGGGCACATTTCCAGCCCACTGTCATGTAGGGCACTCTTGATTGTCACTTAAATAATTGAACTCTATTGTCACTCTAATGCATTGTACTCTCTGAATTGTCACTATAATGATTGTCTGGATAACCTGGATAGCTGCAGGGCCTGTGACTACTTGGAGCATCTCATTGCATCTTGCTAGTAACTAGGATTGTGATAACCCTAGTTAGTTAATATAGAAAGCCGTAGGCAATGATTGGCCGTGATTGCTTGGATGGAGTCTAGTCCAGTATAGTATTGTCTAGAATTGATTAATTGTAAGATTGTACCAGAATAATTGAATGATTGTCACTCCAGATTGTCACTATAATGATTATCACTCCATATTGTCACTCTAATGTCTTGTACTCTCCAGATTGTCACCATAATGATTGTCACTCCAGAATGTTACTTGACCTGATTTCTTATATTTATCTTGCCGATAAATGGTGAGAGAAACCAAGTTCCGTTCAGACGAAGGGTTACAACCCCGGTCCTTATTTGGTTTACGGGTTGTAACCTGGCTATCTGAATAGTCCCATGGTTATCTCATCGTATATCATCCTGTCATGCTTTCTTTCCATATGTCCTGTCTTTTAGTGATTCTATACAAGATTGTCTTTTATAATTACCCATCATGCTTTTCTTAAACTATTGCCTTTTATTATGTAATTTTACTCTTGTACTAATTGCTGGTTTTAGTTCTTAAGTGAAGCCTCCTTTGTGGCACTTGCTCTTTCTGGGGTCTGACCCAGCTGGTTTTGTATGGCCAGATACCGGAGCAGCACCAAAGGATCTCCCCGCTTTTCAGCCCGATGGTGGTCACCAGGCGTAACCAGGGCAACGAGTGGGTTTATTTTTGCTCTCCCACTCTATTGTAAAATTTATTCTTTTGAGGCGTTTAGCCGCCGAGCAAGTGTTAGCTCGTTTGCAACTTTATTTACTGTCTGCCTACGGGCTGTAAGCATGATTGGCAACTCGAGGTTGATCATGTATGACTTAAACTCTTGCTAGTCCTTACATTTTGTACGACTAGCTTCATGATCATCTGGATATGTAATGTTTGGGACGCTTTACAATTGTATATTTGGTGATCTGATATCTTGTGATTATTATTAGTTGGTTGAGATTGAGACAATAGGCTATTTTATGACCTTAAGAGACTGATGGATTGTAGTGAAACCCTCACATATCTAGACAGCCGTGACCGTATAGCGGTGTGGATTCTATTCCGTTATACGTAGCTGGCTATGTCTGCCCCCGCTCTCCAGTATTCTGGTTCTGGGGCGTGACAGTTATGATGACTTGGACTGTATAGCTTACCAATTGACGGTATTTTTTTGGTTCTTCGTGCTACCACCAGGCAAGTATACCTTGCCTCCCTCTACAGTTTATTTACATGCATATTTCTTTTATTATACAGTTTTACCAGTTGGTTATTTACTCGTGATTTGTATATCGTATTTGCTAGTTTAGATATAGTCTATGTACATGGTTAGCCTTGTTAGTTCATATTGGATTGGTTATCTCGTGTATCGTGATTGCGTCATGTCGTGTCTTCACCCGTGTCTTGACTGAGTCGTGTCTGTAAGTATAAGTGAGTGAACTGCTATTCCTTTGTCTTTTCCACAACCTGTGAGTCCACACAAGGGGCGAGGGTTGCCTTTGCACCTGCGAGTCCACAATCGGGGCGAGGGTGACTTGTCTTGAAACTGACCTGGGAGTCCACATTCGGGGCGAGGGTTGGTTTTCCATTGATCTACCAGCAGTTCATTTATGCATACTTGATCCCGTATCCGTGTTCACAGTTACCTGTCAGTAGTCACATGTCAGTTACCTGTCTAGTTCATGTTTGTACCCTGATTATATTATTGCGTGATTAAACTGTTAGATAGACATATTTTATGTATCTTGCTAGTCCTCTGAGGACCTGATGATCTCTTCAGGTTTAGCGACTGCATGGAGTTAGTTAGCGGCTCTTGATGGTAGTGGTTACACATGCAGAGATACAGGTATTTTGTTTGTGATATTCTTTATTATCTTCTCGTGCTTCATATTCCATACCATGTTATATTCTGTTTATTTATAGACTCATATCATTCTTGGAGTCTAATCGAACAATATGCTAATGGGCTGCAGACTATGACCCATACTTGTTCATTCTTGTTTTATATGATTCATGTGGATTGAGATACAGTTTAGATTAGACATGATACCCATGACCTTGACAGCTTATACGTACTCGAGTCGGGCTGGAGTCCGCTCGATACGTAGCTGGCTTGCTCATGAGCTCGCGTCCGAAAATCGGGTGCGGGTCATGACAAGTTTTTGTGGTGGCCCATGCAGGTCAGAGCATATCGTACCGGTTACGTAACTGTACTGGTACGAGCCTGCGACCTTGACTAGACCTTAGAAATCTCAATCCACTTTGCCTTGAAAATTCTCCTAGAAATTCTCTACGTCCTTGAAAACTCTATATTTGCTCTCGATTATACTTTCTTGTTTTCCGTACCATTGATTCTCGTCCCTTCCTATTTCGAGGGGACGAACGGTCGTGCTGTCTAGGATCTATCAGAAATCCTTAAATTATAGTATATATTGCTTGACTATTAAATATTGGTTGTTTTATAGATATGAGGGAGTATAGATGCCATATGCCTAGATATCTGCCGGTAGAATTGTTAGTAACTAGTTAGAAGACCATATGATTTTAGTGACCTGTGTTTCAAGGGAGTAGTGTGACCAAAGGTGGGTAGAAGTCCTCGAGATTTCGTAAATACCAATGACTAGAGAAGGTCATAGAAATATTTTTGAAAAATTGTATTTAAGGAGATTAAGGTAATAGTAGACTTTGATTTTAAGGAATAGCTATGAATTAGAATTTCGAGGACGAAATTATTTTTAAGGTGGGTAGAGTTGTAGCTTCCCTTCCCAGATTTTTTTTTGAAATATTATTTTATTTATTTAATTGATTTGAATGATGATTTTTAAAATTTATAATTAATTAGTTTAATTAATTATTACGGTAGATGACTTTAGCCATAATTGAGTTATGAAGCACCAGACGACTAAGAATCATGGCACGGATAGTGCAGTAGCGTGCCTTGACTAGTGTATTAGCCATGGCAAGGAAGACCCAGCCATAAGTGTGTCCTAACTAGAAAAACCATGCCAAGTTGCGACTTGACCCCTATAAAAGGACTTAATTATTTATTTATTAATATTATGACTTTTAGGAGGCCGGTTGTACCACACTTGCCCGAACTCGACTCGAACTAAACCCGAGCCCATGTAGTCATGTAATGCGTCCAGAGACGTCCATGTAGAGGCATCTGGTGTATATGTGTAGTAGTAATTTGTTTTAATGGTTTATTATTTATTTTCATAGATAATTGTTAATTATTATATAAAGGTTATTGATATTAGATGAATTATTATCATGGAAAAACTTTTCCTAATTTATTGGAAATATTTTCTATTTAAGATTTTGTATAATAAATTTTGGGTTTATTACTATTTCTTTATCATAGGATTTTAACGTAGGATTTATCGTGAGCTAATAAATATTTTATAATCTATTAATATATATATGTGATGTATATATATATACATATATGTGTTTATGGGTATTGAGTATATAAATATACATATATAGGTGTGTATACAATAATAGATATAACATGTGTGTATTTGTATATATAATATATTATATACGTATGTGTATGTATATATATATATATATATATATATATATATATATATTTTTTTTTTATATATATATATATATATATATATATATATATATATATATATATATATATATATATATATATATTTTTATATATATATATATATATATATATATATATATATATATATATATATATATATATATATATATATTAAAAAATATATATATATATATATATATATATATATATATATATATATTATATGTATATGTAAAAAAAAAAAAAAAAAAATATATATATATATATATATTATATGTATTTATGGGTAGTGTAAATATATAATATATATATATATAAAGGTGTACAGGTGAATGTATATATATAAATATATGTATGAGTATATTATATATAAAATATACATGTATATGTATGGGTGTGTATATATATAATATATATATATATATATTTTTAATATATACATATATATATATATATATATATATATATATATATATATATATATATATATATATATATATATATATATATATATATATATATATAGAGGAATTTGTGTGTATGGGTGTATATATATATAAATATAGGTATATGTAAATATATACATATATATATATTTATATATGCAGAGGGAAAAGGAAAAGGAGAGCCCAGGCCTTAGCCTCTCCACAAGCCTGAGCCCACAGCCCCGATCACCCAAACCGAGCAGCTGAGCCATGCTCAACCCTCCTTGCACAGGAGTACCCCAACCCGAGCCCAGCTGAAGCTCAGCCCGAGCCCAACAAAAGGAGCCAGGCCGACCCCTCCCTGCAGCGTACATATACGCGTAGGTTTCATTCGAAATCTAATAGGAATCCACGCAAACCCCAGCACAGCGCCGCCCCGACTCCCCTCTAGGCCTGGCGTGGCGTTCCTCCACCGAGCATGCCGGACGAGCATCGGGCGGACGCCGGAATGGACGCACGAACAGCAGCATCAAACAACAGTAATAGCGTCGGAGGCACAGTGCACATGCGCGCGTGAGAACAACAGCAGCAGTGCGGCACAGGGCAACTTCGTACCTCGCGTTCGCGACGTACGCTCGATCAATCCTCGAACCGATCGTGCAGGTAGACACCTAACCTATACCTCATTAAATCCCTGCAAGTAGATTGATTTATAGTGCATTAGCATGATGTAGAAATCGACCCAAAGTCGGACCAAATCCTGTCAAAACAGGACATATATGACAGTCCTGGCACCCAAGTTAGAAGGCTAATTCCTGTCGATCGACCAACAGTTTTGAGAAACTAGTTAAACAGTACTTTAGACAACATGTAGGGGATCATAAACTATTTCGTAGTCTTTAATTTCATAAACTATGTACGGATTAATCGATCCTCGAAAATCAAGAAAAAAACAGTTTTAGAAAAACAAAATTTTAGGAAAACTCATCCACACGACGTGCGTCCCGCCAAACCGGGCGACGTGGTCGCAAATCGAAAGCATCGAAAGCTGCGTATCGGCTTCGTGGTCGTGTGGGCTTTGACGGAATTCAAATTGGTCGCGTGTGCGCGACAAATTTGATGCGTATCCGTCGAAATTCACCGTATCGTGCACGTTACAAATTTCTCAATTACTTTGTACACGTTTGTCAGATCGAGACAAAACTTGTGCCAATAGGACCGTATCATTTTTCTGGTCCTGCATGCCAAGTTTGGTCCGATTCTGAGACTGTGGATAAAATCACCGTTTTACGGGCCCCGCGGTCTCACTCAACGGACGATTTTGTGCACGGCCCGCCGGAATCCAACTTTGGACATACGGTTGGGTTCGTATCAGAAAACTAGATCCGTAGACATATAGTTTGACGACTTTAGAGACCATTGACTCTGGCACGCTTTTCGGTGCAAAGCGGGTCCAACGACGGACATCATTTTTGCCCAAAATTACCGTTTTGCCCCTGTGTCCAGAATTGGACTTAAGGACAGGCAATCCTAGCTAATTTGACTATTCTGAGAATGTTGGTAATGTTTGTTTTAGCTTTCGGAGACAGTTATGATGACTTGGACTGTATAGCTTACCAGTTGACGGTATTTTATTGGTTCTTCGTGCTACCACCAGGCAAGTATATCTTGCCTCCCTCTACAGTTTATTTACGTGCATATTTCTATTATTATACAGTTTTACTAGTTGGTTATTTACTCGTAATTTGTATATCGTATTTGCTAGTATAGAGATAGTCTATGTACATGGTTAGTCTTGTTAGTTCATATTAGATTGGTTATCTCGTGTATCGTGATTGCGTCGTGTCGTGTCTTCACCCGTGTCTTGACTGAGTCGTGTCTGTAAGTATGAGTGAGTGAACTGCTATTCCTTTGTCTTTCCCACAACCTGCGAGTCCACACACGGGGCGAGGGTTGCCTTTGCACATGCGAGTCCACAATCGGGGCGAGGGTGATTTGTCTTGAAACTGACCTGCGAGTCCACATTCGGGGCGAGGGTTGGTTTTCTATTGATCTACCAGCAGTTCATTTATGCATACTTGATCCCGTATCCGTGTTCACAGTTACCTGTCAGTAGTCACATGTCAGTTACCTGTCTAGTTCCTGTTTGTACCCTGATTATATTATTGCGTGATTAAACTGTTAGATAGGCATATTTTATGTATCTTGCTAGTCCTCTGAGGACCTGATGATCTCTTCAGGTTTAGCGACTGTATGGGGTTAGTTAGCTTCTCTTGATGGTAGTGGTTATACATGCAGAGATACAGGTATTTTGTTTGTGATATTCTTTATTATCTTCTCGTGCTTCATATTCCATACCATGTTATATTCTGTTTATTTATAGACTCATATCATTCTTGGAGTCTAATCGAACAATATGCTAATGGGCTACAGACTATGACCCATACTTGTTCATTCTTGTTTTATATGATTCATGTGGATTGAGATACAGTTTAGATTAGACATGATACCCATGACCTTGACAGCTTATACGTACTCGAGTCGGGCTGGAGTCCTCTCGATACGTAGCTGGCTTGCTCACGAGCTCGCGTCCGAAAATCGGGTGCGGGTCGTGACACCACGAGGCTACAATTCCAGAACATCCAGCAGAAAAACCATTCTGTGGACGAATATGCAGCAGAGTTTAGTCGTCTGAGCCATTTCATTCCTAGTCTAGTTGTAGACCCAGAGGAGATGACGCGAAAGTTTTGCCATGGTCTCGTTCCAGACATTGGCATTCTCATAGTAGCGAACGGGACGACTGACTACTACCAGAGCCTAGAGTTGGCCCGGAGCATAGAGGAGCATCTTCAGTCTTGCAAGAGGCCGGCTCCCATACACCACGAGGGACCTTCCAAGCGTTAGGCTTTCCAGCCAAGAGCACCGGCATCGCACTAGCAGACTTACCGTCCTCCCATACCACACCACCCAACCCCACCAGTTAGAGCCCCGGGACCTCAGCCGCAGAAGGGAGCTATGTGTATATTTTGTCAAAGGCCAGGGTATGATTACTTCGTCTGCAGAAAGAGGTTGAGGCAGTGCTTAGCTTACGGGTCTGCCACCCACCAGCTTCGGGAGTGCCCAATAGCGAGAGTACCAGGTGTCGGACCACCGTCTAGAGACAGTCGCTCCCGACTCAGCAGCAGAGGTTTGGGCAACATCTGCAGCAGCAGAAGGGACCCCAGGAGAAGGCTTATAGTCTGGCTCTTGAGGCAGAACTAGAGCAGGTTTCGGAACCAGATTATTTGTCTGACGTCATCACAGGTTATGTTTATTTACATACTTTTCTAGCTCTATGCTTGTTTGATTTCGGAGCATCACATAGCTTCCTGTTATTAGAGTTTTTGCATAAACACCACTTAGTAGCTACACCTATCGAGGAAATGAGTAGAGTAATGACGAAAGGAGGACCAGTACCCATTAGAGCTATCTATAGATGCTCTATTACTATAGCTGGGAGAGAGTTTAGGGGACGATATATTCTTTGTGATGCCACTCCCCGGGTATGATATCATATTAGGGATGGACTGGCTTAGCTATACTCGCGCAGCTATAGACTGTCATAAGGGTAGTATTCTGTTCAGTCCCCCAGGCACGACACCATTCAGTGTCAGGAGGACAGGACCGAAGATCAGCCTAGAGCCAAACTGTTGTGCGACAGTTGGGGAGATAGCACCGCCATACCCTATCATTAGGGAGTTTATAGATGTATTTCCAGAGGATCTTCCAGGACTTCCGCCTGACAGAGATGTGGAGTTTACTATAGATTTAGTACCGGGTTCATCACTAGTATCCCGGGCTTGCTATAGAGTGAACCCTAAGGAGGCCGTAGAGATGAAGGAGCAGATTGATGACCTGTTGAAAAAGGATTTCATTCGATCTAGTGCTTCTCCATGGGGAGCGCCAGTACTCTTTGTACCAAAGAAGGATGGTACAGTCCGGTTATGTATTGACTACCGGGCATTGAATACCATCACCATTAAGAACAAATATCCTCTGCCCAGGATAGATGATTTGTTCGACCAGTTGAGTGGGGCGAAGGTATTTTTCAGGATAGATTTGAGATCCGATTACCACCAGGTGAAAGTCAGGGCTTCAGACATCCAGAAGACGGCGTTCAACACAAAGTACGGGCAGTACGAGTTTTTGGTAATGCCATTTGGTCTCATAAATGCGCCAGCTGTCTTTATGAACTTGATGAATAAGACATTTCACCAGTATCTGGATAAGTTAGTCGTAGTATTTATCAACGACATCCTGATATACTCGAAGACACCGGAGGAGCACGCAGAGCACTTGCGGACATTTTTGGGGATTCTGAGGCATAAGAGGTTGTATGCCAAATTGTCGAAGTGTGAGTTCTTTTTGGACCGAGTGGAGTTTCTCGGTCATGTGGTCACTGGAGAGGGGATCTCAGTGGATCCCAGGAAGATTGCTGCTATTGAGACGTGGAAGGCTCGGACGTCAGTTTCAGAGATCATGAGCTTTTTGGGTTTAGCAGGCTATTATAGGAAGTTCGTCCAGGACTTTGCTAGGATAGCTGAACCCATGACGAAACTGATGCGGAAGGATGCAGAGTACATCTGGTCAGAGGACTGCCAGGTAGCATTTGAGGAGCTGAAGATGAGGCTAGCGACCGCTCCAGTTCTGACATTACCTTCACGGTCTGGAGGTTTCACCATATACAGCGATGCTTCGGGAAAGGGGCTAGGATGTGTCCTACAACAGCATGGGAAAGTGATTGCTTATGCATCTAGGCAATTACGGACCCATGAGTAGAACTATCCTACCCACGACCTAGAGTTAGCTGCGGTGATCTTTGCCCTCAAGTTGTGAAAATACTACTTATACGGAGAGCGAGTAGAAATCTTTACTGACCACAAGAGCTTGAAGTATGTGTTCACACAGAAAGAGCTGAACATGAGGCAAAGACGATGGTTGGAGTTGATGAAGGACTTCGACATCGATTTACAGTATCACCCCGGAAAGGCAAATATGGTGGCGGATGCGCTGAGCAGGCATCTGATGGCATGGTATCTGATGATAGATCGGCATTTGCGGGAAGACCTGGAGTAGCTCGGTATAGAGATAGTCCGGCCAGGATCAGTGATACAGATGATGGCGCTAGACATTCAGTCAAGTTTGATGAAGCAAATCAAGGAGGCACAGTCTACAGATGAGAGCCTCCGTAGACTTCAAGCCCAGGCTTTAGCTGGATTGCTGGATGACTTCAACGTAGCAGAGGATGGATCCTTGAGGCATGGCAGCCGGTTATGCATGCCGAAGGGAGAGCTGATAGAGGCAGTCTTGCAGGAGGCACACCGATCGCGATATTCTATTCATCCTGGTGCCATCAAGATGTACCGTGACTTGCGGGAACATCTTTGGTGGCACGGGATGAAGAGGGATGTATCACATTTTATTTTGAGATACCTAGTTTGCCAGCAGGTCAAGGCAGAGCATCAGAGGCCAGCTGGTCTATTGCAGCCGTTACCCATTCCCGAGTGGAAGTGGGAACACATTACGATGGACTTCGTCTCAAGGCTTCCTCGTTCCCAAGGAGGGAAGGATGCTATTTGGTCATCGTTGACAGGCTGACGAAGTGTGCGCACTTCATACCCTTCAAGGTAGGGTTCTCCATCGAGAAGTTGGTAGAGCTATACATGCAGCAGATAGTTCGCTTAAATAGAGTACCAGTGAGCATCGTATCGGACCGAGATAGCAGATTCACGTCCCACTACTGGAGGAGCTTGCAGGAAGAGTTGGGCAGTCGGCTCAAGTTCAGTACATCATACCACCCGTAGACAGATGGACAGTCCGAGAGGACGATACAGACGCTAGAGGACATGCTGAGGACTTGTGTGCTGGACTTTGGCGGATCATGGGAGAGCCATCTACACTTGGTAGAGTTTTCATATAATAACAGCTACCAAGCCAGTATCGGTATGTCTCCTTTCATGGCACTATATGGACGACGATGTTGTACACCACTCTTCTGGGATGACGTTGGGGATAGAGTTATGCTTGGGCCAGAGATGATCACGGATGCAGCAGAGAAGGTCGGGATGATCAGAGACAGGCTCAGAGTCGTTCAGGACAGGCAGAAACACTGGGCCGATGCTAGTCGTAGACCGATGGAGTTCGCCAACGGAGATATAGTGCTGGTGAAGATATCACCTACGAAAGGGACGATCCGGTTCGGACGAGGCGGCAAGTTGAGCCCCAGATACATCGGGCCGTTCGAGATACTTGGCAGGATCGGAGAGGTAGCTTACAGGGTTGCACTTCTACCCAACCTAGCAGGACTTCATGATGTCTTTCATGTGTCTCAGCTGAGGAGATACGTTCCAGATCCCAGCCATGTGCTAGATCATTCAGAGTTGGAGATCGGACCGAGTCTTGCAGTTACTGAACAACCAATGGAGATATTGGACAGGAGGGAGAAAAGGCTGAGGAACAAAGTTATACCCTTAGTACGAGTAGCTTGGAGCCGTCACTCTTCGGAAGAATCTACTTGGGAGAGGGAGTCGAACATGAGGAAGAAATATTTTTACTTGTTCGACCCAACAGCCGCGAGGGAACCACCCGTTCCCGCTTGATACCTTAGAGGTTAGTCTTAATAGTAGACTTAATCATTGTTTGCATTGCTTGCTATATTGAATGTTTATAGAGTCTTCTATACTTGTGAATTTCGAGGACGAAATTTTTCAAGGAGGGAAGATTTGTAAGCCCCTAGATTTTTAAAATATTATTTTTATAATTTTAAATAGTATTTATATCCTTAAAATAAATTATTATAATTATTAGGAATTTTCTAGAATTTTAAATAATTATTAAATAATTATTAGAGCCAAAAATATTATTTTGTAATTTATTAAAATATTTTAAAAGCTTTTTGCAATTATTTTAATTGTTTTTTGTTTCACTTAACAAAATGCCTAAAATTGGCTTTTGAAAGAAAACTAAAAAAAGTACAGAAGTACAAATTGTTCTGGTAAGTATTGCTATGGAAGTCTGATCTGAAAGCGATCACTTTGTTCCTTGGACCATATGATGATGAAGAAAACTGCTTGAAGAAGACGAACAATCGGAAGAACTAAGTCACCGGAAAGGTATCGAGCAACGGCACTGATGGCAAAGTCGAATGTTTTCTTGCTTTGCTTCACCCAGTTCTTGAGAAAAAGTTGAAGAAATACTTCTGAGAATATCACTCTGGAAGTATGAGTTTTCTCAAAATTTTCTCTCCTGCCTCTATATTGATCTCTTGATGCTTGATATGTAAAAATAAGTCTATTTATAGACTTGACCCTTTGTGCGTAAAAAGCAACAAGATCGGGTCTCTACGCTAGTAACTGTCTCCCACGATGTAAATCATCCTCAACGTACGTTGACATGTATCCCATGTAGAGTTTGGATCTCTACGCATGGTGACACGTGTCCTACTACTTCAACAAAGTGGGAGAGCACGTACACACGTTCCTCGATAAGTGTAGCATGAAAGCCACGTAGGCAAACCACGTTCTCAAATAGCCAGGAAAGATCGAGCGTAAAAATGACCCAAATATGCTCCTAGCATAAAGTGGCAAACTGGCGTAAAATAGCCCAAAATAAACTTCCCGCTTAAAGTGGCTAAAAAAATAGCCTTGAACGTAAAAAGTAACCCAAATAGACTTTAAGCCCATAATAGCCTTGAGCATAAAAGCTCGAATAACTATCGTACGTAAAAGAAGTAGTTTTATTGAGCGTAAAGTAGCCCTACTTGCACACTATACGACAGGTATTGGGTTTGGTGAAAAGATTTCCTCGGCTTCTGTGTAATCCTGCTGTCAGAAAATCATTGTGTCAGATCGAATCACTTTCATTAAATGCGGCCTGACAGTCTGTCCCCGGCGTAAAAGTGGAGGATAACTCTCGCGTAAAAGCTTCTCGCGTAGAGAATAGCATACGTAAAGAGTAGCTCGCGTAGAGTCTGAGTTTGACTCAGTTCGAATTGCATAAAGTTCTCAACTTCTTTGACTGGGTCTTTGAAGTACTTTTTACGCTCCTACAAGACCCCCTTCAAAGTTTTCAAATTATTTTCAAAATTTGAAATACTTTGAACAGAAGCGTAAAATTCGGGATTTCACAGTCAGCGTAGAATTCGGGATATCCAATGGTTATTCGCGTAAAAGCGGGGATATCCAACAGTCAGCGTAAAAGTGGGGATATCCAACAGTGAGCGTAAAAGTCGGGAATTTGAACCGATTCAAAAATTCTCTATAAATAGAGCTCTTCGAAGAGAGATAAAACTTTACTTGTCTTCATTAATCTCAATCTCTTTTATTCTTCTTCCTCCTTCGTTTTCGATCCGATGGCTCCCAAGAAGTCCGCCACCGGCAGCAAGGGCAAGAAGTCCGTCGCCGATTCATCGTCGATCGACCGTGCGAAAACCCCCATCTCATCATCAACGATGCCCCAACAGAGCAACCCCGCCGTGGCTCCAGCAATGAAGGGTAAAGCCCTACTTAATCTCGGCTACAAGTTCGTCGGAGAAGAAGAAGAGAACTCGAACCTTCAAATTTTACGCCCACGTCATACGTGTCAGCGTAGAAACTGAAATAACAAAATACGCCCACATTATACGTGTCAGCGTAAAGTTAAGAACATACGCCCACGTTTATATGTGTCAGCGTAAAAATACGCTCATGTTAACACATGCCAGCGTAAAATTCAAATTACGCTCACGTCTATACGTGTCAGCGTAAAATTCAAATACGCTCATGTCAATACATGCCAGCGTAAAGATTAAAATACGCTCATGCCAACACATGTCAGCGTAAAATTCAAATACGCACATGTCAACACATGTTAGCGTAAAAGTTCAAATACGCTCATGTCAACACATGTCAGCGTAAAATTCAAATACGCTCATGTCAACACATGTCAGCGTAAAATTCAAATTACGTCTATACGTGTCAACATAAATTTCAAATATGCTCATGTCAACACATGTTAGCGTAAAGTTCTTAATACGCTCACATCAATATGTGACAGCATAAAATTCACAAATAAAGACTTTGTGTGTAAAACAAAGAACTTTTACACTTAAAAAAGTTTTTATGAACTTAAATAAGCGTAAAATTTGTCTAGTCAGAGTCTTTAATCTTTATGCGTAAAAACTCAAACCAAATTATCTGCATAAAAATTTCAAATTAGATTTTTACTAACTTGATTTCTTTCTTTTTTTTTCTTTTGGTAGTAGATTTGCAGATTCACCCTCTTGCAGAAGTATTTGGCTCATCAGCTGGTATGGTAGGTTCGAATTATTTGGAGAACCTATCCCATGTAGAGTTTTCCCAATCGAATCCGGAATACCCTATAGAGAGAGCACAGTTGATAGCTGCCCAAGGGGATAGAATGCTGCTAACCATGATTAATGGAGAACTATTGACCTCGCTGGATGGTCAGCAATTTGTAAAGCCGACTTTTTTATTCGGGGATACGATAGACTTCAAGTCACAAATGCACCCCAAGAAGGAGTCTTGGGTGTTCAAGTCTAGAGATAGAGCAATGTATCTCCCTGACATGGATAGAGATTATCCCTTGTCTGCATTTATCCATGCCACCCATCCCCGACAGATGTTGTGGAATCTGACTCCCAACAGTCATGGAAGGCCAGGTAGAATCATATTCAAAAGGGATAATGCCAACGATATGGGGTATTACGTCAGTGTTCCCAATAGCGGTGTCGTCCCTTTCTCTGGTCTCTTGCCATGATTTACTCCGAGTGAAGATTCAGCTTTAATCCAACCAGTGCAGACCCAGATGTTCATCAATAAGTTCATAAGGGCTGCGATATTATATCCCCAGACAAACCCTAGACTACCAGGATGGTTGACTCCTTTCAACCAGAACTGGATCCAATTTAGTGTTTGGATCATGAAGAACTTCCAGATGGAGCAGAAAGACATCGGCCTGTATGAAGCAGTGGCCTCCACTAGTCAGGGTATACCACAGAACAGTAATTTGTTCATGGCTCTGATGGAGATATATATCAGTTCAACAGGAACTTTTGCGACCCCAAAAGATGAAATAGGTCTTGCACTCCATGAGATGCAATTCATCTCAAAGCTGCCAATGGGGGAAGCCCCATATGAAGAATATGTTCCCTCGAACCGGGAACTTGCTAAAATTAGGGAGAAAAACTCTCAACTGGTTGAGGTATATGAAGAGTTGATATGCCATTACATGATTTGTACTACTATGCATGAAAGTGGATCTCATTTGACGTACATCAACAAGTGGACAACATATCTCTTTTTCCATAAGGATAAGATATCCAAAGATGATAAAGAGAGATTCCAGGAGAACAAAGCTCCAACTATCAACACTGTTTCAACAATCCCTGCTGATAAAATACGGGATATGATGATTGGCTACAAATTCCCGAACAAATATTTATCCACCAAGACTGGGGAGTTCTCTGCTGGAACTGAAGCCTTGAGCTTCCTCAGATATGGTAGCCAGAAGATCTCCAAAAAAGCTTTGCTGGCAGGCTTCCTTTCTCTATGGTTGAGAAGTTGGGTTATACCGGGGACCGATACAGTTGATAGAATCTACCGAAATGTGCTATGGCCAGCGGTACGTTTGGTGTTTAAAACCAGAATTAACCTTCTATCGGCAATGATGTGTCGAGTAAACACAGGTTTGAGAACTTTTGGTGAGGAGCTAATCAACAACGCTCCTCATCGGAACGTATTCCCTAGGGTAGAAATGCCCCATACTTACTTGATGGGCTGGCTGTTGCATCACAACTGCAACTTATTGCCACCAGGCCCGGGAGATGATGCGAAGATCTTCCTCTAAAAGTTCAGCAAAGCTACATGGACTGCCACGACAGTGGCAGATACCCGAGCAGTATTAAATTATTCTTACGGATGGAACATTTTCTGTACCCGGCCACAAGTTCCAGTCGACTGCTTCGGCGTTCAATTTGAAGATGAGGTTGAAGGAAGAACTTTATTGTGAGCACCAGTCTTCAGATGGATACAGTGCATCAGACCCTCTCATCTGATGTACAGAAATGAAGACAGTTGTGCGTTCGAACCATATCTACCAAGTAGGTTCGGTCGCCAATTTGGATATGACCAACTTCATGTTGGTAATCCCTCTACCAGTTTCCGTCATTATGGGAAACTGATCGATGGTGCAAGAGGTTGGAGATATTTTAGCACCGCCTATACCGGTGCCAAATTCAAAGTGTCAACTGCTACCAGCACCACCGAGCTACGTATACTTCATACGTATGCTCATTTTTATGCTTCCATCCGCTCCTTTGCCCATGGCTACAACCTGAGAGGTAGTCTAAGATGGCCCAAGGAAGAAAATATTGAAGAGCCAGTCAGGGTACCATCAGACATACCTGACGACACAGCTGTTCTAGATCAGTATCTGTAAGTTATCCATACGGGAGTTGGAGAAAAAGCTGCAGAACCTATCATTATTGGCAAGTCCTAAAAACGAAAACAAGGTACAGCTGTCACTCTTCCAGAGAAGACCCCAGAAAAGAAAAAGAAGGCTACCACCAAAAGACCTTCTAGATCAAGAGCCACTACCCCGAAAAGTGACACTCAGGTGGATGAGCCGCAACATGTTGCATCTTTTTCAGTTCACCCTGGAGAAGGATCTTCAGCATCTCAACCAGTAGCACCATCAGAAGCTGCGGTAGTCCTTTCTTCCGGACGCCTCAGCTCGTTGCTTCATTTAACTTTGCCACAAAAGGCACAAGTTGTTGAAGACGTCGCCCCAGTACATACCGTTGATCAAGAGCCCATCTCCTCAGATGAACCAGCTATTAATTTTGACGATGAAGATTGGACTGGGGATTATGACGAGTACTTGACACGTCCTACACCTACTCAAGGTAAATATAATTTATACAAAATCTATACAAAATTATGATTTTTTGTAATTTTTTTTATTTGTAGGTGTCATCATTACATCCAAGCTTGTGGCTCTTCCTCCTCATCAAGAAGATATTTATGAGGAAAACACGGAGTCTGAGGAGGAGGCTTCTTCTTCAGAAGAAGAAGATGCTCAAGAAGAAGTACCACGAGAGCCCGAAGTGGAGACTCAGGAAGAATGTCCTCCATCTATGGAGGTACAATAAGAGCCAGAAATGTAGGCTCAACCAGAAGTGTCCCCTCCTGCTGAGGGCAAGGATAAAGAAGAAACTACATTAGAGCTTACTGTAGATGATGAAGAGGCTGCTGAAGAAGAATTAGACTTCAATAAAGAACCAGTTGTAGAAGGATTCACTACAACTGAAATACTTGAAGATTCTGCAGAGCCAGTAGCTGTAGAAGGTGATGAAGGCATACTCAAGTCATCAACTGAAGCTGGAAACGTTGTAATAGCATCCTCTGCTATTATTACTGATCCAGTACAAGTTCCTGAAGAGACAATGCCTGAACCAGAGTCAGCTGTCACAACTATCATTCCACCCACACTAATCACCGCCACCGAAACGCAAGTAGTTTCAGCTCCAAAAACGGCTAGAACAACAAATGCTGAAGATATTACTTCTGAAGCTCCTGGGAATCAGTTGGCCATGGTAGCAGTGACAACAATGTCTTCATCTCAGCCTGCTACCAAGGCAACATCTACTCCTAGTCTTCAGAGAAGAGATTTGGTAGACATTGCCACAACGCCGAGTTCAAGTGTAGAAATGAATCTCTTAGATGAGATTCATACAGATACTTTTTACAATACTCTGTTGGCTCTAATCAAAATGGTCCTGAATAAGGGCCTCAATTATGAAAGCTTGAAGGCGACGATTGCTCTTACTATCAGAAATGTCGCCATGTTCAATAATGTAGCGAGAGCAGCGGCATTGGAGAAAATCATGGAGGGACTTGAATAGCCTATCAAAGAATATCTAAAGCTGTCAAGTGAAACCACTGAAAGTCTCATCCAAGAGGAGTATGACGCTCTATCGGCTGAATACCTTGTTCGGGAGACGACATTTAATGAGGCCCTCCATGAATACAACATCAAAGTAGCTAAAGAAAAAGCTTTTTGGCTGGAGCGAAGCCCCAGCTGGATATCCAAAGAAAAGCCTATGAAATTTCGAATATAAGAATTCATCAACAGAATGATAGAATTCGCGAAGTCGAGGCTGAGCTGGCTTGATTGAAGGTGGAGAGGGATCAGCTGATCTTGGCTCGAGACCAGCAGCTTACACAGAGCTTAATTTTGGAAGAACAAGTCTTTGGAGCGGAGACTACCATCAAAACCCTTGACGAAGCCAAGGACAAGATGATAGTCACTTTTGCCAAACTTTCTCACATCTGTACTCCCGAAGCTCGACGCTCCTTAGCTACTAAGACTGTTTTGCGCTTTCGTGACAAGCGTCTAGGAGAGCTACAGAAATTACTTCAAGATGTCTCTGCCCCGCCTTAGGCAAATAAAGAGCTTTTGTAATCTTCTATCTTTTTTCATTCTGTAATATTTATAAGAAATGAATAAAATATTTGTTTTATGATCCTATCATTTATTTTGAAATTAAATAATAGGTATGAGATAGAAAACACTTATCAGAGGTAATATGGACATGACAAGTCTTCTAAACTCAATAAATTATAGCTATCCAGAGGTAATATGGACATGATAGATAATGAATCTCGTTTTCTATTTAGAGTATACGATACTATCAGAGGTATTATGAACATGACAGATCGTAACAACTCAAAGAAAAAAATAGATTAATATCTATTCAGAGGCCAAATGGACATGATAGATAGGAAAAAGAAGTAGACTTAATATTTATTCAGAGGTCATAAGAACATGATAAATAATAAATCTGACTTTTTAATCAGTTGGTAAGATAGAAGATTAAAATTCTTTTCAAGGAGAACTAATAACCAGCTTAACCAAACATTGGTATCTAAGGAATAAGGAAGAAATTTATACATAATATTTCTTCAAGAATTTGCCATTAATCGGCATCTTGAGCAGATCTCCATTAGGTTTAGACAACCTATAGGCACCATTGGAGAACACTGTCTCGACTACATAGGGACCTTCCCATTTTGCTTGGAATTTCCCTTTGCTCTTATGAGTCATCACCATCGATCTTCGAACAGATAGAACTAGCTCACCGACTTTAAATACCCTCTCTTTCACTTTACGATTGAAAGTTCGAGATATGCGGGCTTGATATAACTCAATGTGCTGTTGCGCTTGAAGACGCTTTTCGTCCAATCCTTTAAGTTCTTGGAGTCGTAAGCGATCATTATTCTCTGAGGTTAGCTCATTAGCAATGGCTATTCTAAGAGACGGGATCTGGATTTCCAGTGGAAGAACAGCCTCACATCCGTAAACCAGTAAGAATGGTGTAAAACCAGTAGGAGTTCGGACTGTCGTTCGGTAGGCCCCATAAACATTACCCAAGTTTCTCATTCCAATTATGTTTATTAGAAGAGACAAACTTTTTGAGAAGTTTAATAATTGTCTTGTTGAAAGCTTCGGCCAAACCATTAGCAGCTGGATTGTAAGCCGTAGAAGCCATATTTTGGATCCGATTCTTGTCACAAAATCTATAAAATGCCTGACTGTCAAATTGTGGTCCATTATCATGAATTATCCTTCAGAGAATCCTAAAAAGTTAAATGACATGGTGTTTGATGAAGCTAACCACATTAGATGTTTTTACTTCAATAAGGGGAACCGCTTCCGTCCATTTAGAGAAATAATCCGTTATGGCCAGGATAAACCGATGTCCTTTGACAGAAGGAGGGTTAATCGGACCAATAATATCCATGCCCCAAGCTTCGAAGGGCCGAAAAGCTGCTGTAGGATGTAAGAACTCCGATGGTTGATGAATAAAATCAGCATGAATCTGACATGCTTTATACCGTTTAGCATAATCCACAACATCTGCTATCATGGATGACCAATAATACCCTATTCTTCGAATGCGGTCCTGTAATTTTGGACCAGGTTGATGAGCACCACAAACACCATCATGAGCTTCACGGAGTGTTTGCTTGGCTTCACTCTCAGAGAGACAACGTAGCAAAAGTCCGTTATAAGAATGACGATATAATATATGTAAAGAAGAATCATAATAGAATCGAAATGATCGTCTCTTGATTGATACAACTTCTTTTGGATCTTCAGGTAAAATCCTATGAACCGCATAATCAATGAATGGACTTCTCCAATCCCTCTGCTGGGAACTTGATTCTGTAGTATAACTCTGTTCAATATGCAGATTATTCTTGACACAGAATAAGTCTCAATCCAACAAAGTAATGGTGTTTTGTCTTCTAATTGGAACAGCTAAATCTGCAGCTAAACTAGCAAGAGCATCAGCTTCCAAATTTTGAAAATGTGGTACAAATTCGATAAAGAATCCTTTGAATGAAAGGACCAATTCGATTACCACTTGATGATAAGGAATGAGGTCAGGATTTCTGACTTCATATGTCCCTCTAACCTGATTAACAATCAGTTGAGAGTCTCCATAAGCTTTCAGGAACTCAATGTCCAATTGTTTTGCTACTTGAAGACCAATTAGTAGAGCATTGTATTTTGCCACATTGTTGGAGCGTGGCTCATTAAGAGAATAAGCACGGTATATGACCATTTTGTTAGGAGAGACTAGGACAATGCCTACTCCGGAGACAATATTGCCTTTAGGTCTGACCCGTGATGCTCCATCAAAATATAGTTGCCAAATGTCATCCTTTAAAGTCATGTTGCAATCTACGACTTCATCTGGAATATCCTCATATAGTTTCGATATCTCAGGTATAGGGTGAGCTGCTAGGAAATCAGCTAATGCTTGGCCCATCACTGATTTTTGAGGTACATAGACCATGTCATAAGGAGTAAGCAACATCGCCCAGGTGGCTAACCTGGAGTTAAGAATACCCGGTTTTCTCATCAATACCCGAATAGGATTTATTCTGGAGATGACATGGATAGTCTGCCCTGATACATAATGTCGTATCTTTTGAACAGCAAAAACAAAGGCCAGACATTCCTTCTCCACAGGAGTATACCTATGTTCAGCTCCGACCATCATTCGGCTGAGATACTAAATTGCCTGTTCATGACCTTTGTCACTTTTCTGTACAAGAAGAGCATAAAGTGAATGATCCAAGGCTCGAACATATAGTAAAAATGGTCTCCCTACTACTGGAGGTACCAAAACAGGTGGATTTGTAAGGTATTGCTTGATGTCATTGAATGCTTTCGACACGTGTCATCCCAAACAAACGATACTCCTTTCTTTAATAGACGGGAAAAAGGTTGACATCTCCCAGAAAGATTGGATATAAATCTCTGATATAAGCAATGCGGCCTTGGAAGCACGGAATTCTTTTAGATTGTGTGGAGAACGTATCTCAAGAATTGCTTTGATTTTGGCAGGATCAACATTGATACCTTGAAAGTGATGACAAATCCTAAAAACTTGCCACTGGACACCCCTAAGAAAGACTTAGTAGGATTCATCTTCAATTGATGTTGGCGCATCAACTCGAATACCGTCTTTAAGTCTTGAATATGATCATCTTTTAATCGACTTTTGACAGCAATGTCATCTAAATAACATTCGACTATTTTTCGTAGATGTTCTTGAAAGATGTTGCTCATAGCCCGTTGATACGTAGCACTGGCATTCTTCAGACCAAATGGCATCACCGTATAGCAGTAAACCCCAAGGGGTGTACGAAAAGCGGTATGCTTTTTGTCTCCTGGATGCATCTTGATTTGGTTGTATCCTGAGAATCCGTCCATAAAAACATGCGTTCAAAGCCGCATGTATTGTCTATCATGACATCAGTAATCGAAGTAAATTCGTCCTTTGCAAGCTGCATTAAGATCGCAAAAATCTATGAAAACTCGGACTTTTCTGTTCTTCTTCATAACAGGAACTATGTTGGCAACCCAATCTGGGTGTTGTTCTTCACGAACAAAGCCACATGTGATCAGCTTCTTGACTTCTGCTTCAATTGTATCCATCATATCTGGTCGAAAACGTCGCTGTTGTTGTTTTACAGGCTTGGCATTAGAAAGAATATTGAGTTTATGAGTAGCAACTTTAGGATCTAGACCTGGCATATCCTCATAACTCCATGCAAAGATATCAACATATTCTTTAATCAGTTTATCAACTCTTCCTTTTCATCTTCGGAGAGGTTTTTACTGATGAATATTGGCTTGGACCTAGTTCCGTCTCCAACATCAATCTGGACAATCTCATCCTTTGTAGGTGGCTGTCGTTGTTCAAAAAGCTCCCATTGAGTGTCTATTTGCTGTGCCCAAGGATCATTCTCAAATGGTTCAGATTCCATCAGTTTGAACCATGTTAACTGAGAATATACACTCAGATTCATCATAATAGTCTACTTCAGAATAAGGATTGTAAAAAACTGGAAGAACATTCTTCTTCCATATCTTCTTTGCACATGTGGAGTGTATCCATTCGATGAATTGGATTTCTTTCGAATCTGAGGATTGTGAAGAACTGAAAGAAAATTCTTCTTGTATATCCTCATTAATCATGTGGGACGAATCGTATCCCAACCCATGATGAGTTTTCTGGTAAAACGGATCACCACATAATGGTAATCGTCTACCTTTACCTTGATTGAGACCTTGTATAGTCTTCAAGTCATATCACATATTCTGGATAATCTTGAGAGATTGTTGACTATATTTCAATTCGTATTCTTTTTTATCTTTATCTCTGAGATCATCTGTCTGAATAACATAGATATTTCTAGCCAGGCCAAAACGATTTGGCGCTTGTTTTTCTTATCAGACAAAATCACGAAGTAAGATTCTTCGTGACGTTTATAAGTTACGCAAGCTTGTGATAAAGTGGCTACAGAAGAAGATAAGGAGAAGATGTTAAGAACCTTTGAGCATAAGGTCCTACATCGACATGAGGAGGAAAGAAATTTTTCTTATGGTCAATGTATAAGGTTTCCTCTGTATCTATGTCATCTTTATATTGATGACTTTGATCATCAGAAGATAAAGTCATTCTTTCAATAAATTTGACAGCCATATACTCAAAAAGGAAATCTTCATTGATATTAGAAAGTACAGAATGATCAATATTTATCATTTACAATTTGACTGCTACGCTTCGGATTGATCATTAACGGACCGTCATCCGTCTTCTGCGTAGACTTGCCAAGGTTGATGATCAGTGGTGGTTCTGGATCATTCGTACGAGAAGTACGTCCCTTGACTTTGATCATGAGAGGTTGAACTTGGTTTTTTCAGGAATACTCACTGATTCCTCAGATGAAGCTCGAGTTCTTCTTTGACCTTGATCATCAGAGGTTGGTTATTGACGGATTGGGGTTGGATTCGACCTTTGACTTTAATCTTCAAAGGTTGCTCTTTTGGAGGATCTTCATTGACAGATTGATCTTCAGCAGGTGATCGATCTTCAGCCATATCTGATATCTCCTTCACATGCTCTTGTTTGTAGAGCATTGAGTCAGAAAAATAGGCTTCAACACCCTTGAAAGGATTGATATCAGCAAACTCAGTCTTCACAACCCCTTGGGAATCTACGTATTTAAAGCATTGGTGGAGAGTTGAAGGCACAATGTTATGTTCATGTATCCACGGTCTTCCGAGAAGGATGTTGTAAGATACATCTCAATTGATAACATAAAATGTCGCCATAGTTCGAAGATCACCAATTTAAATCTTCAGACGAATCTTTCCCAGTGGTTTACTCTTGCCAGAGTTGAAACCAACTATTGTGGTACTAGTGTAAGTCAAATCACTAGTAGAATTCTCAAAGGTCTTAGCATACTCTGAAGAATAATGCTAATAGAAGACCCAGGATCAATAAATTCTGTCAATTTCAGTGGATTCAATATACCCAGTGTAGCACAAAGGCCTGTCGTGCTTATTATGCTTCAACAACATATCTTCTTGTGTGAAGGTAATGTTAGGAATTGCCTCCATCACACTATGACATTGTGGACACGACACTGGTGTATTATCAGGACTCTTGAGTTGAGCATAGCATGAGTCTGCTTGTAGCAAAGCTTCACTCAAATCTCCTGCTTTCTTTAGAAAGACGAAGCAGCTCGAAGATAGAGAGTCTAGCCAAGTATTAGCTAACTGGGCTAGAATATCAAATTTGTAGGGCTTTATCACCACCCCTTGATTTGAAGCAGATTTCAATGGACATCAAAGCGTACTGCTTTCTGTTTCCCTTTCTCAACCACAGATAGTTTAGCATGAGATGATTGAACTGGTAGTGTTTCAACTACGCCCTCTGCTTCTTTGGAAGATCCCTCATAATCTTTGTGGTACTCTTTCCCAATCTCGTACCAGCAAAGGTTTCTTCTTCGGACTCAGAAGAATGAAGTACCATATTGCAGGATTTAGTCTTCTTTCACTTAGTCTTTTTCTTACGAGAATTTTTATGAGGAACCTCAGAACCCAATCCAACAGTGATTTTTGACTTTGAACTTGTAAAGGAAGTCACATTCCTTTATCATAATTCAAACCTTCTGCCTTTTGAAAGTCGTAGCCCATCTTTTTCATGATGGACTGATTGTTGACTGTACAAGTGAATGGGCAGTGGACTTTCAATAAATGGTTTCAGAAGAAGAAGAGACAAAACCTCTGTAACCACAGGAAAAGGAGACATAGAGACTTCTGTAGAAGAAGGAATAGAAACCTCTATAGCCACATGAGAAGGAGTATTCGGGACACGAAAAAAAAATCCCTGTAGGAGCTTTTTCATAAGCAGCAAAGACCTGTTGTGCCCTGTAAGGGGATACTATTCATAGCTAACCACTGCTGATGAGTAAGTCTGAGTTTGGTAGGAGGAGCCAAACTTGGAGGGCATATATTCAAACCCCTCAATCTATCCTCTAAAGGAATGCCACCCCATAAATGATCCAACTCGTCATAGTTTGGGGTTAAAACATGAGAAATCATGTTGCAGGTTTTGACTTTTTTATCCTTCTTGGAATTTGAAGTTTTACCTTCATTCTCCATTTCGGGTACTAAATCAGGTGTACCCACATGATTTCACCATTTTTCAGTGTAAGAGAAAAGTCCTTCATTTTGCTCTCTGGCAGGCGGGATATTCACAATCTTCATCGTCGCCTTTGGAATTAGGACAATTCCATCTGGGACTTGCTGTGGAGGAAAACCTCCAAATTGAAGAGAAACCATATTGGTTGTGACCGTATGCTCATTGTTAGTTAAAGCGATGGCATTGGCATTTATCAGCTCCTGGATTTTCTTCTTCAAGACATAATAAGCCTTGGTAGGATGATTTATGTATCTGTGATAGATACAATACTTTGGATTGTCAGTCAGATTCACCTCATTAGGCCTCTTTGGCTCCAGAATCTGGAGTTTGCCACTCTTTACCAGACATTGGAATATCCTTGGGATATCACTGTCATCAAAAGAGTATTCTTCTTTTGGCTTGGAAGATTCTTAATTATTCGTCGTTTTAGGTTTTGAAAGATTAACCACTAGGGTTTCCTTCCCTTTCCCATTATGATTGCCAGAATTATTACCAGAAGAGCCTTTCTTTCCTTTGTCCTCTGAGGCAAAGATCATCCCATGTTCACGAGCCAACCTACCGTTGGTCTCGGCAGAAACTGCTGCTATAATAAATGAGGCCCAATCTGTGAATTGAAACCCGTAAAGACAGCAATAGATGGTCGCAGATTCATCTTGCATGTATCAATCAATGCTGAATCTGGCATACCAAGAGGCATCTTCAGAGTTGCCTGTCGAAAATATTCGATGAACGTCCGAGTATCCTCCTTCTCCTTTTGTTTGATTATATTAAGGATGACATATTCATGTCCATGCCTCCTTCATAGAAGCGGGAGAAAAATTGCTTTAAATTCGTCAAAAGACGATATGCAATTGTCGGGTAGACTACATACCAATCGTAAGCTGAACCCGTTAGGCACCCAATAAAAACTCGGGTAAGAAGAGCCTCATTCTTCTGCAGATGCACAGTCATAATATCAAAGTAATTGATATATTGACTAGGATAAGCCTTTCCATCAAACAATACCATCGATTGTGGCTTGAATTTCGGAGGAAAGGGTATGTCATTCCAATGAGGAGGATAAGGTTGCTTAATCCCTAACCTCTGGAGTTGATCCTTGTGTTTCAGAACTTCAAACTGTGCTTTTAGCTCACACTGCTTGAATAGCTTCGCTAGTTTGAGGAAGCACATTCGATTGAATAGTTGCTGGATGTACCGTAACCCCCACCGGAGGTGGTACATCCTCTGGAATGATAGGATCTGGAGATGCAGAATTTTATTGACAGCAGGCTCTTGATTATTTAAAGGTATATCAACCCCTTGACTATCTTGAGTTTGTGCTACTACCTGTACCGTGTTACTATTGCCGGCTGAGCAGCTTGCTGAGTCATTATTATTTGATGCATACTTTGCATCATGGTAAGCATGTCTTTCAATGATTGCTCAACGACAGAGAGATGTTTTCTGTATTAGCAGATGACGTCTCCGTTCATCTCCAATAACATAGGATTAAACCTCTCTTGAAGATACAGAGGGGTTGGTATAGAGGTATGAATCGACACTATCAGTTTTAGACTCAAAAGATTGAGTACCCCCAGCTTCTGAATCAGAAGTCTGCAATTGTCTTTGTCTTCTTGATCGAGTATTCTGATATACTCCTTCAAAGGAATCAAGAAGTCTGTTGAACTGTTGACCAGGAGTCTAGGACGAGTTGCGTCTTGAACGTCGTCCTCTGTTGGTATGAGATGCCATATTGACTGACGCATATAACAACTCATGTTCTTGGTCATCAACCTGCTGTTGAGGTTCATTATAGCTTAATCGGTCAAAAATTAACCTTTTAGAAGCCGAACAACAACATTTGTTACAATCTGGTGACACTCACAATGATGATTTTCTTGGGGGAGTGTCACAGGAGATCGTCTGTTTTTACGCTTTTGTACTAGCAACTCGCGTAAATCAGAAGGAGTAGAGGGAGTAGTCTTCTTTATTACATTTGGTAGAGAAACGTTTAGTCCCTTGTGTATAAGAAGATTACTGGCTGCATTAGTAGAGCCAAACTGTACATTTTTATGCTTGGAGTTGCGTGCGTAAATCCTGAGATTTTTGAGAACAAAGGACTCCATCAGCATTACGCGTAATTTGAAGGTTTGGTACCCTGCGTAAAGCAGTGTAAAAGGCTGTTGGTGGAG
The DNA here is from genome assembly GCA_029216955.1 of Iris pallida. Classification (NCBI taxonomy): domain Eukaryota; kingdom Viridiplantae; phylum Streptophyta; class Magnoliopsida; order Asparagales; family Iridaceae; genus Iris; species Iris pallida. The sequence goes on from JANAVB010017198.1 coordinate 5,069,173, forward strand.
AACTAAGTTTTACCAACCATATTTTTATGCTGCATGCGTGCAGGTAAATTACTTTAGATGCAAAGGCATCATTGTGAATTTATCTACACACAGACAAGAGATTTACCTTTACGCGTAGAGCGCAAAACATGAGTATCCGCCACGTCACAGACGGAAGATTTTCCTTTATGCGTGGAGCGTAAATTTTGTGTGTCTACCACGTCACAGAGGGAGACATATTTTTACGCGCGGGCGTAAAACTTGTGTGTCTACCACGTCGCAAACGGAAGACATATTTTACGTGCGGGGCGTAAAACTTGTGTGTCTACCACGTCACAGACGGAGACTGCTTTTTACGCACAGAGCGTAAAACTTGATTTTTACGCGCAGAGCGTAAAACTTGATCTTTACGCGCAGAGCGTAAAACTGGAGAGTTTGCCACGTCACAGACGGGAGACTGATTTTTACACCCAGGGCGTATCACCAAGGTAGAGACTACCTCGTCACAGACGGAAGCCTCCAACAGGAGTAGAATGGATTCCTTTGCCTTCAGTGACAACAGGGAGATCCGAGGATGCTTTGGACTTAGGAATCTAAACTTTTTGTGCCTTCGCGATTTTTGAACATTGGAGCAGCGAGTACTACCCCCAGTTCGAAGTATTTCTTCGTAGGCAGTCTAGTCGAAGTGCACAACCAGAGTCTTCTTTGTCGATCTGGCCAACACATCATCATATTGAGTAATTGCTTTCTCGTCAGAGGAGAAGGTCATCCCCAGCAGAGTCACCATTTGTTTCACTTAACAAAATGCCTAAAATTGGCTTTTAAAGAAAACTAGAAAAAGTACAGAAGTACGAATTGTTCTGGAAAGTATTGCTATGGAAGTCTGATCTGAGAGCGATCACTTTGTTCCTTGGACCATATGATGATGATGAAGAAAACTGCTTGAAGAAGACGAACAATCGAAGAACTAAGTCACCGAAAGGTATTGAGCAACGGCACTGATGGCACAGTCGAATGCTTTCTTGCTTTGCTTCACCCTGTTCTTGAGAAAAAGTTGAAAAAATGCTTCTGGAAATATCACTCTGGAAGTATGAGTTTTCATAATTTCCTCTCCTGTCTCTATGTTGATCTCTTGATGCTTGATATGTAAAAATAAGTCTATTTATAGACTTGACCCTTTGTGCGTAAAAAGCAACAAGATCGGATCTCTACGCTAGTAACTGTCACCCACGATGTAAATCATCCTCTATGCACGTTGACATGTGTCCCATGTAGAGTTTTATCTCTACGCATGGTAATACGTGTCCTACTACTTCAACAAATAGGAAGAGCACGTACACACGTTCCTCGATAAGTGTGGCATGAAAGCCACGTAGGCAAACCACGTTCTCAAATAGCCAGGAAAGATCGAGCGTAAAAATGACCCAAAATATGCTCCTAGCGTAAAGTGGCAAACTGGCGTAAAATAGCCTAAAATAAACTTCCCGCATAAAGTGGCTAAAAAAATAGCCTTGAGCGTAAAAAGTAACCCAAATAGACTTTACGCCCACAATAGCCTTGAGCGTAAAAGCTCGAATAACTATCGTGCGTAAAAGAAGTAGTTTTATTGAGCGTAAAGTAGCCCCACTTGCACACTATACGACGAGTATTGGGTTTGGTAAAAAGATTTCCTCGGCTTCTGTGTAATCCTGCTGTCAGAAAATCATTGTGTCAGATCGAATCACTTACATTAAATACGGCCTGACAGTCTGTCCCCGGCGTAAAAGTGGGATAACTCTCGCGTAAAAGCTTCTCGCGTAGAGAATCATGCGTAAAGAGTAGCTCGCGTAGAGTCTGAGTTTGACTCAGTTCGAATTGCGTAAAGTTCTCAACTTATTTGACTTGGTCTTTGAAGTACTTTTTACGCTCCTACATTTTTAAGCCATTATACGATATTCGAATTGTCTGTGCAAATTATATTTGGACAGAGCAACAGCGGGGGAGGGGGGTTATTTGTAATTTAGAAATTGTATTAACTAAGGCGGTGAAGGGTTTTGTAATATCTAGTTTTAGGAGGGGGTTTCTGCTAATTGGCCACCCCGATCACCGCCTTTGGCAGTCGCCATCTCCGACGATTAACGCTGAAACCCTAACCCTAACCCTAAACCCTAAATTCCCGTAACCCTATCCCTAATTCCACCGATTCTCGACTCTATAAAGTCCCCCGACCCCAAACCCTAACCCTAGACTTCACCACGATCGCCCTAGCCACCGCCATAGCCCTTTCTTCTCAGACCAAGCTCGTCGGAGTTCGTCCTTTGTCAGCACCACCCCTACAGGCCACGTCGACGCCCCCAACCACCACCAATAGATGCGCCTCGATGAGACGACCACAGCGCCACCCTTCGCCATCGACTCCGACGCCTACAACCGCGCTAGCACCCCTGAAAGCCACTGCTCGACGGACACCTACGTGTCACTCTCTTGTGTGTCGTATCGTGCTCATGTACACGTGTGTGGACTCGCCCTGTGTCGACAACCCAGTAGAGTGCTTGGACACGCGAGACTCGAGTCGTGCGTGTCGTGCACTCTTTGGACACTGGACTCGTGTGTCTTCGTGTCCCTAACTGTCAGGACACGACACAGGACCATAGGCTAATGGGTTTGGATATCGGGCTTGGGTTATTTTCCAACCCGTTATTATTTCATAATAAAACTAACTCAAACCTAACCCAACCAGCAAGCTCGAGCTGGCCCCCTGCTTAGCCGAGTGGCGCTCAAACTCACCCCTGTCCCAGCGGTCCGAGTTCGAGCCCCCCTTTCGTTTCTTTTTTTTGTTTTTATTTTTGTTTTTATTTTATTTTTTATTATATATGTATGTATTATGTATTTGTATATATATGTATATATGTATAAGTATATATATATATATTATTATATACTGTTATATATATACTGTATTTATATATATATATATTTATATTTAGTATTATATATATATATATATATATATGTATTTAAAAATATAATATTATATATATATATATATATATAATATATTATATATATAAATATATATTATATTATATATAATAAATAATAAATATATATATATAATATATATATAATATATATATATATAGATATATATATATATATATATATATAAATATATATATATCTATATATTTTTGTATATATATAAATGTATTGTTGTATATATATTTCAAATTCAATTTTGTGCAAAATATTATTATGTATAAATTCACAAGTATTTTATTTTATGACTTGTATATTTTACCACTTTAAAATATATTAAAAATAGTTTAATATTTATATTTGAATTACTGTATTTTATTAACCATGGCAATTTGATGTCCAAATCTAGCGTAGATTTTTGGGCCCAATTGTGTCAAATACATCCAGAGTCTGTACAAGTCATATTGGACTTGATTCATGGCTTTGGGTCCCGTATCTGGACTTCGGTTCAATTTCGAATACGTGGACAAAATATTAAATAATTAATTAATTATTTTCTATAAATTGTTACTTGCGGTTTTTGAATTTTTATATACTTTAATTGCTGTAAAAATCTGGTAAAAATTGTATTAAAATACTATATTAATTTAGCTAATTTAATATAATTTTTCCAGTATTTAATAAGTAATTTTGGCATTTTTAAAAATAGAAAACAGAATTTATTTTTAGGATACATATGTTTGCTAATTTTTAATAAATATCGAGGGTTTATAAATTCCAAAAAATTAGTATAAATTTTTATAATTAACAAGGATCATCCTGGTACTTTATTTTATATATAATTGAACTTTTTGTCTATCTCAAAAAAATTGTTGGAACACAGTGTACAGTCTGATTTATTTATTGAGTAGTTACGACTTACAAAGTTTTGTGTTGATTTGAGTTATTATAGTATTGGACCTCACCCTACACTAGTGTAAAGGCCCCAAAAAGTTAGTTAGGGTATTGTGTCACCCCATATTGGTCTCCTATGCTAAAGTCGTCATTTGGCTAGGTGTCCAGTCAGAAAGTCGTGTCGCACAACTAGTGTCTTAGTATTTAACTTAGTATAAAACTAAGTTTATGTATTATTTCTACAGTGAAGAGTCACTAGACATCTATAACATTTCTATCACTACCTTGCTTTGCTAAAGATAAGTACCTCTACAAACTTTACATACTGTTATAACAATAAACTGTGATCCAACCATGTTAAATGCTGATCCTTGGGGTAGCAAGTTAAATATTCACATGTTATATTATTTTCAGTCCCTACCATGCTTAGGACAGTTCTTATATCTCTCACATGTTTAATAATGGGGTTATGGGGAAACTGATAGTTGAGTACGTGATCATGCCCCGTTTACAGTAGCGAGCAAAGTTTTATTTATATGTTACTACGCCGTAGGCCTTTATCTCAAAGCGGATTTGTGCGTATGTACATTGTCGCCGTATCATTTGTATGGAAGTACATTTTATTATGTGCCCCTACACATTGTACACCTATTGACGATCACGTACCTGCTATAGTTTTAAACATTACATATACATCTGTCTCCATGACATATGTATCCTTGCCATGATAGATTATGATATAACATGATTCCTGTTCATTACACTCCTGTTCATTTCATATTTCGTATATTTAGTTTGCTAGAATCAGTACTTGCTCCTGTCCTGAGGATAACGTTGTAGGTATACTTTTGAGGAGGAGTTGCTTTGTTATTCCTATTATGGAGTTGCTACCGAGGACCAGGGTATACTTTACGAGGATGTACCTGCGGAGAAACTGTCTAGTTTGTTTATTTACTTGGGACTTTTGAGAGTAGTCATGTATTAGACTATGTATTTTGTAACTGGACCTGTATCCAGTTTTACATTTTAGCCATGTTCTCGGAACATACTTATATACGAGATGATTTTGTGCTTGGATATATTCTGAATCATCATTACATATAGAATTGTTAGCACACTTTGGTCTGATATTATTTATCCTTAGAACATCTTACTACGCTTTATCTCAAGCGTAGACTGGACATGAATCGGTCCGGCCCAACAATTTGGGTAACGGATCATGACAGTAGTGTCCCATCCCGCTCAGTCAATCGGAGGAATCAAAACGCCGACGGCGTTCGGACTTAGCCTTGCAACGACGACTCGAAGGCCCGCTCGGTCGAGGCGATCCCTCGCTCAGGTGGGTGGCTTCGGTGAACTTGCCTCAGTTTGGCCTTCACACTAATAAAATAAAAGTTTTCAAATGCACTAGTAGGCTTGATAATAAGAGACGAATCCACATAGCTAAGGGAATAATCCCAAGTCGGGTCGAATTGAGTTAGAACATGGAAAAAGGTCCACGGTCGGCTTATAATCGTTGTACAGTAGATTTGAAAATTGACACTCGGTCCTTCGTCCCGCGGCTTGGGAGAAGGAAAGTTGGTCTTCGATACAAACCATGAATTAGCCTAAGTCATAGGTGCCGCCCACGTAAATGCTCGATAAAGCATGCACGCTTGCACGATGCAAGGCTTGGCATAGCCTTTGCTTGTCCCTCGGGTTAAGTCGTAGGCTTGAGTAAGTTAGGCAAAGTTATGTCGGTCGACCTAAGTCATTCCAAGTGCTGTCCCGCTCTTTCTGCGGTTGTCAAATTAAATAGTCCTGCGATCCCAAGGCCCATCATATAAGGTATGACTTGGGCAATAGCGTCGCGTAGAACACGAGTTGGTTTAAGGCACGAGCCACGATTTGTTCAGTGGGAAGGCTATGCAGTAGCCGTTCCTTGAGTTCAAAGAATGTTAAGTCTAAGCGATGGCTAGTCGCCAAGAAGAAATATGTCGGACTGTAGGTCAGTCGCCGAGACAACCCTGGTTTAGGCTCTGCAAAAGTATGAAAAGTGGAAGAAAGTAAAGCAAAGGAACTAAGTGATAATATGAGGCCATGCAATTACGTTAAGTCTAGAAGTTAGCGTAGGTGCGTGGTCATGGACAACTTGTCGATAAGGGAGATTGTTTCTTCGAACGGCAACCCGGGCCACGGGACCGACTCGGCCTAGAAAGAAACCGGTAATAGCCGAGCCGATTAATAGGCAATGGTAGTTCGGGGACTTGCATCGGAGATCACTACGTGCGGTACAAGGATCCGTTTACCAGGCTATGTCCACGATGGCTAGTTAATGCCAGTGACCATTCATATAGATGGGTCGGCACGGGCGGCAATCCGTGTGTGTGCCTTTGGATTGAGTCGAGTTGATGGTGTACACAGTTAGAACATAATGTTGGGCCTAAGATTTGGCTACAACGAAGGAGACGTGCTTCAGCATGAGATATGGGGTCGAGTGTTAAGTCGTGGCATAGAGTTGCATGAGTTAGACTTGAGCTGTTGCGAGTTAAGTCGAGAAGGGCCGTAGGGCAAGTTGGATGAAGTTACGTTGAGTTGCAGGGCACGACCTCGTTATATGAGGCACGACCGCGCTATCATAACACAAGTATAGGTAAGTCAGTAAGTGGCGAGGCACTGCCTCAAAGAGGTAGCACGGTTACGTGGGAATTGGACACTATCGTGTAGTTGCATCTCTGATTATGGGCCGAAAAGCATGCACGACTTGATAGATTAACATTGTTGGCACAAAAAGGGCCTAGAGGCAAGGCATGAGTTGACGTTGTTATTGGCAAGCACGGGATGGTCTAGAGACACAAAATAGGCAAAGGCGTCAGTCCTAAAACTGATCCTAAGACAAGAGTATAAAGGCAATCAAAAGAGTTATGTTGCATAAAGTAAATGGACGTGTTGATTTGTATAGGTGGACGAGGATCTCATTCCACCAGTACAGTTGAGTACTGACACCCACACAGTATTTATGTGCAGGAATAGGTAGAAGCTCGTGGTGCGGAGCTCGCTTGGATGCGTCGAGGCACGGAGTTCCTTGGCGATTCGAAACGTGCGGCCGCATGGAGTCAAGACATATATGGGACATAATGTATGGACATCGCCTCTCCGAAGCATCCGCTGGTTCAAGACTTGTATTGAGAGATGAGAAAGAGAGAGAGAGAACTGAGTGGCTTGTAATGTGAGAAGAGTGAGCTTGAGTGACTTATAATCTTGGCCTTGTGCCCCATTGTAATCCTTGTTTCAATATAAATAAAATGCCTCTTTTGAATGACTTGTGTTTTGTTCTAAATTTTTGCTGGCATATTTAATGTCTCTGCTTGGGACTTCTGTGCGACGACCCATCGCAGCCGCTGTAATCGATGTTATAGAACCCGCCTTACACGAGTGCAATCTAGGCTCGTGCGGCATCATGCCTTAGCGAGGACGATCGCTCCTACGGGAGCGGGGCGTGACATAATGGTATCAGAGCACGGCTTTACATCCTTGGACTATCGATTGAATTCTTTAACTCCATTATTTTCGTACACTCTGAATAGTTGCTTCCGCAAGTTGATATCGTTGGTGCGCTCTCTCTCAAATGTCCCACGGGATGTCCATATAATAAGTATATATATTTTGCAAAATGTAGAAAAATAAGTTTTTGACAAGAAACAAAAAGATGGTTCACGTAGCACGATTGGCTAAGTCGGGCTGGACATATACACCAAAGTTACGTCGACCTTAGAAAAGTCGAGTGCGAGAATTGAATAGTGTCGAGCAAGAATGAGTTGAAATCGATTGAGTAAAGTGAGATGACTATCGATAGGTGTGCTATCGAGCGACGATAACATCGATGCGATATAGATGAGTGTGCTCAGAATTAGAGGAATGGTTCGAACGAAAATTTTAGAGAAGTCGATTTTGATTCGAATGATAGTTGAGGATTTGTTAAATGACTTCATCCCTGAGTGGTGTATACAATAGCCTCAGGGATGTTGATCGATCAATTGAGGATGTGGGGTGTCGATGAGTCTATTAGCAAGTATCACGTGTATACAAAGCCGTAGATGGAGTATCGTTGAACAAGTTGTAGTCTTGAAGATTTGGACGAGTTGATTCGAACAACCTAGAAATAACGCATACGGAACGCGCACGGAACGCGCACGGAACGTGCACGGGATTGAGATTGCGTAAGTATGAAATATGGAAATTATAGAGTAGGCAAATTAAATCAAGGAAATGTTAAGGTGTAGTGAATGGATGACTTGATCGAGGAAATTAATACGGATCGTATACAAAAAGTTAGCACGACGGAAAGATAACGTGCATGAAAAGTTTGATTCGATTGGAATGGATGTTGCTCGATGATTTGAGTTAGCAAGGAAGGATGTGATTTGAAGAAAAACGTTGCTCGATGACTTAAGATAGACAGATGAACAATATGCAAATTTGGGTTTGAGGAATTAATATTGTGAATGATTCGAGGGATAATGATCGAACTTGAATTTGAATGTCGGGGAGATTATCCAGTCAGACGATAGCATCATTCGTACGACTTAAAATTCATCGTAAAGGAAGATCGTCAGGTTACACATATCATCGATGGTATTGAGGCATCTCAAAGATCGATATACGATAACTCGGGGGCACTCTAATTCAAGGAATGACGATCGTACAAGTGTTATTGTTCTGACGGATGCTATAGTTAGGATTTTGATTGAAATAAATATGGATGAAAACAGAAGTGTCTTGATGGTTACGCAGATAACCACATCGTCGACATTCTTGTCTTGCACGAGCACAACTCTAGCCTTGCACATGCATCGCGTCGGATTTGGGACGATCGTTCCGCGTGAGCGCTGACATGGTGATTCATGTCGCGGGAATGATCGAACTCGAAAAATTAGGATGCAAAAACTTTGATTGTCTCGACTTGTTGGTTTGATGCAAAAGGAAAATACGAGGATGTTTGGACTTGTGTTTGGTGAATGAAATAAACTTGAGGATTGAGTAGGTCCAATCCGTACATCGAGAATGAATTAGTCTAGACACAAAATAAGAGTTACGTTCCGATGAGGATGATTATCCTACGGGAGCGTGCATGGTGATTCATGCCCACCGTAGATAATCTGAATCGCGTGAGATCGGGGCACAACATATTGTTAAGCTAGACGACCTCATGATCGAATACGTGAATTGGAATGAATGACTTAGGGAATACGAAATATGAATTATGGTTTAGCGATGAATTGTGTTGTAATGCCCCAGTCCTAAAATACGTAGGACTAAGAACGTAGACATGCCAGCTGTATACATACGAAGTATACTCCAATATATGAAAACCTCGTATGCATACATAAGCTGTAATATGCAGTAGAAACCATAATGACTAATCTCATCCACAAAATAAAGGAAAAAAAGAATTCATATAATCATCTATGGAAATGTATTTGTATAATATGTTGGACGGAGACAAATCCACTACCAACAAGTAAAGGGAAAAAAATACATGAGAAGAGAAATGATTTTTGGCGAGCGAAGCGAAGACGATCCAATTGCAATCATCCTCTAAGAAATAGAGATGTCCATGGCTAGAATACCTGCGAAAGACAAGAGCACACACCTGAGGAGATAACCAGGTCCTCAGAGGGACGTAACAAGACACATAATATCATGCCATATAAACTGAATAAATATTGCTCAAATAAATAAGTCAATTGAATTATAACGTGGTCCAATACACACCTATTGAACTAGTGTACCATCTTCCCAACCAAACAAGGACATGAGATGGTAAACTAATTCACGGTGACGTATCTTTCCATGCTATGAATCCAATATGGTATCCGGACCCCAACAAGGTTCAATACATTCTCATCGAAGTAGCAAGTCACACCTACAACCAAATAAGGACAAGATGTGACAAACTAATCCGCGAAAAGTTATTGTTCCAAGCCATGGTCAGATACAAGTACCCAAACCAAAAGTACTCATACCTAACGAATAAAGGTGCCTAACCGTTTTAAGTGAAATGTAGTTAAGAACAATCCTTCCTATGCATGGGCCCTGGCTAAATGGGATCGGCATGGTCCCCCCTTGGGGCACCAGAGGCCCAATCAGTAAGAGTATAACGTTCCGCAGAACGTCAGTGGCCGTCAGTAATCATGGGTCATCAACCCCGTATCTCCAACGGAGCTTCCGGGTAACAAGGGAAAGTGCATCGAAGCCCATACGCTAAGGAATTGTCATTCCCGCTCAATGCCTACTATGTTGTATCCACAACAGAAAACCTCTATAACCGCTAAGTCAAACTAGCATGCAATCTCTATTAGCGGTTAATCCTATCGCACGGCTTGTACGTACTGGTGGCCAGCCAATCACGCACGTCCGTATTCTACATGCGACACAACTTCGTGGTACAACGTGTCAAGGCCATTAATGCAACACACAAAGGTGGTCCCTTAAATCTAGGTTTAATGTATAAGAAAAATAATACATAGCAGAAAATATAACTGAACAGTAAGTTCTAACAGGTTATGCCATGTATCACAGTTTATTTTGCATAAAAAATAATAAATAATACGTAAAATATGAGCTAAAATAAATAAACAGCAAATGATAAGGTGTCTTGCCTGGTAGTACGCCTGGTGCGCTGTGATAATCACGGTGGCACGAACTGCGACTTCGGGTAACAACTACACAAGGTGACCTCTGATGGTGGCACGGACAGTTCTGTTGGTTCCAGAAGGGTCAAATTAGTTAGGGTTGCGGGAAGGTATTCCAAATGGGCGAAAGGATAAGAATAAAGAGATTAGTCACGGACGAGAGAAGGATCGAAGTAAAGTGGATAAATAATATTTATACTATTTTAGAAAAAATATTTATCGTACTCGAAAAATTATTTATCTATTAGTTAAAATATTTCTTTTTGGAAAAATACTTGAAGATAAAAATCTTTTTATAAATTGGATACTACCTGTATGAAATAAAACCTACTAGAAAATCCTTTTTGGACAAAACTAAAATTTGTCAATAAAGTTTTGGTCCAAAAATCAAATCTAAAATATCGAGGATAAGATTATATATTTATATATTAAAATAAATAATTATAGTATTATCAATAAACCAATGATAATAGTAATAATCATTAAATAACAAAATAATACTAGGAAGTATACTAGTTAAACTAATAGTATATATTTGCATGTACTAATATATATATTTTTTTGGAATAGGTAATATCATAATAATATACTTAGGAATTTGAAATCCAATTTAACAATATATAAGGAGGGTCCAAGCCTAATACAATGTTTTCTTAGAATTATACCTTTAAGAAATTATTTAATATATCTATTACTTAACAGTATGAATAATACTAGTGCTCATAATATATGCACATATACAAATTTCAAAATGTAATATATACCAATGTACGTACTGTAGGCAGCAATACTTAGGCTGCCATCTAAAATAATAATAATAACATTAATAATAATAATAATAATAATAATAATAATAATAATAATAATAATAATAATATAATGTATACAGTAATCATAACTTAAAAAAGTATTAATAGTTTATAGCATAAATAATTAAACGGTCACTCCCGTTCAAGTTCCCAAAGCTAGTAAAAAAACCATCAATTTCCTTTTTAGAGGAGAGAGAGCAGTTGAGAGGGAGAGAGAGGTGGCGGGCGAAGGTGATTGGGAGGCTTGGGAGAGAGAGAGTGAGCGCGGGAGAAAGGGAACAGAGAAGAGTGAGGGACGAGGAAGCGGGGAGATGGACGCGCGACGGTGGTTCGCCGGGCTGGACGCGGTGGTGGCGAACAGCCATGGGCGGTTGCAGGGGGTTTCGCCGGAGAGGGTCAGTGAGGAAGGGTTCCGGCTCTTGACGGACGGCGGGTGGGGCTCGACGGAGGGAGTGGCCAGGCACGGAGAGGGAGAAAAAAGCGCGGATGTCTCCGGCGAGAGGCGGCGGATCTGCGGGGTCTCAGCGCTGGCCGCGGAGGAAGGCGGCGCACGCTAGCGCGGACGCGAGAGCTCAGGCGCAGTCACGGCACTGGGCTGGTGGGGCCAGGTGGTGGCGGCCCGGCCGAAGGACGCGGTAGCGGTACTTCTCGACGCGGGCGGAGCTCGCCGGAGAAGGTAAGGGCTCTATATTTTTCTTGTTGTTTGGTGTTTAGATTTGGTGAAGGGTGGCTGAGGTTGAGAGGTTGGTCGTCGGGTTTGTGGGTGGTCGGGTGGCGGAGATGACGAGGGTGGTGCAGCTCTGACCGGATAGGAGGCTGGGTTTGGGTGTACGGTGGTGATTGGGTGAGGCTGGCGGCGGTTGGTCGGAAAGACAGGTTCGGGTTATTGTGGTGGCGAAGTTGTTGGCGATGGTGGTGATGTTTGGCTCGGGACTCATGGGTGCCAGGATGGGAGTGGCGATGGTGATGGTTGTAGAAGCATGGAAAAGAATAAAAAAAGATCCATGCGGCCAGGAAGCCCCATGCGGCTCAGAGAGTTCATGCGACTCAAGGATCCATGCGGCTCAAGCGTCTATGCGGCTCAAACAAGTTCTATGCGGCTCAGAGAGGAGCCACATGACCTACAAACAGCTCTTCCGTTTGTCCTTTACTGCATTAAATGCCTTAACGGCTGATAGCTCTGACACATGACAGCCCTGACACAAAAATACAATTATGACTCCATCATAATGGCAGACTCCTAGGGAAATGAAGGAAATCTCTGACACAATCTCCCGAAATCCAGAAACCTTCATAAGGATTTGACACGTGGACAGTCGCATGCGGCTCAAGTAGAGACCACCCCATGCGGCTCAAACGGAGGCTGCCCCATGCGGCTCACGAAGACTATCCCCATGCGGCTCACGAAGACTATCTCCATGCGCCTCACGAAGACTATCTTCATACGTTCACAAGAAGGCACCCATCATGCGGTCACCTACACTCATACGGCTCAGATCATTACCATGCAGTCCAAATGTTCAGGGGGCCACTCTCAGGCAGCCTTGACACGTGGCCAGCCTTATGCGCCTCAATGAGAGCAACCTTCCTACGGCTCAGATTTCTGCAATGGCTCGCGGTTAAGACACGTGGCATGATAGCGGGGCACGTGGCATCAAATTGATCAAATCCCTCAAAAAATCTCAATAAAATATTGGGATCAAATCAGATCATTTGCAAACAAGCAAATTAATGACACGTGTCGAGAAATCCGAGGTTGGCATGACAAATCAGGAGGATTTATATCAATCATCATTAATTATCCACAAAAGATTTGATGTAATCACATTTATTGCTCAAATCTCGTATATTCAAGATGAACGGCCCAGATCCAGTGATCCTTAGCTGCCGACTTTTAATAATGGGCAATCATTACAAACCCTAATGTTGCCCCCCACTCTTATAAATAGCAAGGTGCCATTCCCTTGCGAGAGACATACAGAGAGAGAGATTCTCAGATAAAAAAAGAGAGAGACATAGAGAGCCAGAGAGCTAGAGAGAGAATATACAGAGCCTGAAAGGAGAGCATTTCTTCAGCAACGCCAAGCAATTCTTCTACAGAGTCAAGGCTGCACCCGATCGTCCAAGGAGTAAGGCAGAGCTGCGTCGCTTTTCCGAGCCTCTACCGTCACCCCCCAGAATCTAAAATAAACAATTGTACTTAATTGCTGTACCTAGGTTTTCGTCCCTAGGCTTTCTTTGTACAAGCGAGTTTGTATTGTGAAGTAAAAGTCCAGTCCTCCGTCAATTGTTCTGCTCTTTTATATTTTATGGCAAACACTATGGAGACTCTGCTGGGGACAAACTTCTCCACGGCTGAGGAGTTGGTGACGCAATCGGATGCAGCCAAACTTGGCTCCACGCAACAGAAGATGGTCGTCCGCTTCGACCAACAGGCGTTTAAGAAATGCTCTCTGAAGGAAGTGCTAGCCCGGTCCAGAAGCGAACCCACAAAGAAAGCTCACAGCGAGTGGAAGCCAAAATTATTTGCTCCTCCCCAAGCTTTGGACGGAGTACTCTCTGCTACCCAAGACGGCGAAGGCGACTCTCATACGACTCCACTTCAAGCCATAGAGGACTCTGCTGTCCCCAAGTCCGACAGAGGAAAGCACTACGATGCTGGACTTGCAGGGACAAAGAGTGATTCTATGCACCCCAAGAAGAACGAACACTCATGTGGCCATTCTGCCAACCACATGCAAGATGCTCATGCGGCTGAATCTGCCAGCCGCATGAAGGAGGTCTATGCGGCCAGATCATCCAGCCGCATGAAAAAACTCATGCGGCCGAGACTCCAGCCGCATGAAGAAAGCCTATACGGCTACGCCTGCCAGCCTATGAAGATTATTGGTGTCAGCCGCATGACGCCTACTCCACGTGGCTCTGTCTTCGACCGCCTCTCCTATGATCCTGATCTCTTGTGCTCCCAAGAAAATATGTCTGACTCTCTCCAGTACTAATTAGACTCTTCCTACTATGTGCCCTCACGCACTAGAGTGAAGAAGTCTAAGGCAGCACGAGCTTGGCAAGTTCGGTCCGCTGATCTGATCTCTGGCCATCCGAGCATCCCACATACTGTTATGCGGGCCTCAGATGGGAAGTTGTACGGAACCACTCGAGTCCAGCCCCCGGCGGCAAACGGACTAGAGAGGTTCCCAAAAGTCTTCCAAAATCCAGGGAGCAAACATGGTCGATCCAGACCCATCTGACTTGCGTGAGGCATCCTCCACAAACACAAAGAAAGAAAAGGTGCATCGGGGTGCAAAGAGTCCTCTTACGGACGTCACTGCACCCAAGTCATCGTCAACTGCTGTTGCAATAACGCGATGGTGCAAAAAGACCAGTAGTCCGTCTTTCAAAGACTGCAACAAACATGTTCAGAAGACGAGGCACTTCCCGTCGCCTCCTGCAACTCTGTCAAAAATCCCCGCGATGGGAGAGGGAAGAAGACAAATGTTCCTAGCCCGAAGATTTTAACCACCATGACTAAGAAATTATCGTCTAAACGGGTACCCACCACCGGAGTTTTCCAAGGTACCCGTTCAAAGACAAATTTGCTACAGTGGAGATTCATCATCCACACCACTGGGGGTTGCTGGGACAGGGGTAGTACTCCTCAGAACATCCACGATAATCGATGTTCCAAGAAGATGAGCCCGAAGAAACAACTCTCTCATCAGATACAGCAAGGAGACGTCCCCGAGGACGTCCCCGACTCCCAAGATGAAGCAAACTCTGAAGCAGGGGGTACTATCCCTTCTGAGTCCGAACCAGAGGAGAACATTCCCACATACCCCGATGACTTCTCGCTATAGGAATATAATTCGGAGGGCATGTCCTCTACCGTTCCGTCCATCTCTCCTCATGCAAAGACGGTGTTCATGACGGATAGCAACCAAGGTGGTTCCAGTTATCGCCAATGCATTGACACTCTGGAGGCCATACTGTATGCCTTGGTCAAGTCTGTGGACGAAATCAAAGCGGCCCTTCCAACTCTCAAGGAGGGACGCCTGGCCAAACAAGCGGGTCCCGCGGTCAATACGGACTCGAATTCAGCGGCACCGAATCGGGCAACAATCCTCCTGAAGTAACGGCACCCACCACTGTGGATGAGGCCCGAGAAGCGAGAAGAGAGGTCCAGGAGCTCCGAGCCATGTTTCATGCTCGAGAAAACTCTCAAGACCTCAGAATACGACAACCGTACCCTGCTGCATGGAGGGATGTCCCATTCCCGCCAAGATATAAGCCGTTCAACATCAACCCGTATGATGGCAAGACCTTCGCAAGTCGTTACATCACTTACTTCGAGGTCACCACCACCATCTGCCCCATGACGATGCCATCCTCACACGATTATTCATTAGGGCATTGGAAGGAGTCGCCTTCGACTGGTATCGCAACCTGCCAGACAACTGCATCCACTCCTTCGCCGGCTTCAAGCGCATGTTCTTGGAGAGATTCTACGAAATAGGACAGGACATCACAATGTCCATCCTCATGGACATCGTCCAAGGGGAGAAAGAGCTGACAAGGAACATATCGAGCGCGCCAAACCGCAATGAAGTTGCCGTCTAAAATCTGGATTCCTCCTTGATTGAAATTTGCCAAAAGAGATTGCTTTCAACAATCAGTCTCTGGATGGGCGAAAGTCAATTTAAGGACTGGAAGACGTTCATCATCAGTGCCACTAGTACCGAAGAACGGTTGAAGAAGGCTCGCCAATTGGGATTGCACATCTCGGACCGAAAAAACAAAGGCAAGCGTCCTAATACCAACAATGATAATGGGGGTAGCCCCTCCAACAATCGGACAACAGGGGTAAGCAGGCTATGGTGGCCAACCAACCCAGAAACCTGAGTCAAAACCGACAGACAAAATGGCCGCAAATCACTTACTCCTTGGAAGACGGTCACGTCAAGCCCATCTTAGACATGCTCATATAAGGAGACAGAATTCAGCTTCCCCCACCAAGACGGGAACCTCGCCGACAGAAATGGAGAACCCAAAGTACTGCCATTACCACCGCTACGTCCACCATGCTACACGACTGCTACCAGCTAAAACGGTACATCCAAAATCTTATCGATTCGAACGCTCTGGCCATCGATTTCGAAGAGGTAACCATGGCAGCCATATGGTGTCAGTATAATTCACAGCTTTCCTCCAACGAAACTCAAGACGGTGTGGTCCCCATCCCTCTGGCGACGATGGAGATTGCTAATCTTCCACCTCCCCGAGATCAGGCTGCTGGTCTAGTGCCCCTTACCATATCACGGGGAGAGGTCATGTGGGTCCATCCAGACTTGGTATCAGAAGTGACTCAGCCCACACCATCTTCCATTTGCAAGAAGAAGTGGAAAAGTCAGGTCCTGCCGCACAATCGACAGATATCGAAGAAGTACATCCGTCGTCACTCTCTGGGGCACAATCCTAACCCGTGGCTGATAACTCAGCTGAAGATCATCAGCCCACTATAATGACGCTTCGGGACCTGCTCAGCCTCCGTCGACCGACAAGTCTAGGCCGAAGGAGACTCGCTTTGACAAATCCCTCCGAAAAGAGACACCACAGGGGCTGGAGAGGCCCTACAACTTTGACATCTTGGCGCAATTGGCCAACACACCGGCCAAGTTGTTATACGAGCTTCTGAGACTCTCAAAGGATGTTCGCACGGCTTTGAGCGATGTACTCCAAAATGCCGACGCGTACCTGGCTTAGGTCAACCTCACGGGAGAGAACCCGCCTGCAGATCTCCAAGACATCGCTTGCACAGGAGCGATGCCCAACATTGTCTTCACTCAGCAGGACATGCTCATCAAAACCAACCTGCACGATCGCCCGTTATACTATACTGGATACATTGGCGTAAAGGTGGATAAGATGCACATTGATCCTGGCTCTTCTATAAGCATTATTCCGAAGGGTCTATTACATCATGTCCGTCCCTATGCATCGCCTGACGCTTACAAGCACCGCCATCAGCGGTTTCAATTCGGGCAGTAGCTACCCAATTGGAAATTCGTCTGAAGTGTCAAATTGGCGATCTCCAGTCAGAAGTCACCTGTTATGTCATAGATGCAGACACTTCTTACAACATCCTCTTGGGCCCTTGATACACGATTATATGATCGTGCCTTCCACGCTGCACCAATACTTCAAGTATGTCGACAAATACGGCTTCGTGAGGACAGAATTTGCCGACATCGATCCCTTCAAAGTGGTCGAATCCTACTACTCAGACTCCTGCCTGTACGAAAAATCGAAGAGGCACCTTGGTGAAGGAGATGTGCAAGCTCGTACCGAGACAGCCACAGGATCAGACGAACCTCTGACGATCCACCTCCAAGCTCACAAACTTGGCAAGTCCGCACCCCTTATCGCCACTCTGCGTAAGGACGCAATCAGCCTCTCGGCACAAGAAGAGCAAATGATAATCCGGCTGCCAAGGTCCGGCCAAGTGCCAAGACCCACAACGAAGCTATTGATAATTAGGCTGCCGAGAGTCGGCCAACCGTAAACGGAGAAGCTCAATCCCTCCGACAAGCCAATGACGATACGCCTTCCCAAGAAGAGTCGTCACCCCGATGCGAGGTCTGGGACTTCTAGCGAACCAACCACTCCCCGCCCAGCATCGAGTACCAAACTGGGGGTCGCTAGTCTGCCAACAACCCCATGTTCTGCTCTACCAGCTGAACCCATGATGATCAAGCTGCCCAGGTTATCCTCTCAGTCTTCATTTATACAGGGGTAGCCGAAGAGGAACCGGAGCTAGCCAAGTATGTGGCTGCCCACACTGATGTTCCTCCGCAGATGATGTAATCCCGCTAGAAAAGATACCTTACTTCATCAATAAAGGGCTATCTTTGAACTACCTCGAGCTTAATAAGCTTTGTACAATGTATGCTATGGAACACGGTATAGGCACTCACCTACACACACAGGTGACAAATGTGTACACTGCAAACCAGCTTACTCCAGTGGAAGACGCTTACCATATAATCGAGGGAGGGGACCATCCAATCATCTTCGGCCGGAAGGACGATCCGCAGCCCTTCACCATAGAAGAAGTCGACCTTGAATCAGATGACGGAAGACTGCCTCTGTATCTTTATAGCCCCCAATCCAAATATCTCATACAAAAACAGGGGTATGATCTGACAACTAAACAAGGCTTGAACTACGACACTGGGCGATGATTACCTTTGAAACCACCGGTCCTGGCTGGCAAACTACGGGACTACTGTAGCAAGGCTCGATGTGGACTAGGGTATGTTACACCCACAACGACCCCTGAAAGTTCAGATGAAGAATGACTGGCATTCATATTCAACCGGGTCACCAACTTCTGACTCGGATACAGCATCGGAGATGTATTCAGACAAGTCCTGTCAGTCAACATGGCATTCGCCGACGCTTATGAAGAAGATGAAGACATTCCAGAAATCCTAGAGCTGGAGCGTGGGCCCAACAGTTGGATGCATAATAGGAAAAGCGGTTCGAACAGAGAGAACCTCCTACTAAAGATGAAGTTATATAGGTCGACCTCGGCAGCAAATCTTCTCCAAAACCAATCTTCGTCAGTAAAAGCCTAACAGACGAAGAGCGAATCGCTACTGAACTTGTCAAAGAATACATTGATGTGTTCGCTGGAGCTATAAAGATATGCCGGGTTTAAAATCCCGATATTGCTCTTCACAAACTCAACATTCGGCCGAATACAAAGCCAGTCAAGCAACAACAGCGACGCTTCCGCCCAGGCATCATGGATGCGATCGAAGCGAAGTCAACAAACTAATAGCCAGCGGCTTCATTCATGAGAAACAACATCTAGACTGGGTCGCCAACATAGTACCAGACCTCAAGAAGAATGGGAAGATTCGAATCTGCATCGACTTCCGCAATCTGAACGAGGCATGTCCCAAAGATGAATTCCCCTCCCTATCAGACATCATGATTGACAACACCTGCGGCTTCGAACGTATATCATTCATGGATGACTTCTCGGGGTACAACCAAATCAAGATGTCTCCTGACGACGAAAAGTATATATCATTCGAACACCTGGCACATACTGCTACACAGTCATGCCTTTCGGTTTGCAAATGTCGGCACCACATATCAAAGAGCCATGAGTATCATCTTCAGAGACCACTTATGCAAGACGTGGAGTGCTATGTTGATGACATCGCCGTCAAGAGTCGCTGTAAGGGAGACCATCTGCAGGATCTGAGGACGGTATTCGACCTGATACGAGCGCACAATTTAAAAATGAACCCTACGAAGTCCTTCATGGGCGTATCCAGCGGGAAGTTCTTGGGTTTCATCATCACCGCCCAGGGTATCCATGTAGACCCTGAGAAGACGAAGGCAATTATGGAGATGGGTCCCCCGAGAAATCTCCGAACTCAGAGGCCTCCAAGGAGGCTAGCTTACATTAGGAGGTTCATTTTCAACCTCTCCGGGCGATGTCGACCATTCACCCATTCATGAAGAAAGGCGTCTCATTCGTATGGGACGAAGAATGTCAGCGTGCCTTCGACAGCATCAAAGAATATTTGTCGAACCCTCCAGTCCTGGTGGCCCCGGTCGCTGGAAAACCATTCCTGCTCTATGTACGCGCAATAGAGCATTCCCTTGGTGCCCTGCTAGCACAAAACAACGATGCAGGCCATGAACAAGCCATATATTACTCAGTCGAATGATGATTGGGCCAGAGCACCGATACACCGCGTAGAAAAGGAATGCCTCGCCCTGGTATTCGCCATTCAGAAGACGCGGCACTACGTCACGGGACAAACCATACATGTGATCTCATGAGTCAACCCTTTCAGGGTCCTTATGACTAAACCAGGGGCACTCAGCTCTCGCCTCGCTACATAGGCAATATTGCTGTCCCCTATCATATGATCTTCGTCCCACAAAAGACTGTTAAAGGTCAAGCTCTGGCAGACTTTTTAGCAGCCCACCCAGGCTCAGAGTCGTCCAGAATATATGAAAAAATCCCAGATGAGGTCGTCGACTCGCATGCAACTTCTCACGATGACATATGGCGAATGTTTCGACGGCGCCTCAAGGACCGGACCTAAAGGTAACATCATCGTCGGAGTCGGGGTGGTGCTGGTCTTCCCTTCCGGATTAGTGATCAATCGCGCTTACTCCCTCACGGAACCCTGCTCTAACAATGTGGCCGAGTACAACGCTTTGGTCATCGGCCTCCAACTTGCAAGAGAGCTGGGGGTAGAATATCTTGAAGCATACGGCGATTTAATTAATCGTCAATCAGATCCGGGGCTCGTACGAAGTCTGCCACGAAGACATGATCCCCTATCACCAAATAGCGATCAACATCATCTCTTCGTTCGAGGGGTTCTTCATCGAACATGTCCCCAGACTCCGAAATATCGAAACCGATGCCTTAGCAGGCCTGGCCGCTTCCCTAGCAGTGCCAAATCATACTTATCAATCGGTAGATGTGATAGGCCACGAACTGGTCTGCCCCAAGTATAATGTTCAATTCATGGCAAGTTATTCGCTCAGACGATCGACGAAGTCCCAGATTAGAGACAACCATTCATTGACTTCGTAGTCTACGACATCCTGCCCGAGAACCCAAAAAGGCCACCTCTATCAGAAGGCGTTCCCTCAGATTCTTCTACGATACAGAGACGAAAATGCTGTATCGCCCTCCTATGATGGATTATTGCTTCGATGTCTGTCAAACAGAAGCCAAAGAAGCCGTACGCGAAGCTTATGACGGTGTCTGCGGGGCCCATCAGCCTGGCCCTAAATTGCAAGACCGTCTTCGCCGAATGGGCTACTACTGGCCCACGATGGTAGCAGACGCGATAGACTATGCTAGAAAGTACAAAGCTTGCCAAGTCCATGCGGACTTCATCCACCAACCATCCGAATATCTACATCCGACAGTGGCGTCCTGGCCGTTCGAAGCATGGGGAATGGATATCATCGGTCCGATTACTCCACCTTCCTCCCGAGGACATCGCTTCATACTCGTAATCACAGATTACTTCTCCAAATGGGCGAAGCTGTCCCGCTTGCAGAAGTAAAGACTTCAAACGTGATCAACTTCCTTAAGTCACGTCATCTATCGCTTTGGACTGCCCCGAAGATCATCCACGATAATGGTCCGCAGTTCGCAAGCCACCCCTTCTATCGGTTCTGCGACAAGCACCGCATCCAGAATATTGCTTCAATGCCATACAATCCAGCAGCGAATGGGTTGGCAGAAGCATTCAACAAAATAATCATCAAACTTCTCAAGAAATTCGTATTGTCCAACAAATGCGACTGGAATGAGAAGCTTGGTGAATGCTTATGGGCGTACCGTACGACAGTCCGAACAGCCACAGGGAACACACCATTCTCCCT
Organism: Iris pallida; assembly: GCA_029216955.1. Classification (NCBI taxonomy): domain Eukaryota; kingdom Viridiplantae; phylum Streptophyta; class Magnoliopsida; order Asparagales; family Iridaceae; genus Iris; species Iris pallida. The sequence continues at coordinate 5,090,915 of JANAVB010017198.1, forward strand.
AGTATACGGAGTGAGGCAGTCCTCCATTGGAGACTCAAATACCCTCACTCTGTCGCGCTCACTTATCAATTGACGACGGACGATAACCGTCGCGGCTACAAGAGTTGGAGGCCTTAGATGAAAAGCGCTCTTGGCTCAGCAACGAATCGAGCTATACCAAGCACGCATCTCCGGAGCCTTCAACAAGAAGGTTAAAATCAACATTCAAGTGGGCGATCTCGTTCTGGCAGTCCGGAGGCCGATGGTCATGACTCACAAGACCGCCGGCAAGTTCCAGCCAAAATGGGAAGGTCCATTTATCATCGAAACTGTATTCTCCAACGGTGCTTACCGCCTCGCAAAAAAAATAGGGACTTGCTCATGTTTCCCGTCAACGACAAATTCCTGAAGAAATATTATGTCTAAACGACATCCTCCAGATCATCGAGTCATGTACCTGCCAGTACCGCTGAACTTGTACGACATTTTCCAGATCATCGAGTCGTGTACCTGCCGTACCGCTGAACTCGTACGACATTTCCCAGATCATTGAGTTATACCCGCTGGTGTCGCTGAACTCACAAACAACATTCCAGATTACTAAGTTATGTACCCGCTGGTGCCGCTGAACTCACGTCCACAATATTCCAATCATTGAGTCATGTACCCGCTGGTACCGCTGAACTACGTCTACAACATTTCAGATCATTGAGTCATGTACCCGCTGGTGCCGCTGAACTCACATCCACAATATTCCAGATCATTGAGTCATGTACCCGATGGTGCCGCTGAACTCACATCTACAGCATTCCAGATTATCGAGTTATGTACCCGCTGGTGCCGCTGAACTCATATTTCCAAATTCTAGATTATTGAGTCATGTACCCTTCCGTACCGCTGAACTTACAATCTCTCAGATTATCGAGTCATGTACCTGCAGGTGCCTCTGAACTCACATTCCGGTCACTCTTTCAGATAGTAAGTCATGTATGACCATACCTCTGAACTTTCTTTCTGAAAGAGATCCTCCCTCATGATCCACTACCTGCACTCCTAGTGCACAAAAAGGGTTACAGATCCACAAATTTCCAAAACGGCCATATCCTCATTACCTCTGAGTCGTTTCACTTCCGCCAAAAAAAATTACCCATTTACAGAGAACTTCATGTCCTCATTACCTCTGAGTCGTTCTATGTACCCTCCTTCATTAGCCCACTCCTGCCATGTCCTCATCACCTCTGAGTGGGAAGGCTCCGTCGAAGAAACCTTCATGCTTGCCATGTCCTCATTACCTCTGAGTAAGTATGATGATTCCCTTTCGACTGATTATCCGTACCCACAATCGGAGTACGCCAAGGATAATAGGTCCACAAATATTCTCCGCTGAGTCCACTCCTGCCATGTCCTCATTACCTCTGAGTAGGAAGACTCCACGGTAAAACCTCGTACTTACCATGTCTCATTACCTCTGAGTAAGTATGTTGGTTCTCTCTCGTCTTATTATCCGTACCCTGAACCAGGGTACGCCAAGGGTAATAGGCCCACAAATGTCCTCTGTTGACCACAAATATTCTCCGTTGAGTCCACTCCTGCCATGTCCTCATTACCTCTGAGTAGGAAGACTCCACGGTAAAACCCTCATACATGCCATGTCCTCATTACCTATGAGTAAGTATGTTGGTTCCCTTCATCCTATTATTCGTATCCTAAGTCGGGGTACGCCAAGGATAATAGGCCCACAAATGTCCTTTGCTAAGTCTCTTAGTACAGGCCCACCATTCCTCATCATGCCCCGGGAGCCCAGCTGCTCCATGGATTCTATCTCCGATACTCCGAACACCCACGACCACCTTACCGTGGAACTGTTCTAGGTATCCCCAATCAAACTTGTTATCCGTACCTAAAACCAAGGTATGCCAGGGGTAACAGGTCCACAAACAAGTCCCCCATGCAGGGCAAATACCGCCATAACACCACAAGCACAACAAGCAGTACAGATAAAGGATAAAATGAAATATACTCTTTTATTTGGAAGCCAAAAAGCATTACATGTTTTGGGACCACGTTCCTCTCAAAAAGGAAAAAAAAGAGAACATAAACAAAACGAGAAAAAGGCCGACTATAGTTCGGCATTACACAACTCCAAGAGGCGGTTTCTCACTAAGGCAGTACCCCGCTCAAGCCTCTGTCTAGCTCGGCGCTCAGCCTCCTGGGACAACCGCTCCCCATTATCCAGGTCCATGAGTGCCGACCAGTCATCGTCCAATTCTTCAGAGCTACTTCCAGGTCAACCGAAGCTTTATGACTTTGTCAGCCTACTGGATAATTAGCCCCCTGTCGATCCGGGCAACCTCAAGCTCAGACTCAAAGAAAGTTAACTTCCTCTGAAGCTCAAGGATCTGCTCCCGCGTGTCAGTAATCTCGCGGGAGGCAATCGCTTTCGAGCCGTAACATCTTCACTCTCATGGCTCAATTGATTATATCGATCAGACAGAGAGCGGAGATCCTTCAGTATGGCCGGCCTGGTTTTATCCTGAGCAGCCCTCGCCTTCTCTATAGCAGTTGTGAGGGAGCCATGCTTCTGATCTATAGCAGTAGACAGATCAACCTGCCGTAGTACCTGAAGCTGGGCCACCAGCTGATCAGTCTCCAGCAATTTCCTCTAAAGTGCAGCCACCCCTGTCCCACCAGGAAGGGCCTTAAGGATATCAATTTGACCCTGGGCGCATTGTCGGGCCAAGACGAAAGAGGTCCCTCTCTCTACAGCAGCGTCTATCTCCTTTTCAAGTGACGATAAAAGCTGTCGACCACGTCCTGTAATGCCTCGTTCAGGACCTCTGTAGAGGACGGCGTCAGAGGAAGCGTGGTCGGCAGCATCGAAGGAGTGGTACTAGAACTTGCCACTAGGGGGGCAACTTTCGAGCAGAACGATGCACGGATAGCGGCTAACTCTTCCTCTGCCACCCGAAGAGCCTGGACACTTGGCAGGGCGGAGAGGTCGACTCTTAGGGCCGCCCGAGCAGAGGAAGACACAAGGACCATCGTCCCCTGCCCCGGTTGTCCCATCACCGGACTTGCCGAACTCGAGCCCGCAGGAGGCCCATCAAGACGAGCAGGAAGGGAGGAGGTACGCTCCTTTCCGCCAGTGCCCCTTCGGCAGAGTCTGTCTCAACAATGTCCATCCTCGGCACTGGAGAGGCAGGACCTGCATGTCCATATAATGATCAATCGACGTGACCCGAAGGATGTGATGATAGAGCAGATAGGCCTCATCGCAAGTTAAGATTCGGCTTATCTTACCAGAGAGGAGCATGGAGGCTGCAGCTCGTTCACAGCTGGCAGGGTCTCCTCACCCGCGATCTCCAAATTAAATTCGGCCGGCTCCTCTGACCCAGCTACCTCGGAGGGAGAGGCAACTCGATCAGCATCATCTTAACAAAATTCAGCAATTTCAGGAGTAGGCTCACCGGAGCCCCCGTCATCTCGAGTTACGACCTCGGCAACCGAGAGTCCTCTTTTTCTGATGCCTACAAGAGGGAAGGAAGATGATTAAAATCAAATCTAGAAGAAAGGAAGGACCGGTAGTAACTTATTTACCTCTGATGCGGGTCAACTTCTTTGCCTCTTTCCTTTATAGTTAGCCCGCGGTGTCTGGTCACAGCCAATTTCTGAGAGCGAGGAATGCCGCCGACAGGAGAAAGTTGCCTGCTACGCTTTGTGCAGGGCCGGGTGCAACGGATGGATCTACCACCATCTCATCTGGCAAAACGGCGGCTGATCCGCCCCTACATCTGCCACCGGAAGGGAAGAGTCATCTTCATCATGCTCGTCGCCTTCGTCATCTACAGCAGCGGAGTCCGATTCTGGCACTTCGACTCTGTTCTTCCTCTTCCTTGTCTTGGCCCCCTGGGAACCCTCATCCAGGACGGTACCAACGATGAAACTGGTACCCGGGTTAAAACCGACAGGGGGCTTGTTCGCCATGACGTAGTACAGAGCCGCTATATACAAGATCTCTACCGATGCCTTGATGGCAGGAACTGAGAAAATGGTACGGGTATGGAATATATCATAGTAATGCCAGGCTCTGATGCGTCAAGAAGGCTACCTTCAAAACCCAGACAAGAGCTGGGGCTGTCTAGAAAAAGCTGACTATATCCAAATTGCGGGCGAACCTGCTAGGCAGATAAGGCTCCAGAAAGACAGTATTACGGTTGCGATACACCAGATGAGCGGGGGATGTTACGCAGCCACAGAAGTATCTGGCCGTCCAGAAGTTGAGGGGCCCAATACCGTCGATGGACAGCCGCTATTTCCTCATCAGTAAAACGAGGGACAGATACAAAAATGTTGTACATGTCTGCCCTTGCCAGTGCCATCCGCAAGCACGCATGGTCTCGAATTCCTAAGACTCATTACGATAGCGAAGATAAAAGCGTCGTCATCAGTTACGCCGTCTTTAGAGCCTGGTCTTATCAAGGACGGATAATGCATCAACAGCCACCCCATCAGATAATGATAGGGCAGCTCAGTCCGTTCAAAATCTTTTGTCACATCGTGGGCAATAACCTTGGATGTGAAAGTACGAAAAACACGGTGTATGCTGCACACCATGGTCGAAGGAGAGCTAGCCAGACTCGCAAAACTAACTTCACAGCCGGAAGGATGAAATTGTGACTGATCCTCTCGATAGAACCTGCTCCTCCCCAAGACTACACAATTTGCAGCCATATCATCAAGAATCCTGCCAGGAGCGACTTCTCTGACAACTCTTGGGTATCCTGATAAAAATAACCAAAGAGTCAATTTTACTCCCGAATCTGTCACTAGTGGTGGCCACCCTCTTAGCCGACGACACTAAGGCTTTAACCGCCTCCCGGAATTGAGGACGTCGGGAAGTAACTTGACCTGAGGCATCCGTCGTGAAGAGATAGCACCCAGTCCTTGGTATGAGGGGCATTCCCTTCCGAGCTGCTATCCTTTTTGGCTATTTGATGACAGGTGCTATAATGGCACAATATCTCTTGATAAAGAGCACGAAGCCTGGATACCGTCTTTCCAACTCTTCGAACTCCTCATTCGTGGGAGTATACACCTCAAAAGCTTCGTCCCCCAAGAAGCTTGGACATGTATTTCATGGAGCGCAAGCCCCATTTCCCCTACGGGTGTATAGAAGGTTCCCGTACGGCAGTTATACATCTCCAGTAGAGATATAAATAATCTCTTGTTTATAGGCAAGCCATAGCTGGTGCCCCGAATAGCATGGTAAAGACCAATCTCACACAGAAAGGCCTCATACTTTGGCAAAATCCACATAGACAGATTGGTCCACGAGGGAATGAGATGTATCCAACTAGGAAGCATCAACCGACCAATGGGATAGGAGCCCTTCTGAGCAAGTTGGTTCATAAAAGTGTCGGCTGTAGAAAACATAAATTGGGACCCGGCACATTCAAGAAAGTACCCAGGGCTAATCCTATTACAGAACGACTGGTATGCCTTGCTCGCACACACTGACTTCTGGCTGTTGTTATAATGATGTCTCCCACAAACATTCCACTTCGGTAGGAGTTAAAGACTCTTCCATCTTTCGGTCCAGTGGAAGCATATTGAACCAAGATAAAGGAAAGTGACGCTCCATCTGGGGGTTGCGGATCGCCATCCGTTAGAAACAAAACTCCAGTTCTCTGACACCTCCAGAATCTGACTGTTCTTCACAGTCAAGGCGTCTCCAAAGAAGAATGCGGGCTTCAAGTATTCCCCTTCTAATTTCCCGAGTTCATCATATAGTTAAGAAAATAGAAAGACTGGTTCTTGAGGGCATTCAATCTCGCGAAGGCTTGTTACTCGAAAACTGGTCCGCCATATGCTGAACTATATGTCGTACCTATAGCCCAGAGCAGCTTGGGCACTGCCTACCAGGAGTTCTCCAGCAGCATTAACCGACAAATTCACTAAGAAGAAGACAGAAAAAGATAAGTTAAAAAGATGGACAAAAAGGAACTGATGGGTGCTTTCGAGCTTATGCGGCTCCAACTTAACGAAGTCTCATGCGGCTCAGGAGAACACTTATGCGGCTCCAACTTACTGAAGCCTCATGCGGCTCAAGCTCAGAAGAACATTATGCGGCTCCATTCATTGAAGGGTCATGCGGCAGTGCTTTCATAGGGCCCTCAGGGATCGATAAGTTCGTGCAGACCACGTGACAGACAAATGTGTGCGAAGCTATGCGCTCAGTGTAGCTTATGCGGCTTCGTTGGCGAAGCGCGTATGCGGCCACAGTGGCTATTCTTATGCGGCTCGTGGCTCGGCCATAGGACGAACATGCGGCTCACATGAAAATAAAGGCTCGTGCATAAAGCATGCAACGTAGCTATAGCAGTTAGGGTTTTTAAACCCACATAAAGTCCTTACCAGCATAGGGGGATGACGTCAGGGTGAGCTGCGGGCACGTCGGCCGGCTGAGGAGCGGCCACAGTCGAAGTAGAGGCAGTCTTCTTGACCTTCGCCACCGCAGAAGACGAAGACGCCACCTTCTTGTCCTTCGCGCAACGGTCTTCTTGGGAGCCATTGGTGGTTGAAGAAGAGGATGACAATCAGGGTAGGGAAGGTTCGAAGTAAAGGAAAAAGTAAAGAAGTTTTCTCTCTTAAACTCCTCTTATTTATAGGAGGACAAGAGAGGGAGGGACACGTAGACTAATAACCACCTCGAAAAGACGAAATCGACTCCTCGGATTATCCCCTCTCCATAAAGAAGATTCACCCAGGGCATAAAATCTAAAAGATTTAATGAGCCAACCCTTGGGATTTCTCCTAAAGGTGGCACTAAAACGAATTTAAGGTAATTAAAGACACGCACACGTGGCAAGGAGCTATGCGGCCCAAAAGTCCCTGCGGCTGGTTGACTCAATGCGGACGAGACATCCATGCGGCCAGAACATCATATGCGGCTAGAAGAGTTTATACATGGCCATGCTTCTTATTCAAAGTATTTCAATTTTGCAATTGAAAACTTTGAAGGGGGTCTTGTAGAAGCATGGAAAAGAATAAAGAAAGATCCATGCGGCCAGGGAGCCCATGCGGCTCAGAGAGTTCATGCGGTTCAAGGATCCATGCGGCTCAAGCGTCTATGCGGCTCAAACAAGTTCTATGCGGCTCAGAGAGGAGCCACGTGGCCTGCAAACAGCTCTTCCGTTTGTCCTTTACTGCATTAAATGCCTTGACGGCTGACAGCTCTGACACATGACCCTGACACAAAAATACAATTATGACTCCGTCATAATGGCAGACTTTAAAGAAATAAGGAAATCTCTGACACAATCTCCCGAAATCCAGAAACCTTTATAAGGATTTGACACGTGGACAGTCGCATACGGCTCAAGTAGAGACCACCCCATGCGGCTCAAACGGAGGCTGCCCCAAGCGGCTCACGAAGACTATCCCCATGCGGCTTACGAAGACTATCCCCATGCGGCTCACGAAGACTATCTTCATGCGGTTCATGAAGAAGGCACCTATCATGCGGTCACCTACACTCATGCGGCTCAGATCATTATCATGCGATCTAAATGTTCAGGGGGCCACTCTCAGGCAGCCTTGACACGTGGCATGATAGCAGGGCACATGGCATCAAATTGATCGAAATCCTCAACAAATCCCAATAAAATATTGGATCAAATCAGATCATTTGCAAACAAGCAAATTAATGACACATGTCGAGAAATCTGAGGTTGGCATGACAAATCAGGAGATTTATGTCAATCATCATTAATTACCCACAAAATTTGATGCAATCACATTTATTGCTCAAATCTCGTACATTCAAGATAACGGCCCAGATCCAGTGATCTTTGGCCGCCGACTTTTAAGAATGGGCAATCATTGCAAACCCTAATGATGCCCCCACTCTTATAAAGCAAGGTGCCATTTCCTTGCGAGAGACATACAGAGAGAGGAGATTCTCAGATAAAAAAAGAGAGACAGAGAGCCAGAGAGCTAGAGAGAGAATACGGAGCATGAAAGGAGAGCATTTCTTCAGCAATGCCAAGCAATTCTTCTACAGAGTCAAGGCTGCACCCGATCGTCCAGGGAGTAAGGCAGAGCTGTCGTCGCTTTCCCGAGCCTCTACCGTCACCCTCCAGAATCTAAAATAAAAATTATACTTAGATTGCTGTACCTAGGTTTTCGTCCCTAGGCTTTCTTTGTACAAGCGAGTTTGTATTGTGAAGTAAAAGTCCAGTCCTCCGATAATTGTTCTGCTCTTTTATATTTCATGGCAAACAATGGTGTTTCTAGGATTAGGGGTTTCGGGTCTGCGGCCGTTGGCCGAGAGAGGGGGCTGGTGTGGGAGAAGAGGGTTTCGGGAAGGCATGATGGTGATATCGGGTGACAGGGAGTCGAGAACGGCAGCGGGCGTAGGGTTAAATTTATGTCGTCGTGTCGGGAGCTGTCCGACATGACGTGGATTATTGTACTGAAGCTGGAATAAGATTCACAGACACGATGCACGCTGGCTTGGGTTGGCACGGACACGATGCACGCACGTTGTGGAGAAATATTTGTGAGGAGTAATGAATGATAGAGATTTATGGAGGAGTACCTTACTTTTTATAGGATATGGGAATTCCCAGTTGGATAAGGATTAGGAATATTTAAAATCCAATTTGGATAATTCATTATTAAATTTAAATCAATTCAATCAATATAAATCTAAATTAAATTCTAATTTAAATCAAGAATTCTAAACTTAAATTAAATATAAATTCTATCTTTAAATTTAAGCTGTTTAAATCAAATCCATAAAAATCCAATCAAAGATTTAAATTGCCACAAAATTTCAAATATATTTTCTAAAAATACATATAATAATAATTTATTATTTAAAATAAACTAATAAAATATTTATGAAATATATGTATGCACGAAGAATTTTTATTTATTATTAATAACTGTTATAAACGAAAGACTTTTTATAAATAAAATAATAACTTGGAAACTTTGGTAAGATAGCTAAAATAACTATTATATATATTATTTGAAACTATAAAAATAGGAAAAAATGTTTTTCTAAAAACATGTACGCTCGCACATAATCGCACTCATTGAGCAAATTCGAAAAACGAATTTCCGCGCACGACGTACAATAAAACTACGCGACGTACAATACTAAAAAATAATCATTACCAATTTATTAAAAAAATATAGTAAAAATTTAGGGGTTTTACAGTGTCGTAGCGTGCTTGACTTGAAAAGATTGATAGACGGATTACGTCGAACATGTTCAAAGAGATAGACTATGCGAAATGACTTGATAAACGAGTGATATTGATATGTCAAGGAATTGGTTGAAACGTGAGTTATCGTAGGATGGCTTTGTTGAATGACTCAGACCCGTACAACGAATGTTGGGATGTGTATAGGGAATCGATGCTCGATGTTTAGAAATCGGAGTGATGCGAGCTTGGATAAAAAATCCCGTACTATCAATTTGGTTTACCTTAGGATGGGGTCAGTGTTGATATTATTGTTTGGGAACTATGATTCAATACTGATGGATGACCTTAGCCTAAAGACATAGCCTAGCGTTTAGGCAGACGTCCTAGTGCAAAGAGATAGGAATTGTGGAGACACCGCTCACGAGGCTCGGTTGACATGCATGTATATCAGGGACGCTTGAATAAGTGCACGATCCGACTCGAGTAGTGATGGCGGAATTAGCTATCACGAGGCTTGGCTGAAATGCATGTATTTTGGAGACGCCTAAAATATGTGCACGATCCAAACTAAGTGATACGTTGAATCAAGTGAGAATAGAAGAATAAAAAAGTGTCAAGATTTTGAAATAGTGTTTCGAAGAAATGAAAAGGTGGAGTGTGATAGTTGATTTAGATGAACCTGAATGTTGGTTGATTGGCTAGTATGCCATATGACTAAGTTAGCGGCGCGAGCGTGGCTCGGATTGAGGAAACACTAAGCGAAGTTTGTGCACGAGAGTTTGAATAGTGATAAGTCAATGAGTAAGTACTCAGTTAGTTTCGAGGATAAACTTTTTTGAGTGGTGTATGATGTAGTGCCCCCCCCCGCTCAGTTAATCGGAGGAATCAAAACGCCAACAGCGTTCGGACTTAGCCTTGCAATGGCGACTCAAAGGCCCACTCGGTCGAGGCGACCCCTCGCTCAGGTGGGTGGCTTCGGTGAACTTGCCTCAGCTTGGCCTTCACACTAATAAAAAAAGTTTTCAAATGCACTAGTAGGCTTGATAATAAAAGAGACGAATCCACATTGCTAAAAGAATAATCCCAAGTCGGGTCGAATTGAGTTAGAACATGAAAAAGGTCCCACGGTCGGCTTAGAATCGTTGTAAGATGGCTTTGAAAATTGACACTCGGTCCTTCGTCCTGCGGCTTGGGAGAAGGAAAGTTGGTATTCGATACGAAACCATGAATTAGCCTAAGTCATAGGCGTTGCCCGCGTAAATGCTCGATAAAGCATGCACGCTTGCACGATGCAAGGCTTGGCATAGCCTTTGCTCGTCCCTCGGGTTAAGTTGTAGGCTTGAGTATGTTAGGCAAAGTTATGCCGGTCGACCTAAGTCATTCCAAGTGCTATCCTGCTCTTTTTGCGATTGTCAAGTTAAATAGTCCCACGATCCCAAGACCCATCATATAAGGTTACTTGGGCAATAGCGTCGCGAAGAACACGAGTTGGTTTAAGGTACGAGCCACGGTTGGTTCAGTGGGAAGGCTATGCAGTAGCCGTTCCTTGAGTTCAAAGAATGTTAAGTCTAAGCGATGGCTAGTCGCCAAGAGGAATATGTCGAGACTGTAGGTCAGTCGCCGAGGCAACCCTGGTTTGGGCTCTGCAAAAGAAGTATGAAAAGTGGAAGAAAGTAAAGGAAAGGAACTAAGTGACGATGATGAGGCCATGTAATTACGTTAAGTCTAGAAGTTAGCGTAGGTGCGTAACCATGGACAACTAGTCGATAAGGGCGATTGTTTCTTCGAGCGGCAACTCGGGGCAACGGGACCGACTCGGCCTAGGAAGAAACCGGTAATAGCCGAGTTGGGTAATAGACAATGGTAGTTCGGAGACTTGCATCAGAGATCGCTACGTGCGGTACAAGGATCCCATTTTCCAGGCTATATCCACATGGCTAGTTAATACCAGTGACCATTCATATGATGGGTCAGCACGGGCGGCAATCCGCGTGTGTGTCTTTGGATTGAGTCGCATTGATGGTGTACACAGTTAGAACACAATGTCTGGGCCTAAGATTTGGCTACAACGAAGGCGACGTGCTTTGGCACGAGATGTGGCATCGAGTGTTAAGTCGTTGGCATAGAGTTGCATGAGTTAGACTTGAGCTGTTGCGAGTTAAGTCGAGAAGGGCCGTAGGGCAAGTTGGATGAAGTTACGTTGAGTTGTAGGGTACGACCTCGTTATATGAGACACGACCACGCTATCATAACACAAGTATAGGTAAGTTAGTAAGTGGCGAGGCACTGCCTCAAAGAGGTAGCACGGTTACGTGGGAATTGGACACTATCGTAGTTGCATTTCTAATTATGGGCCAAAAGTATGCACGACTTGATAGATTAACGTTGTTGGCACAAAAAGGGCCTAGAGGCAAGGCATGAGTTGACGTTGTTATTGCAAGCACGGGATGGTCTAGAGACACAAAATAGGCAAAGGCGTCAGTCCTAAAACTGATCCTAAGACAAGAGTAGAAAGACAATCAAAAGGGTTATGTTGCATAAAGTAAATGAACGTATCGATTTTGTATGTGCAGGAATAGGTAGAAGCTCGTGGCGCGGAGCTCGCTTGGATGCGTCGAGGCATGGAGTTCCTTGGCGATTCGAAACGTGCGGTCGCATGGAGTCAAGACATATACGGGACATAATGTATGGACATCGCCTCTCCGAAGCATCCGCTGGTTCAAGACTTGTATTGAGAGATGAGAGAGAGAGAGAGAGAGAGCTGAGTGACTTGTAATGTGAGAAGAGTGAGCTTGAGTGACTTATAATCTTGGCCTTGCGCCCCATTGTAATCCTTGTTTCAATATAATAAAATGCCTCTTTTAAATGACTTGTGTTTTGTTCTAAATTTTTGCTGGCATATTCAATGTCTCTGCTTGGGACTTCTGTGCGACGACTCCATCGCAGACGCTGTAATCGGCCATTATGGAACCCCCTTACACGAGCGCAATCTAGGCTCGTGCGACATCACGCCTTAGCGAGGACGATCGCTCCTATGGGAGCGGGCTTGACAGTTGTCATGAAAGGAATATTCCTTTTAGTTGTACCGATTCCTTCAGTTAGTTAATTAGATTCTATTCATGACAAATGGAGAGGTTCAAACTTGAGATTTTGGCATGACCAAGACCATACTATAAGAGATAGTTTCTAATTAGGGATTCAACCATTCATTCCATTTCACTCATTAGCCTTATTTTTTTCTAAAGCTTCTTCTTTTCCAAGCAAATCCAACTTCCAATTCCTCTTATCCTCACCATCATGAAGGCTAGAGATTTCAGAGCACAAGAAGATCCATAGGGAGCTTGCTAGGATATCGTTTTCAACTCATCCCTTCCATGTCTAAATTCAGAGTTCTCTAAATAAGGGACACACAAGTTGGGTAAATATCTATTCTTCACCAATTTCATGGTTAAGAACACCCATTGAACCCATACTAACCTTTCCATAGGTGGATTTGACTTCCTAATGATAGATCTAGATATTAGAAGCTTTTAATTTGGTAGATCTAGGTATTTATCATGAATAGTATTGATTTCTATGCTCAATTTGTATTTGTTACGAATTTGTGACCACCAAGTATTCGATACGTGTCCCCAAATTTTTTGTGTCATTTTTGAGTTGAAATTGGGTGTATGTGTCCTAAATAGGATACATGGTGTTGTGTCATGGTATCTCATGATACGTATGGTTAGATTTAGGTGTATACATATGTTTTTTTGTCCAAAATTACCCAATTTCATCATAGTATTCATCCTCATTTTTAGCAATAATAGCAACTTAAAAATGCCATAATTGTAGTGTCCCGCTCCGCGAAGGCACAAGATAGACAAAGAGATCGGATTGCTGGCTCTGCAACAAAAGACGATTGATCTAGGTGAGTGGACGAAGACTTATTTTCTGATTTGCTCACGCCTAATAAAAATATAAGTTTTTGAAATAAATATTGTTACTAATAACAAGATGGTAACCATTGAGAATGCTAATACAACGATTATTATGCTTTTAAGAGAACACACATGTTGCTATGCTAAGAACAAGAAAAAAAATCTGCATGCTAAGAATAAGATTGTTGCCTGCTAAAGTAAGAGATACTCACATGTTCTAAATTAAAATGTTGTGAAAGGTAGAATGATATGCTAAATCTGCATAGAACTGATTATTATGTTTCAAAAGATAAACAATTGCTTGTCCCTCAAAGATGGTCTGAATGTTAGTGTCATGACCCGCACCTAGAATTTGGGCATGAATCGTGCGCACGCCCAGCCTATGCCGCAGTGTCGACGGGCGAACGCTGTAATTAGTATATGATGAACAACCACACAGTATGAATATACTATACTTGGGAGGCAACAACACATAACCAACAAAACTCAGCTCTAGATGAATGGAATAGAGAATATATAGTCGCAAAACCATGAAATAAATAAAATCCCAAAAGGTAACCAATCTCCAAAACTACATGTCTCAAAATGTCAAATAATCAAAATATCCACTAAACCCGAGACAAATTCGGCCTCAAACTAAATCTAATTCTATATAAGCATTCGCAGCTGGGTCAAATGCTGCAAAATCCTCCTGAAAGGCAAATTCAGCCTCAACTATATCTCCCATGTACGGACCACACTGGTCAGGGCACCCGTCCTCATCACAATCACCTAAAATGTTTATCCAGTCAGGATGGAACGAGTATAATTCATTAAGTGCAGTTCCAAATATATGATAACGACTATAAGACAAGAGTTAGTCATAAATATATGGCAATAGAGAGAACTATAACATGGCAATATGCTGAACAGTAGACAGAGAAATATATGAGAATATGCAAAAGTAAAATAAGAAAACCTAACAATCTAAGTGTGTCAAGTACTCCTTTCAATGTGTGATCGTCTGGGACACTATACCATATGGTCTATATAGGATTTGTATCCTTACGGTCTAAATATCAATAAAATAAATACGGTCTACTGGTTTGATCACACACCTACTTGGTACTTCCCCGCCCTGACATGACATATAGGAAATGTGGCAAAATGAAAGAAAGTACATGATGTGGTATCTGTGTAACGAGCGTGTCGAGAATCAATGCATCATACAACTATCACTGAGATATAGTAGTTAACAATGTTAGAAACAAACAATAAATGTACTCGCCTGGAGTCCTGAGATGCTGGTACGAGTCCGGTGTCAAACTCTAGTCCAAGTAACCTATTTTTAGAGTTTACAGTATCAATAAGGTAATAAAAGAAATTAGCAATCTATCTATTCTCTTGTTAGACTTCTAGACCATTTTCTATTTCTGTTTGTACCCTCGGTAGGTAGGCAGGCCATTCTGGTTACTCTTACCTAATGGATATGCTAATCTTATATTCATACTTGTGAAGTTTCTTGCAGCTCTTATTGTCTATTTATGTAACCCACCATATTTTTAATACTCTCAACCTTACCATATCTTAACTCTTGATACTTTCCTACATAGTTTCCATTTATAGGTTTTTTGTCATTGCTGTCTTGTTGGTATATGTTGGACTGGTATATGATACCATCATATGTGCACACAGCCCCAAATCCATATATATTTCCTACCACTGACTTCTAGGATATCCTTTTATAATATATAGTATAACGCCCCAGTCCCAAAATACTTGGGACTAAGTACGTGGACATGTCAGCTGCACACATACAAAGAATACTCCAATATATGGAAACCTCGTATGTATCCATAAGCTGTAAAATGCAGTAAACCAAGACAACTAAATCTCACCAAATAAGAGGATAATAATATAAATCAACTATAAAATTTGTCATTTATATATGTAGTTGGGCGGAGACAAATCCACTATCAACTATTTTAAAAGAGAAATATACAAGGAAAGATAGATAAAAATGGCAAGACGAACCAAGAGCAATCCTCTTCGAAGAAATGGAGAAGAGCAGGATCTTGGCTAGAACACCTGCGAATATCACAGAAGCACACACCTGGAGAGATCACCAGGTCCTCATAGGGATATAATAAGATACAAGAAGAATATGCCATAATAAACTGAATATATAATATATCACAAACCACCTGTAAAATAAAATAGTCCCAATCGTAATAAGGTTCAATATCTCATCATCGAAACAGTGAACTACCCCTACACCAAACAAGGACAAGGGGTAGAACCCTATTTCGTGATGCGACATTGTCCCAGGCTACTAAAAGAACGGGGGTGGCATGACATTGACTACGGTTACCTAACCATTCTAATGTGTTTATGCAGTTAAGAACAAACCTTTCGTCGCATGAACCCCGACTATAATAATCTGGTATAGTCCCCACTTGGGCACCAGTGACCTAAGCGCATGACGTTCAAAAACGACAGTAGCCAATCTGAGTGGATCATCTTACCCCAAGCGCATAATGTCCAAGAACGTCAGTGGCCAACATGAGGGGAATTAAGCATGCCCGTATCTTCAGCAGCTTCCGGGTTACAAGGGAATGTGTAATAGAATCCCATACGACAAAAAATATTTTTCCCTCCCTATGCACCTATCTAAGCCGCATCCGCGATCATGTACCTCTACTAACTGCTAAGTCTCCTAACATACCTCTATTAGCAGTTAGACCTAACGCATGCGCACGGGTGATCAGCCAACACGCAAGGACCTCTACATGCTAATCATCTCACACATACTCGTAGTACTTGTGTCGAGGTATATGCAATACACTACAATGGTAGTCCCTTAACTCTAAGTCCATATGCAATCAAAGGATATAATTAAAGTAAAGC
>JANAVB010017198.1:5106930-5237752 GCA_029216955.1 Iris pallida
TAATTTTTTTTATTTGTAGGTGTCATCATTACATCCAAGCTTGTGGCTCTTCCTCCTCATCAAGAAGATATTTATGAGGAAAACACGGAGTCTGAGGAGGAGGCTTCTTCTTCAGAAGAAGAAGATGCTCAAGAAGAAGTACCACGAGAGCCCGAAGTGGAGACTCAGGAAGAATGTCCTCCATCTATGGAGGTACAATAAGAGCCAGAAATGTAGGCTCAACCAGAAGTGTCCCCTCCTGCTGAGGGCAAGGATAAAGAAAAACTACATTAGAGCTTACTGTAGATGATGAAGAGGCTGCTGAAGAAGAATTAGACTTCAATAAAGAACCAGTTGTAGAAGGATTCACTACAACTGAAATACTTGAAGATTCTGCAGAGCCAGTAGCTGTAGAAGGTGATGAAGGCATACTCAAGTCATCAACTGAAGCTGGAAACGTTGTAATAGCATCCTCTGCTATTATTACTGATCCAGTACAAGTTCCTGAAGAGACAATGCCTGAACCAGAGTCAGCTGTCACAACTATCATTCCACCCACACTAATCACCGCCACCGAAACGCAAGTAGTTTCAGCTCCAAAAACGGCTAGAACAACAAATGCTGAAGATTACTTCTGAAGCTCCTGGGAATCAGTTGGCCATGGTAGCAGTGACAACAATGTCTTCATCTCAGCCTGCTACCAAGGCAACATCTACTCCTAGTCTTCAGAGAAGAGATTTGGTAGACATTGCCACAACGCCGAGTTCAAGTGTAGAAATGAATCTCTTAGATGAGATTCATACAGATACTTTTTACAATACTCTGTTGGCTCTAATCAAAATGGTCCTGAATAAGGGCCTCAATTATGAAAGCTTGAAGGCGACGATTGCTCTTACTATCAGAAATGTCGCCATGTTCAATAATGTAGCGAGAGCAGCGGCATTGGAGAAAATCATGGAGGGACTTGAATAGCCTATCAAAGAATATCTAAAGCTGTCAAGTGAAACCACTGAAAGTCTCATCCAAGAGGAGTATGACGCTCTATCGGCTGAATACCTTGTTCGGAGACGACATTTAATGAGGCCCTCCATGAATACAACATCAAAGTAGCTAAAGAAAAAGCTTTTTGGCTGGAGCGAAGCCCCAGCTGGATATCCAAAGAAAAGCCTATGAAATTTCGAATATAAGAATTCATCAACAGAATGATAGAATTCGCGAAGTCGAGGCTGAGCTGGCTTGATTGAAGGTGGAGAGGGATCAGCTGATCTTGGCTCGAGACCAGCAGCTTACACAGAGCTTAATTTTGGAAGAACAAGTCTTTGGAGCGGAGACTACCATCAAAACCCTTGACGAAGCCAAGGACAAGATGATAGTCACTTTTGCCAAACTTTCTCACATCTGTACTCCCGAAGCTCGACGCTCCTTAGCTACTAAGACTGTTTTGCGCTTTCGTGACAAGCGTCTAGGAGAGCTACAGAAATTACTTCAAGATGTCTCTGCCCCGCCTTAGGCAAATAAAGAGCTTTTGTAATCTTCTATCTTTTTTCATTCTGTAATATTTATAAGAAATGAATAAAATATTTGTTTTATGATCCTATCATTTATTTTGAAATTAAATAATAGGTATGAGATAGAAAACACTTATCAGAGGTAATATGGACATGACAAGTCTTCTAAACTCAATAAATTATAGCTATCCAGAGGTAATATGGACATGATAGATAATGAATCTCGTTTTCTATTTAGAGTATACGATACTATCAGAGGTATTATGAACATGACAGATCGTAACAACTCAAGAAAAAAATAGATTAATATCTATTCAGAGGCCAAATGGACATGATAGATAGGAAAAAGAAGTAGACTTAATATTTATTCAGAGGTCATAAGAACATGATAAATAATAAATCTGACTTTTTAATCAGTGGTAAGATAGAAGATTAAAATTCTTTTCAAGGAGAACTAATAACCAGCTTAACCAAACATTGGTATCTAAGGAATAAGGAAGAAATTTATACATAATATTTCTTCAAGAATTTGCCATTAATCGGCATCTTGAGCAGATCTCCATTAGGTTTAGACAACCTATAGGCACCATTGGAGAACACTGTCTCGACTACATAGGGACCTTCCCATTTTGCTTGGAATTTCCCTTTGCTCTTATGAGTCATCACCATCGATCTTCGAACAGATAGAACTAGCTCACCGACTTTAAATACCCTCTCTTTCACTTTACGATTGAAAGTTCGAGATATGCGGGCTTGATATAACTCAATGTGCTGTTGCGCTTGAAGACGCTTTTCGTCCAATCCTTTAAGTTCTTGGAGTCGTAAGCGATCATTATTCTCTGAGGTTAGCTCATTAGCAATGGCTATTCTAAGAGACGGGATCTGGATTTCCAGTGGAAGAACAGCCTCACATCCGTAAACCAGTAAGAATGGTGTAAAACCAGTAGGAGTTCGGACTGTCGTTCGGTAGGCCCATAAACTTACCCAAGTTTCTCATTCCAATTATGTTTATTAGAAGAGACAAACTTTTTGAGAAGTTTAATAATTGTCTTGTTGAAAGCTTCGGCCAAACCATTAGCAGCTGGATTGTAAGCCGTAGAAGCCATTTTGGATCCGATTCTTGTCACAAAATCTAAAATGCCTGACTGTCAAATTGGTCCATTATCATGAATTATCCTTCAGAGAATCCTAAAAAGTTAAATGACATGGTGTTTGATGAAGCTAACCACATTAGATGTTTTTACTTCAATAAGGGGAACCGCTTCCGTCCATTTAGAGAAATAATCCGTTATGGCCAGGATAAACCGATGTCCTTTGACAGAAGGAGGGTTAATCGGACCAATAATATCCATGCCCCAAGCTTCGAAGGGCCGAAAAGCTGCTGTAGGATGTAAGAACTCCGATGGTTGATGAATAAAATCAGCATGAATCTGACATGCTTTATACCGTTTAGCATAATCCACAACATCTGCTATCATGGATGACCAATAATACCCTATTCTTCGAATGCGGTCCTGTAATTTTGGACCAGGTTGATGAGCACCAAAACACCATCATGAGCTTCACGGAGTGTTTGCTTGGCTTCACTCTCAGAGAGACAACGTAGCAAAAGTCCGTTATAAGAATGACGATATAATATATGTAAAGAAGAATCATAATAGAATCGAAATGATCGTCTCTTGATTGATACAACTTCTTTTGGATCTTCAGGTAAAATCCTATGAACCGCATAATCAATGAATGGACTTCTCCAATCTGCTGGGAACTTGATTCTGTAGTATAACTCTGTTCAATATGCAGATTATTCTTGACACAGAATAAGTCTCAATCCAACAAAGTAATGGTGTTTTGTCTTCTAATTGGAACAGCTAAATCTGCAGCTAAACTAGCAAGAGCATCAGCTTCCAAATTTTGAAAATGTGGTACAAATTCGATAAAGAATCCTTTGAATGAAAGGACCAATTCGATTACCACTTGATGATAAGGAATGAGGTCAGGATTTCTGACTTCATATGTCCCTCTAACCTGATTAACAATCAGTTGAGAGTCTCCATAAGCTTTCAGGAACTCAATGTCCAATTGTTTTGCTACTTGAAGACCAATTAGTAGAGCATTGTATTTTGCCACATTGTTGGAGCGTGGCTCATTAAGAGAATAAGCACGGTATATGACCATTTTGTTAGGAGAGACTAGGACAATGCCTACTCCGGAGACAATATTGCCTTTAGGTCTGACCCGTGATGCTCCATCAAAATATAGTTGCCAAATGTCATCCTTTAAAGTCATGTTGCAATCTACGACTTCATCTGGAATATCCTCATATAGTTTCGATATCTCAGGTATAGGGTGAGCTGCTAGGAAATCAGCTAATGCTTGGCCCATCACTGATTTTTGAGGTACATAGACCATGTCATAAGGAGTAAGCAACATCGCCCAGGTGGCTAACCTGGAGTTAAGAATACCCGGTTTTCTCATCATACCCGAATAGGATTTATTCTGGAGATGACATGGATAGTCTGCCCTGATACATAATGTCGTATCTTTTGAACAGCAAAAACAAAGGCCAGACATTCCTTCTCCACAGGAGTATACCTATGTTCAGCTCCGACCATCATTCGGCTGAGATACTAAATTGCCTGTTCATGACCTTTGTCACTTTTCTGTACAAGAAGAGCATAAAGTGAATGATCCAACGCTCGAACATATAGTAAAAATGGTCTCCCTACTACTGGAGGTACCAAAACAGGTGGATTTGTAAGGTATTGCTTGATGTCATTGAATGCTTTCGACACGTGTCATCCCAAACAAACGATACTCCTTTCTTTAATAGACGGGAAAAAGGTTGACATCTCCCAGAAAGATTGGATATAAATTCTGATATAAGCAATGCGGCCTTGGAAGTCACGGAATTCTTTTAGATTGTGTGGAGAACGTATCTCAGAATTGCTTTGATTTTGGCAGGATCAACATTGATACCTTAAGAAGTGATGACAAATCCTAAAAACTTGCCACTGGACACCCCTAAGAAAGACTTAGTAGGATTCATCTTCAATTGATGTTGGCGCATCAACTCGAATACCGTCTTTAAGTCTTGAATATGATCATCTTTTAATCGACTTTTGACAGCAATGTCATCTAAATAACATTCGACTATTTTTCGTAGATGTTCTTGAAAGATGTTGCTCATAGCCCGTTGATACGTAGCACTGGCATTCTTCAGACCAAATGGCATCACCGTATAGCAGTAAACCCCAAGGGGTGTACGAAAAGTGGTATGCTTTTTGTCTCCTGGATGCATCTTGATTTGGTTGTATCCTGAGAATCGTCCATAAAAGACATGCGTTCAAAGCCGCATGTATTGTCTATCATGACATCAGTAATCGAAAGTAGAAATTCGTCCTTTGCACAAGCTGCATTAAGATCGCAAAAATCTATGAAAACTCGGACTTTTCTGTTCTTCTTCATAACAGGAACTATGTTGGCAACCCAATCTGGGTTTGTTCTTCACGAACAAAGCCACATGTGATCACTTCTTGACTTCTGCTTCAATTGTATCCATCATATCTGGTCGAAAACGTCGCTGTTGTTGTTTTACAGGCTTGGCATTAGAAAGAATATTGAGTTTATGAGTAGCAACTTTAGGATCTAGACCTGGCATATCCTCATAACTCCATGCAAAGATATCAACATATTCTTTAATCAGTTTATCAACTCTTCCTTTTCATCTTCGGAGAGGTTTTTACTGATGAATATTGGCTTGGACCTAGTTCCGTCTCCAACATCAATCTGGACAATCTCATCCTTTGTAGGTGGCTGTCGTTGTTCAAAATGAAGCTCCCATTGAGTGTCTATTTGCTGTGCCCAAGGATCATTCTCAAATGGTTCAGATTACCATCAGTTTGAACCATGTTAACTGAGAATATACACTCAGATTCATCATAATAGTCTACTTCAGAATATAAGGATTGTAAAAAACTGGAAGAACATTCTTCTTCCATATCTTCTTTGCACATGTGGAGTGTATCCATTCGATGAATTGGATTTCTTCGAATCTGAGGATTGTGAAGAACTGAAAGAAAATTCTTCTTGTATATCCTCATTAATCATGTGGGACGAATCGTATCCCAACCCATGATGAGTTTTCTGGTAAAACGGATCACCACATAATGGTAATCGTCTACCTTTACCTTGATTGAGACCTTGTATAGTCTTCAAGTCATATCACATATTCTGGATAATCTTGAGAGATTGTTGACTAATTTATCAATTCGTATTCTTTTTTATCTTTATCTCTGAGATCATCTGTCTGAATAACATAGATATTTCTAGCCAGGCCAAATACGATTTGGCGCTTGTTTTTCTTATCAGACAAAATCACGAAGTAAGATTCTTCGTGACGTTTATAAGTTACGCAAGCTTGTGATAAAGTGGCTACAGAAAGAAGATAAGGAGAAGATGTTAAGAACCTTTGAGCATAAGGTCCTACATCGACATGAGGAGGAAAGAAATTTTTCTTATGGTCAATGTATAAGGTTTCCTCTGTATCTATGTCATCTTTATATTGATGACTTTGATCATCAGAAGATAAAGTCATTCTTTCAATAAATTTGACAGCCATATACTCAAAAAGGAAATCTTCATTGATATTGAAAGTACAGAATGATCAATATTTACATTTACAATTTGACTGCTACGCTTCGGATTGATCATTAACGGACCGTCATCCGTCTTCTGCGTAGACTTGCCAAGGTTGATGATCAGTGGTGGTTCTGGATCATTCGTACGAGAAGTACGTCCCTTGACTTTGATCATGAGAGGTTGAACTTGGTTTTTTACAGGAATACTCACTGATTCCTCAGATGAAGCTCGAGTTCCTTTGACCTTGATCATCAGAGGTTGGTTATTGACGGATTGGGGTTGGATTCGACCTTTGACTTTAATCTTCAAAGGTTGCTCTTTTGGAGGATCTTCATTGACAGATTGATCTTCAGCAGGTGATCGATCTTCAGCCATATCTGATATCTCCTTCACATGCTCTTGTTTGTAGAGCATTGAGTCAGAAAAATAGGCTTCAACACCCTTGAAAGGATTGATATCAGCAAACTCAGTCTTCAACCCCTTGGGAATCTACGTATTTAAAGCATTGGTGGAGAGTTGAAGGCACAATGTTATGTTCATGTATCACGGTCTTCCGAGAAGGATGTTGTAAGATACATCTCAATTGATAACATAAAATGTCGCCATAGTTCGAAGATCACCAATTTAAATCTTCAGACGAATCTTTCCCAGTGGTTTACTCTTGCCAGAGTTGAAACCAACTATTGTGGTACTAGTGTAAGTCAAATCACTAGTAGAATTCTCAAAGGTCTTAGCATACTCTGAAGAATAATGCTAATAGAAGACCCAGGATCAATATAAATTCTGTCAATTTCAGTGGATTCAATATACCCAGTGTAGCACAAAGGCCTGTCGTGCTTATTATGCTTCAACAACATATCTTCTTGTGTGAAGGTAATGTTAGGAATTGCCTCCATCACACTATGACATTGTGGACACGACACTGGTGTATTATCAGGACTTGAGTTGAGCATAGCATGAGTCTGCTTGTAGCAAAGCTTCACTCAAATCTCCTGCTTTCTTTAGAAAGACGAAGCACTCGAAGATAGAGAGTCTAGCCAAGTATTAGCTAACTGGGCTAGAATATCAAATTTGTAGGGCTTTATCACCACCCCTTGATTTGAAGCAGATTTCAATGGGACATCAAAGCGTACTGCTTTCTGTTTCCTTTCTCAACCACAGATAGTTTAGCATGAGATGATTGAACTGGTAGTGTTTCAACTATGCCCTCTGCTTCTTTGGAAGATCCCTCATAATCTTTGTGGTACTCTTTCCAGATCGTACCAGCAAAGGTTTCTTCTTCGGACTCAGAAGAATGAAGTACCATATTGCAGGATTTAGTCTTCTTTCACTTAGTTTTTCTTACGAGAATTTTTATGAGGAACCTCAGAACCCAATCCAACAGGATTTTTGACTTTGAACTTGTAAAGGAAGTCACATTCCTTTATCATAATTCAAACCTTCTGCCTTTTGAAAGTCGTAGCCCATCTTTTTCATAGATGGACTGATTGTTGACTGTACAAGTGAATGGGCAGTGGACTTTCAATAAATGGTTTAACAGAAGAAGAAGAGACAAAACCTCTGCAACCACAGGAAAAGGAGACATAGAGACTTCTGTAGAAGAAGGAATAGAAACCTCTATAGCCACATGAGAAGGAGTATTCGGGACACGAAAAAAAAATCCCTGTAGGAGCTTTTTCATAAGCAGCAAAGACCTGTTGTGCCCTGTATAAGGGGATACTATTCAACTAACCACTGCTGATGAGTAAGTCTGAGTTTGGTAGGAGGAGCCAAACTTGGAGGGCATATATTCAAACCCCTCAATCTATCCTCTAAAGGAATGCCACCCCATAAATGATCCAACTCGTCATAGTTTGGGGTTAAAACATGAGAAATCATGTTGCAGGTTTTGACTTTTTTTATCCTTCTTGGAATTTGAAGTTTACCTTCATTCTCCATTTCGGGTACTAAATCAGGTGTACCCACATGATTTCACCATTTTCAGTGTAAGAGACAAAAGTCCTTATTTTGCTCTTGGCAGGCGGGATATTCACAATCTTCATCGTCGCCTTTGGAATTAGGACAATTCCATCTGGGACTTGCTGTGGAGGAAAACCTCCAAATTGAAGAGAAACCATATTGGTTGTGACCGTATGCTCATTGTTAGTTAAAGCGATGGCATTGGCATTTATCAGCTCCTGGATTTTCTTCTTCAAGACATAATAAGCCTTGGTAGGATGATTTATGTATCTGTGATAGATACAATACTTTGGATTGTCAGTCAGATTCACCTCATTAGGCCTCTTTGGCTCCAGAATCTGGAGTTTGCCACTCTTTACCAGACATTGGAATATCCTTGGGATATCACTGTCATCAAAAGAGTATTCTTCTTTTGGCTTGGAAGATTCTTAATTATTCGACGTCGTTTTAGGTTTTGAAAGATTAACCACTAGGGTTTCCTTCCCTTTCCCATTATGATTGCCAGAATTATTACCAGAAGAGCCTTTCTTTCCTTTGTCCTCTGAGGCAAAGATCATCCCATGTTCACGAGCCAACCTACCGTTGGTCTCGGCAGAAACTGCTGCTATAATAAATGAGGCCCAATCTGTGAATTGGAAACCCGTAAAGACAGCAATAGATGGTCGCAGATTATCTTGCATGTATCAATCAATGCTGAATCTGGCATACCAAGAGGCATCTTCAGAGTTGCCTGTCGAAAATATTCGATGAACGTCCGAGTATCCTCCTTCTCCTTTTGTTTGATTATATTAAGGATGACATATTCATGTCCATGCCTCCTTCATAGAAGCGGGAGAAAACATTGCTTTAAATTCGTCAAAAGACGATATGCAATTGTCGGGTAGACTACAATACCAATCGTAAGCTAAACCCGTTAGGCACCCAATAAAAACTCGGGTAAGAAGAGCCTCATTCTTCTGCAGATGTACAGTCATAATATCAAAGTAATTGATATATTGACTAGGATAAGCCTTTCCATCAAACAATACCATCGATTGTGGCTTGAATTTGGAGGAAAGGGTATGTCATTCCAATAAGGAGGATAAGGTTGCTTAATCCCTAACCTCTGGAGTTGATCCTTGTGTTTCAGAACTTCAAACTGTGCTTTTAGCTCACACTGCTTGAATAGCTTCGCTAGTTTGAGGAAGCACATTCGATTGAATAGTTGCTGGATGTACCGTAACCCCCACCGGAGGTGGTACATCCTCTGGAATGATAGGATCTGGAGATGCAGAATTTTAATTGACAGCAGGCTCTTGATTATTAAAGGTATATCAACCCCTTGACTATCTTGAGTTTGTGCTACTACCTGTACCGGTGTTACTATTGCCGGCTGAGCAGCTTGCTGAGTCATTATTATTGATGTATACTTTGCATCATGGTAAGCATGTCTTTCAATGATTGCTCAACGACAGAGAGATGTTGTTCTGTATTAGCAGATGACGTCTCCGGTTCATCTCCAATAGCATAGGATTAAACCTCTCTTGAAGATACAGAGGGGTTGGTATAGAGGTATGAATCGACACTATCAGTTTTAGACTCAAAAGATTGAGTACCCCCAGCTTCTGAATCAGAAGTCTGCAATTGTCTTTGTCTTCTTGATCGAGTATTCTGATATACTCCTTCAAAGGAATCAAGAAGTCTGTTGAACTGTTGACCAGGAGTCTAGGACGAGTTGCGTCTTGAACGTCGTCCTCTGTTGGTATGAGATGCCATATTGACTGACGCATATAACAACTCATGTTCTTGGTCATCAACCTGCTGTTGAGGTTCATTATAGCTTAATCGGTCAAAAATTAACCTTTTAGAAGCCGAACACAACATTTGTTACAATCTGGTGACACTCACAATGATGATTTTCTTGGGGGAGTGTCACAGGAGATCGTCTGTTTTTACGCTTTTGTACTAGCAACTCGCGTAAATAGAAGGAGTAGAGGGAGTAGTCTTCTTACATTTGTGGTAGAGAAACGTTTAGTCCCTTGTGTATAAAGAAGATTACTGGCTGCATTAGTAGAGCCAAACTGTACATTTTTATGCGCTTGGAGTTGTGCGTAAATCCTGAGATTTTTGAGAACAAAGGACTCCATCAGCATTACGCGTAATTTGAAGGTTTGGTACCCTGTGTAAAGCAGTGTAAAAAGGCTGTTGGTGGAGAACTGAAGTTTTACCAACCATATTTTTATGCTGCATGCGTGCAGGTAAATTCACTTTAGATGCAAAGGCATCATTGTGAATTTATCTACACTCACAGACAAGAGATTTACTTTACGCGTAGAGCGCAAAACATGAGTATCCGCCACGTCACAGACGGAAGATTTTCCTTTATGCGTGGAGCGTAAATTTTGTGTGTCTACCACGTCACAGAGGGAGACATATTTTTACGCGGGGCGTAAAACTTGTGTGTCTACCACGTTGCAAACGGAAGACATATTTTTACGTACGGGGCGTAAAACTTGTGTGTCTACCACGTCACAGACGGAGACTGCTTTTTACGCACAGAGCGTAAAACTTGATTTTTACGCGCAGAGCGTAAAACTTGATCTTTACGCACAGAGCGTAAAACTGGAGAGTTTGCCACGTCACAGACGGGAGACTGATTTTTACACCCAGGGCGTATCACCAAGGTAGAGACTACCTCGTCACAGACGGAAGCCTCCAACAGGAGTAGAATGGATTCCTTTGCCTTCAGTGACAACAGGGAGATCCGAGGATGCTTTGGACTTAGAATCCAAACTTTTTGTGCCTTTCGCGATTTTTGAACATTGGAGCAGCGAGTACTACCCCCAGTTCGAAGTATTTCTTCGTAGGCAGTCTAGTCGAAGTGCACAACCAGAGTCTTCTTTGTCGATCCGGCCAACACATCATCATATTGAGTAATTGCTTTCTCGTCAGAGGAGAAGGTCATCCCCAGCAGAGTCACCATTTTGTTTTACTTAACAAAATGCCTAAAATTGGCTTTTAAAAGAAACTAGAAAAAGTACAGAAGTACGAATTGTTCTGGAAAGTATTGCTATGGAAGTCTGATCTGAGAGCGATCACTTTGTTCCTTGGACCATATGATGATGATGAAGAAAACTGCTTGAAGAAGACGTACAATCGGAAGAACTAAGTCACCGAAAGGTATTGAGCAACGGCACTGATGGCACAGTCGAATGCTTTCTTGCTTTGCTTCACCCTGTTCTTGAGAAAAAGTTGAAAAAATGCTTCTGGGAATATCACTCTGGAAGTATGAGTTTTCTTATAATTTCCTCTCCTGTCTCTATGTTGATCTCTTGATGCTTGATATGTAAAAATAAGTCTATTTATAGACTTGACCCTTTGTGCGTAAAAAGCAACAAGATCGGATCTCTACGCTAGTAACTGTCACCCACGATGTAAATCATCCTCTATGCACGTTGACATGTGTCCCATGTAGAGTTTTGATCTCTACGCATGGTAATACGTGTCCCACTACTTCAACAAAGTAGGAAGAGCACGTACACACGTTCCTCGATAAGTGTGGCATGAAAGCCACGTAGGCAAACCACGTTCTCAAATAGCCAGGAAAGATCGAGCGTAAAAATGACCCAAAATATGCTCCTAGCGTAAAGTGGCAAACTGGCGTAAAATAGCCTAAAATAAACTTCCCGCATAAAGTGGCTAAAAAAATAGCCTTGAGCGTAAAAAGTAACCCAAATAGACTTTACGCCCACAATAGCCTTGAGCGTAAAAGCTCGAATAACTATCGTGCGTAAAAGAAGTAGTTTTATTGAGCGTAAAGTAGCCCCACTTGCACACTATACGACGAGTATTGGGTTTGGTAAAAAGATTTCCTCGGCTTCTGTGTAATCCTGCTGTCAGAAAATTATTGTGTCAGATCAAATCACTTACATTAAATACGGCCTGACAGTCTGTCCCCGGCGTAAAAGTGGAGGATAACTCTCGCGTAAAAGCTTCTCGCGTAGAGAATATCATGCGTAAAGAGTAGCTCGCGTAGAGTCTGAGTTTGACTCAGTTCGAATTGCGTAAAGTTCTCAACTTATTTGACTTGGTCTTTGAAGTACTTTTACGCTCCTACATTTTTAAGCCATTATACGATATTCGAATTGTCTGTGCAAATTATATTTGGACAGAGCAACAGCGGGGGAGGGAGGGTTATTTGTAATTTAGAAATTGCATTAACTAAGGCGGTGAAGGGTTTTGTAATATCTAGTTTTAGGAGGGGGTTTCTGCTAATTGGCCACCCCGATCACCGCCTTTGGCAGTCGCCATCTCCGACGATTAACGCTGAAACCCTAACCCTAACCCTAAACCCTAAATTCCCGTAACCCTATCCCTAATTCCACCGATTCTCCGACTCTATAAAGTCCCCCGACCCCAAACCCTAACCCTAGACTTCACCACGATCGCCCTAGCCACCGCCATAGCCCCTTTCTTCTCAGACCAAGCTCGTCGGAGTTCGTCCTTTGTCAGCACCACCCCTACAGGCCAAGTCGACGCCCCCAACCACCACCAATAGATGCGCCTCGATGAGACGACCACAGCGCCACCCTTCGCCATCGACCCCAACGCCTACAACCGTCGCTAGCACCCCTGAAAGCCACTGCTCGACGGACACCTACGTGTCACTCTCTTTGTGTGTCGTATCGTGACTCATGTACACGTGTGTGGACTCGCCCTGTGTCGACGAACCCAGTAGAGTGCTTGGACACGCGAGACTCGAGTCGTGCGTGTCGTGCACTCTTTGGACACTGGACTCGTGTGTCTTCGTGTCCCTAACTGTCAGGACACGAAGACACAGGACCATAGGCTAATGGGTTTGGATATCGGGCTTGGGTTATTTTCCAACCCGTTATTCTATTTCATAATAAAACTAACTCAAACCTAACCCAACCAGCAAGCTCGAGCTGGCCCCCTGCTTAGCCGAGTGGCGCTCAAACTCACCCCTGTCCCAGCGGTCCGAGTTCGAGCCCCCCTTTCGTTTCTTTTTTTTGTTTTTATTTTTGTTTTTATTTTATTTTTTTATTATATATATGTATGTATATATGTATTTGTATATATATGTATATATGTATAAGTATTATATATATATATTATTATATATACTGTTATATATATACTGTATTTATATATATATATATATATATATATATTTTATATTTAGTATTATATATATATATATATATATATATATATATATATATATATATGTATATTTATTATATATATATATATATATATATTTATATATATAAATATAAAAAATATATATATATATATAAATATCTATATATTTTTTTTATATATAAATGTATTTGTTGTATATATATTTCAAATTCAATTTTGTGCAAAATATTATTATGTATAAATTCACAAGTTATTTTATTTTATGACTTGTATATTTTACCACTTTAAAATATATTATTAAAATAGTTTAATATTTATATTTGAATTACTGTATTTTATTAACCATGGCCATTTGATGTCCAAATCTAGCGTGGATTTTTGGGCCCAATTGTGTCAAATACATCCAGAGTCTGTACAAGTCATATTGGACTTGATTCATGGCTTTGGGTCCCGTATCTGGACTTCGGTTCAATTTCGAATACGTGGACAAAATATTAAATAATTAATTAATTATTTTCTATAAATTGTTACTTGCGGTTTTTGAATTTTTATATATACTTTAATTGCTGTAAAAATCTGGTAAAAATTGTATTAAAATACTATGTTAATTTAGCTAATTTAATATAATTTTTCCAGTATTTAATAAGTAATTTTGGCATTTTATAAAAATAGGAAAACAGAATTTATTTTTAGGATACATATGTTTGCTAATTTTTAATAAATATCGAGGGTTTATAAATTCCAAAAAAATTAGTATAAATTTTTATAATTAACAAGGATCATCATGGTACTTTATTTTATATATAATTGAATTTTTTGTCTATCTCAAAAAAATTGTTGGAACACAGTGTACAGTCTGATTTATTTATTTAGTAGTTACGACTTACAAAGTTTTGTGTTGATTTGAGTTATTATAGTATTGGACCTCACCCTACACTAGTGTAAAGGCCCCAAAAAGTTAGTTAGGGTATTGTGTCACCCCATATTGGTCTCCTATGCTAAAGTCGTCATTTGGCTAGGTGTCCAGTCAGAAAGTCGTGTCGCACAACTAGTGTCTTAGTATTTAACTTAGTATAAAACTAAGTTTATGTATTATTTCTACAGTGAAGAGTCACTAGACATCTATAACATTTCTATCACTACCTTGCTTTGGTAAAGATAAGTACCTCTACAAACTTTACATACTGTTATAACAATAAACTGTGATCCAACCATGTTAAATGCTGATCCTTGGGGTAGCAAGTTAAATATTCACATGTTATATTATTTTCAGTCCCTACCATGCTTAGGACAGTTCTTATATCTCTCACATGTTTAACAATGGGGTTATGGGGAAACTGATAGTTGAGTACGTGATCATGCCCCGTTTACAGTAGCGAGCAAAGTTTTATTTTATATGTTACTACGCCGTAGGCCTTTATCTCAAAGCGGATTTGTGCGTATGTACATCTGTCGCCGTATCATTTGTATGGAAGTACATTTTATTATGTGCCCCTACACATTATACACCTATTGACGATCACGTACCTGCTATAGTTTTAAACATTACATATACATCTGTCTCCATGACATATGTATCCTTACTATGATAGATTATGATATAACATGATTCCTGTTCATTACACTCCTGTTCATTTCATATTTCGTATATTTAGTTTGCTAGAATCAGTACTTGCTCCTGTCCTGACAGGATAACGTTGTAGGTATACTTTTTGAGGAGGAGTTGCTTTGTTATTCCTATTATGGAGTTGCTACCGAGGACCAGGGTATACTTTACGAGGATGTACCTACGGAGAAACTGGTCTAGTTTGTTTATTTACTTGGGACTTTTGAGAGTAGTCATGTATTAGACTATGTATTTTGTAACTGGACCTGTATCCAGTTTTACATTTTAGCCATGTTCTCGGAACATACTTATATACGAGATGATTTTGTGTTTGGATATATTCTGAATCATCATTACATATAGAATTGTTAGTACACTTTGGTCTGATATTATTTATCCTTATAACATCTTACTACGCTTTATCTCAAGCGTAGGCTGGACATGAATCGGTCCGGCCCAACAATTTGGGTAACGGATCATGACAGTAGTGTCCCATCCCGCTCAGTCAATCGGAGGAATCAAAACGCCGACGGCGTTCGGACTTAGCCTTGCAACGACGACTCGAAGGCCCGCTCGGTCGAGGCGATCCCTCGCTCAGGTGGGTGGCTTCGGTGAACTTGCCTCAGCTTGGCCTTCACACTAATAAAATAAAAGTTTTCAAATGCACTAGTAGGCTTGATAATAAAAGAGACGAATCCACATAGCTAAGGGAATAATCCCAAGTCGGGTCGAATTGAGTTAGAACATGGAAAAAGGTTCCACGGTCGGCTTATAATCGTTGTACAGTAGATTTGAAAATTGACACTCGGTCCTTCGTCCCGCGGCTTGGGAGAAGGAAAGTTGGTCTTCGATACAAAACCATGAATTAGCCTAAGTCATAGGTGCCGCCCACGTAAATGCTCGATAAAGCATGCACGCTTGCACGATGCAAGGCTTGGCATAGCCTTTGCTTGTCCCTCGGGTTAAGTCGTAGGCTTGAGTAAGTTAGGCAAAGTTATGCCGGTCGACCTAAGTCATTCCAAGTGTTGTCCCGCTCTTTCTGCGGTTGTCAAGTTAAATAGTCCTGCGATCCCAAGGCCCATCATATAAGGTATGACTTGGGCAATAGCGTCGCGTAGAACACGAGTTGGTTTAAGGCACGAGCCACGATTTGTTCAGTGGGAAGGCTATGCAGTAGCCGTTCCTTGAGTTCAAAGAATGTTAAGTCTAAGCGATGGCTAGTCGCCAAGAAGAAATATATCGAGACTGTAGGTCAGTCGCCGAGACAACCCTGGTTTAGGCTCTGCAAAAGAAGTATGAAAAGTGGAAGAAAGTAAAGCAAAGGAACTAAGTGATAATGATGAGGCCATACAATTACGTTAAGTCTAGAAGTTAGCGTAGGTGCGTGGTCATGGACAACTTGTCGATAAGGGAGATTGTTTCTTCGAACGGCAACCCGGGGCCACGGGACCGACTCGGCCTAGAAAGAAACCGGTAATAGCCGAGCCGGTTAATAGGCAATGGTAGTTCGGGGACTTGCATCGGAGATCACTACGTGCGGTGCAAGGATCTCGTTTACCAGGCTATATCCACGATGGCTAGTTAATGCCAGTGACCATTCATATAGATGGGTCGGCACGGGCGGCAATCCGTGTGTGTGCCTTTGGATTGAGTCGAGTTGATGGTGTACATAGTTAGAACATAATGTTTGGGCCTAAGATTTGGCTACAACGAAGGAGACGTGCTTCAGCACGAGATATGGGGTCGAGTGTTAAGTCGTTGGCATAGAGTTGCATGAGTTAGACTTGAGCTGTTGCGAGTTAAGTCGAGAAGGGCCGTAGGGCAAGTTGGATGAAGTTACGTTGAGTTGCAGGGCACGACCTCGTTATATGAGGCACGACCGCGCTATCATAACACAAGTATAGGTAAGTCAGTAAGTGGCGAGGCACTGCCTCAAAGAGGTAGCACGGTTACGTGGGAATTGGACACTATCGTGTAGTTGCATCTCTGATTATGGGCCGAAAAGCATGCACGACTTGATAGATTAACATTGTTGGCACAAAAAGGGCCTAGAGGCAAGGCATGAGTTGACGTTGTTATTGCAAGCACGGGATGGTCTAGAGACACAAAATAGGCAAAGGCGTCAGTCCTAAAACTGATCCTAAGACAAGAGTATAAAGGCAATCAAAAGAGTTATGTTGCATAAAGTAAATGGACGTGTCGATTTTGTATAGGTGGACGAGGATCTCATTCCACCAGTACAGTTGAGTACTGACACCCACACAGTATTTATGTGCAGGAATAGGTAGAAGCTCGTGGTGCGGAGCTCGCTTGGATGCGTCGAGGCACGGAGTTCCTTGGCGATTCGAAACGTGCAGCCGCATGGAGTCAAGACATATACGGGACATAATGTATGGACATCGCCTCTCCGAAGCATCCGCTGGTTCAAGACTTGTATTGAGAGATGAGAAAGAGAGAGAGAGAACTGGGTGGCTTGTAATGTGAGAAGAGTGAGCTTGAGTGACTTATAATCTTGGCCTTGTGCCCCATTGTAATCCTTGTTTCAATATAAATAAAATGCCTCTTTTGAATGACTTGTGTTTTGTTCTAAATTTCTGCTGGCATATTCAATGTCTCTGCTTGGGACTTCTGTGCGACGACCCCATCGCAGCCGCTGTAATCGATGTTATAGAACCCGCCTTACACGAGTGCAATCTAGGCTCGTGCGGCATCACGCCTTAGCGAGGACGATCGCTCCTACGGGAGCGGGGCGTGACATAATGGTATCAGAGCACGGCTTTACATCCTTGGACTATCGATTGAATTTTTTAACTCTATTATTTCCGTACACTCTGAATAGTTGCTTTCGCAAGTTGATATCGTTGGTGCGCTCTCTCTCAAATGTCCCACGGGATGTCCATATAATAAGTATATATATTTTGCAAAATGTAGGAAAATAAGTTTTTGACAAGAAACAAAAAGATGGTTCACGTAGCACGATTGGCTAAGTCGGGCTGGACATATACACCAAAGTTGCGTCGACCTTAGAAAAGTCGAGTGCGAGAATTGAATAGTGTCGAGCAAGAATGAGTTGAAATCGATTGAGTAAAGTGAGATGACTATCGATAGGTGTGCTATCGAGCGACGATAACATCGATGCGATATAGATGAGCGTGCTCAGAATTAGAGGAATGGTTCGAACAAAAATTTTAGAGAAGTCGATTTTGATTCGAATGATAGTTGAGGATTTGTTAAATGACTTCATCCCTGAGTGGTGTATACAATAGCCTCAGGGATGTTGATCGATCAATTGAGGATGTGGGGTGTCGATGAGTCTATTAGCAAGTATCACGTGTATACAAAGCCGTAGATGGAGTATCGTTGAACAAGTTGTAGTCTTGAAGATTTGGACGAGTTGATTCGAACAACCTAGAAATAACGCATACGGAACGCGCACGGAACGCGCACGGAACGTGCACGGGATTGAGATTGCGTAAGTATGAAATATGGAAATTATAGAGTAGGCAAATTAAATCAAGGAAATGTTAAGGTGTAGTGAATGGATGACTTGATCGAGGAAATTAATACGGATCGTATACAAAAAGTTAGCACGACGGAAAGATAACGTGCATGAAAAGTTTGATTCGATTGGAATGGATGTTGCTCGATGATTTGAGTTAGCAAGGAAGGATGTGATTTGAAGAAAAACGTTGCTCGATGACTTAAGATAGACAGATGAACAATATGCGAATTTGGGTTTGAGGAATTAATATTGTGAATGATTCGAGGGATAATGATCGAACTTGAATTTGAATGTCGAGGAGATTATCCAGTTAGACGATAGCATCATTCGCACGACTTAAAATTCATCGTAAAGGAAGATCGTCAGGTTACACATATCATCAATGGTATTGAGGCATCTCAAAGATCGATATACGATAACTCGGGGGTACTCTAATTCAAGGAATGACGATCGTACAAGTGTTATTGTTCTGACGGATGCTATAGTTAGGATTTTGATTGAAATAAATATGGATGAAAACAGAAGTGTCTTGATGGTTACGCGGATAACCACATCGTCGACATTCTTGTCTTGCACGAGCACAACTCTAGCCTCGCACATGCATCGCGTCGGATTTGGGACGATCGTTCCGCGTGAGCGCTGACATGGTGATTCATGTCGCGGGAATGATCGAACTCGAAAAATTAGGATGCAAAAACTTTGATTGTCTCGACTTGTTGGTTTGATGCAAAGGAAAATACGAGGATGTTTGGACTTGTGTTTGGTGAATGAAATAAACTTGAGGATTGAGTAGGTCCAATCCGTACATCGAGAATGAATTAGTCTAGACACAAAATAAGTGTTACGTTCCGATGAGGATGATTATCCTGCGGGAGCATGCATGGTGATTCATGCCCACCATGGATAATCTGAATCGCGTGAGATCGGGGCACAACATATTGTTAAACTAGACGACCTCATGATCGAATACATGAATTGGAATGAATGACTTAGGGAATACGAAATATGAATTATGGTTTAGCGATGAATTGTGTTGTAATGCCCCAGTCCTAAAATACGTAGGACTAAGAACGTAGACATGCCAGCTGTATACATACGAAGTATACTCCAATATATGAAAACCTCGTATGCATACATAAGCTGTAATATGCAGTAGAAACCATAATGACTAATCTCATCCACAAAATAAAGGAAAAAAAGAATTCATATAATCATCTATGGAAATGTATTTATATAATATGTTGGACGGAGACAAATCCACTACCAACAAGTAAAGGGAAAAAAATACATGAGAAGAGAAATGATTTTTGGCGAGCGAAGCGAAGACGATCCAATTGCAATCATCCTCTAAGAAATAAAGATGTCCATGGCTAGAATACCTGCGAAAGACAAGAGCACACACCTGGGGAGATAACCAGGTCCTCAGAGGGACGTAACAAGACACATAATATCATGCCATATAAACTGAATAAATATTGCTCAAATAAATAAGTCAATTGAATTATAACGTGGTCCAATACACACCTATTGAACTAGTGTACCATCTTCCTAACCAAACAAGGACATGAGATGATAAACTAATTCACGGTGACGTATCTTTCCATGCTATGAATCCAATATGGTATTCGGACCCCAACAAGGTTCAATACATTCTCATCGAAGTAGCAAGTCACACCTACAACCAAATAAGGACAAGATGTGACAAACTAATCCGCAAAAAGTTATTGTTCCAAGCTATGGTCAGATACAAGTACCCAAACCAAAAGTACTCATACCTAACGAATAAAGGTGCCTAACCGTTTTAAGTGAAATGTAGTTAAGAACAATCCTTCCTATGCATGGGCCCTGGCTAAATGGGATCGTCATGGTCCCCCCTTGGGGCACCAGAGGCCCAATCAGTAAGAGCATAACGTTCCGCAGAACGTCAGTGGCCGTCAGTAATCATGGGTCATCAACCCCGTATCTCCAGCGGAGCTTCCGGGTAACAAGGGAAAGTGCATCGAAGCCCATACGCTAAGGAATTGTCATCTCCGCTCAATGCCTACTATGTTGTATCCACAGCAGAAAACCTCTATAACCGCTAAGTCAAACTAGCATGCAATCTCTATTAGCGGTTAATCCTATCGCACGGCTTGTACGTACTGGTGGCCAGCCAATCACGCACGTCCGTGTTCTACATGTGACACAACTTCGTGGTACAACGTGTCAAGGCCATTAATGCAACACACAAAGGTGGTCCCTTAAATCTAGGTTTAATGTATAAGAAAAATAATACATAGCAGAAAATATAACTGAACAGTAAGTTCTAACAGGTTATGCCATGTATCACAGTTTATTTTGCATAAAAAATAATGAATAATACGTAAAATATGAGCTAAAATAAATAAACAGCAAATGACAAGGTGTCTTGCCTGGTAGTACGCCTGGTGCGCTGTGATAATCACGGTGGCACGAACTGCGACTTCGGGTAACAACTACACAAGGTGACCTCTGATGGTGGCACGGACAGTTCTATTGGTTCCAGAAGGGTCAAATTAGTTAGGGTTGCGGGAAGGTATTCCAAATGGGCGAAAGGATAAGAATAAAGAGATTAGTCACGGACGAGAGAAGGATCGAAGTAAAGTGGATAAATAATATTTATACTATTTTAGAAAAATATTTATCGTACTCGAAAAATTATTTATCTATTAGTTAAAATATTTCTTTTTGGAAAAATACTTGAAGATAAAAATCTTTTTATAAATTGGATACTACCTGTATGAAATAAAACCTACTAGAAAATCCTTTTTGGACAAAACTAAAATTTGTCAATAAAGTTTTGGTCCAAAAATCAAATCTAAAATATCGAGGATAAGATTATATATTTATATATTAAAATAAATAATTATAATATTATCAATAAACCAATGATAATAGTAATAATCATTAAATAACAAAATAATACTAGGAAGTATACTAGTTAAACTAATAGTATATATTTGTATGTACTAATATATATATATTTTTGGAATAGGTAAATATCATAATAATATACTTAGGAATTTGAAATCCAATTTAACAATATATAAGGAGGGTCCAAGCCTAATACAATGTTTTCTTAGAATTATACCTTTAAGAAATTATTTAATATATCTATTACTTAACAGTATGAATAATACTAGTGCTCATAATATATGCACATATACAAATTTCAAAATGTAATATATACCAATGTACGTACTGTAGGCAGCAATACTTAGGCTGCCATCTAAAATAATAATAATAACATTAATAATAATAATAATAATAATAATAATAATAATAATAATAATAATAATAATAATAATAATAATAATATAATGTATACAGTAATCATAACTTAAAAAAGTATTAATATTTTATAGCATAAATAATTAAACGGTCACTCCCGTTCAAGTTCCCAAAGCTAGTAAAAAAACCATCAATTTCCTTTTTAGAGGAGAGAGAGCAGTTGAGAGGGAGAGAGAGGTGGCGGGCGGAGGTGATTGGGAGGCTTGGGAGAGAGAGAGTGAGCGCGGGAGAAAGGGAACAGAGAAGAGTGAGGGACGGAGGAAGCGGGGAGATGGACGCGCGATGGTGGTTCGCCGGGCTGGACGCGGTGGTGGCGAACGCCATGGGCGGCTGCAGGGGTTTCGCCGGAGAGGGTCAGTGAGGAAGGGTTCCGGCTCTTGACGGACGGCGGGTGGGGCTCGACGGAGGGAGTGGCCAGGCGCGGAGAAGGAGAAAAAGCGCGAATGTCTCCGGCGAGAGGCGGCGGATCTGCGGGGTCTCAGCGCTGGCCGCGGAGGAAGGCGGCGCACGCTAGCGCGGACGCGAGAGCTCAGGCGCAGTCGCGGCACTGGGCTGGTGGGGCCAGGTGGTGGCAGCCCGGCCGAAGGACGCGGTAGCGGTACTTCTCGACGCGGCGGAGCTCGCCGGAGAAGGTAAGGGCTCTATATTTTTCTTGTTGTTTGGTGTTTGGATTTGGTGAAGGGTGGCTGAGGTTGAGAGGTTGGTCGCCGGGTTTGTGGGTGGTCGGGTGGCGGAGATGACGAGGGTGGTGCGGCTCTGATCGGATAGGAGGCTGGGTTTGGGTGTACGGTGGTGATTGGGTGAGGCTGGCGGCGGTTGGTCGGAAAGACAGGTTCGGGTTATTGTGGTGGCGAAGTTGTTGGCGATGGTGGTGATGTTTGGCTCGGGACTCATGGGTGCCAGGATGGGAGTGGCGATGGTGATGGTTGTAGAAGCATGGAAAAGAATAAAGAAAGATCCATGCGGCCAGGAAGCCCCATGCGGCTCAGAGAGTTCATGCGGCTCAAGGATCCATGCGGCTCAAGCGTCTATGCGGCTCAAACAAGTTCTATGCGGCTCAGAGAGGAGCCACATGACCTACAAACAGCTCTTCCGTTTGTCCTTTACTGCATTAAATACCTTGACGGCTGATAGCTCTGACACATGACAGCCCTAACACAAAAATACAATTATGACTCCATCATAATGGCAGACTCCTAGGGAAATGAAGGAAATCTCTGACACAATCTCCCGAAATCCAGAAACCTTCATAAGGATTTGACACG
Organism: Iris pallida; assembly: GCA_029216955.1. Taxonomy (NCBI): domain Eukaryota; kingdom Viridiplantae; phylum Streptophyta; class Magnoliopsida; order Asparagales; family Iridaceae; genus Iris; species Iris pallida. The sequence goes on from JANAVB010017198.1 coordinate 5,129,842, forward strand.
TGGACAGTCGCATGCGGCTCAAGTAGAGACCACCCCATGCGGCTCAAACGGAGGCTGCCCCATGCGGCTCACGAAGACTATCCCCATGCGGCTCACGAAGACTATCTCCATGCGCCTCACGAAGACTATCTTCATACAGTTCACAAAGAAGGCACCCATCATGCGGTCACCTACACTCATGCGGCTCAGATCATTACCATGCAGTCCAAATGTTCAGGAGGGCCACTCTCAGGCAGCCTTGACACGTGGCCAGCCTTATGCGCCTCAATGATGAGCAACCTTCCTACGGCTCAGATTTCTGCAATGGCTCGCGGTTAAGACACGTGGCATGATAGCGGGGTACGTGGCATCAAATTGATCGAAATCCCGCAAAAAATCCTAATAAAATATTGGGATCAAATCAGATCATTTGCAAACAAGCAAATTAATGACACGTGTCGAGAAATCCGAGGTTGGCATGACAAATCAGGAGGATTTATATCAATCATCATTAATTATCCACAAAAGATTTGATGCAATCACATTTATTGCTCAAATCTCGTATATTCAAGATGAACGGCCCAGATCCAGTGATCCTTAGCTGCCGACTTTTAAGAATGGGCAATCATTACAAACCCTAATGTTGCCCCCCACTCTTATAAATAGCAAGGTGCCATTCCCTTGCGAGAGACATACAGAGAGAGAAGATTCTCAGATAAAAAAAGAGAGAGACATAGAGAGCCAGAGAGCTAGAGAGAGAATATACAGAGCCTGAAAGGAGAGCATTTCTTCAGCAACGCCAAGCAATTCTTCTACAGAGTCAAGGCTGCACCCGATCGTCCAAGGAGTAAGGCAGAGCTGTCGTCGCTTTTCCGAGCCTCTACCGTCACCCCCCAGAATCTAAAATAAACAATTGTACTTAAATTGCTGTACCTAGGTTTTCGTCCCTAGGCTTTCTTTGTACAAGCGAGTTTGTATTGTGAAGTAAAAGTCCAGTCCTCCGTCAATTGTTCTGCTCTTTTATATTTTATGGCAAACACTATGGAGACTCTGCTGGGGACAAACTTCTCCACGGCTGAGGAGTTGGTGACGCAATCGGATGCAGCCAAACTTGGCTCCACGCAACAGAAGATGGTCGTCCGCTTCGACCAACAGGCGTTTAAAGAAATGCTCTCTGAAGGAAGTGCTAGCCCGGTCCAGAAGCGAACCCGCACAAAGAAAGCTCGCAGCGAGTGGAAGCCAAAATTATTTGCTCCTCCCCAAGCTTTGGACGGAGTACTCTCTGCTACCCAAGACGGCGAAGGCGACTCTCATACGACTCCACTTCAAGCCATAGAGGACTCTGCTGTCCCCAAGTCCGGCAGAGGAAAGCACTACGATGCTGGACTTGCAGGGACAAAGAGTGATTCTATGCACCCCAAGAAGAAGACGAACACTCATGTGGCCCATTCTGCCAACCACATGCAAGATGCTCATGCGGCTGAATCTGCCAGCCGCATGAAGGAGGTCTATGCGGCCAGATCATCCAGCCGCATGAAGAAAACTCATGCGGCCGAGACTCCCAGCCGCATGAAGAAAGCCTATGCGGCTACGCCTGCCAGCCGTATGAAGATTATTGGTGTCAGCCGCATGACGCCTACTCCACGTGGCTCTGTCTTCGACCGCCTCTCCTATGATCCTGATCTCTTGTGCTCCCAAGAAAATATGTCTGACTCTCTCCAGTACTAATTAGACTCTTCCTACTATGTGCCCTCACGCACTAGAGTGAAGAAGTCTAAGGCAGCACGAGCTTGGCAAGTTCGGTCCGCTGATCTGATCTCTGGCCATCCGAGCATCCCACATACTGTTATGCGGGCCTCAGATGGGAAGTTGTACGGAACCACTCGAGTCCAGCCCCCGGCGGCAAACGGACATAGAGGTTCCCAAAAGTCTTCCAAAATCCAGGGAGCAAACATGGTCGATCCAGACCCATCTGACTTGCGTGAGGGCATCCTCCACAAACACAAAGAAAGAAAAGGTGCATCGGGGTGCAAAGAGTCCTCTTACGGACGTCACTGCACCCAAGTCATCGTCAACTGCTGTTGCAATAACGCGATGGTGCAAAAAGACCAGTAGTCCGTCTTTCAAAGACTGCAACAAACATGTTCAGAAGACGAGGCACTTCCCGTCGCCTCCTGCAACTCTGTTCAAAAAATCCCCGTCGATGGGAGAGGGAAGAAGACAAATGTTCCTAGCCCGAAGATTTTAACCACCATGACTAAGAAATTATCGTCTAAACGGGTACCCACCACCGGAGTTTTCCAAGGTACCCGTTCAAAGACGAAATTTGCTACAGTAGGAGATTCATCATCCACACCACTGGGGGTTGCTGGGACTAGGGGTAGTACTCCTCAGAACATCCACGATAATTCGATGTTCCAAGAAGATGAGCCCGAAGAAACAACTCTCTCATCAGATACAGCAAGGGCAGACGTCCCCGAGGACGTCCCCGACTCCCAAGATGAAGCAAACTCTGAAGCAGGGGGTACTATCCCTTCTGAGTCCGAACCAGAGGAGAACATTCCCACATACCCCGATGACTTCTCGCTATAGGAATATAATTCGGAGGGCATGTCCTCTACCGTTCCGTCCATCTCTCCTCATGCAAAGACGGTGTTCATGACGGATAGCAACCAAGGTGGTTCCAGTTATCGCCAATGCATTGACACTCTGGAGGCCATACTGTATGCCTTGGTCAAGTCTGTGGACGAAATCAAAGCGGCCCTTCCAACTCTTCAAGGAGGGACGCCTGGCCAAACAAGCACGGGTCCCGCGGTCAATACGGACTCGAATTCAGCGGCACCGAATTCGGGCAACAATCCTCCTGAAGTAACGGCACCCACCACTGTGGATGAGGCCCGAGAAGCGAGAAGAGAGGTCCAGGAGCTCCGAGCCATGTTTCATGCTCGAGAAAACTCTCAAGACCTCAGAATACGACAACCGTACCCTGCTGCATGGAGGGATGTCCCATTCCCGCCAAGATATAAGCCGTTCAACATCAACCCGTATGATGGCAAGACCTTCGCAAGTCGTTACATCACTTACTTCGAGGTCACCACCGACCATCTGCCCCATGACGATGCCATCCTCATACGATTATTCATTAGGGCATTGGAAGGAGTCGCCTTCGACTGGTATCGCAACCTGCCAGACAACTGCATCCACTCCTTCGCCGGCTTCAAGCGCATGTTCTTGGAGAGATTCTACGAAATAGGACAGGACATCACAATGTCCATCCTTATGGACATCGTCCAAGGGGAGAAAGAGCTGACAAGGAACAATATCGAGCGGCCAAACCGCAATGAAGTTGTCGTCTGAAAATCTGGATTCCTCCTTGATTGAAATTTGCCAAAAGAGATTGCTTTCAACAATCAGTCTCTGGATGGGCGAAAGTCAATTTAAGGACTGGAAGACGTTCATCATCAGTGCCACTAGTACCGAAGAACGGTTGAAGAAGGCTCGCCAATTGGGATTGCACATCTCGGACCGAAAAAACAAAGGCAAGCGTCCTAATACCAACAATGATAATGGGGGTAGCCCCTCCAACAATCGGAACAACAGGGGTAAGCAGGCTATGGTGGCCAACACAACCCAGAAACCTGAGTCAAAACCGACAGACAAACAATGGCCGCAAATCACTTACTCCTTGGAAGACGGTCACGTCAAGCCCATCTTAGACATGCTCATATAAGGAGACAGAATTCAGCTTCCCCCACCAAGACGGGAACCTCGACCGACAGAAATGGAGAACCCAAAGTACTGCCATTACTACCGCTACGTCCACCATGCTACACACGACTGCTACCAGCTAAAACGGTACATCCAAAATCTTATCGATTCGAACGCTCTGGCCATCGATTTCGAAGAGGTAACCATGGCAGCCAATATGGTGTCAGTATAATTCAACAGCTTTCCTCCAACAGAAACTCAAGACGGTGTGGTCCCCATCCCTCTGGCGACGATGGAGATTGCTAATCTTCCACCTCCCCGAGATCAGGCTGCTGGTCTAGTGCCCCTCACCATATCACGGGGAGAGGTCATGTGGGTCCATCCAGACTTGGTATCAGAAGTGACTCAGCCCACACTATCTTCCATTTGTAAGAAGAAGAGTGGAAAAGTCAGGTCCTGCCGCACAATCCCGACAGATATCGAAGAAGATACATCCGTCGTCACTCGATCTGGGGCACAATCCCAACCCGTGGCTGATAACTCAGCTGAAGATCATCAGCCCACTATAACTGACGCTTCGGGACCTGCTCAGCCTCCGTCGACCGACAAGTCTAGGCCGAAGGAGACTCGCTTTGACAAATCCCTCCGAAAAGAGACACCACAGGGGCTGGAGAGGCCCTACAACTTTGACATCTTGGCGCAATTGGCCAACACACCGGCCAAGTTGTCATTATACGAGCTTCTGAGACTCTCAAAGGATGTTCGCACGGCTTTGAGCGATGTACTCCAAAATGCCGACGCGTACCTGGCTTAGGTCAACCTCATGGGAGAGAACCCGCCTGCAGATCTCCAAGACATCGCTTGTACAGGAGCGATGCCCAACATTGTCTTCACTCAGCAGGACATGCTCATCAAAACCAACCTGCACGATCGCCCGTTATACTATACTGGATACATTGGCGACGTAAAGGTGGATAAGATGCACATTGATCCTGGCTCTTCTATAAGCATTATTCCGAAGGGTCTATTACATCATGTCCGCATCCCTATGCATCGCCTGACGCTTACAAGCACCGCCATCAGCGGTTTCAATTCGGGCAGTAGCTACCCAATTGGGAAGATTCGTCTGAAGTGTCAAATTGGCGATCTCCAGTCAGAAGTCACCTGTTATGTCATAGATGCAGACACTTCTTACAACATCCTCTTGGGGCACCCTTGAATACACGATTATATGATCGTGCCTTCCACGCTGCACCAATGCTTCAAGTATGTCGACAAATACGGCTTCGTGAGGACAGAATTTGCCGACATCGATCCCTTCAAAGTGGTCGAATCCTACTACTCAGACTCCTGCCTGTACGAAAAATCGAAGAGGCACCTTGGTGAAGGAGATGTGCAAGCTCGTACCGAGACAGCCACAGGATCAGACGAACCTCTGACGATCCACCTCCAAGCTCACAAACTTGGCAAGTCCGCACCCCTTATCGCCACTCTGCGTAAGGACGCAATCAGCCTCTCGGCACAAGAAGAGCAAATGATAATCCGGCTGCCAAGGTCCGGCCAAGTGCCAAGACCCACAACGAAGCTATTGATAATTAGGCTACCGAGAGTCGGCCAACCGTAAACGGAGAAGCTCAATCCCTCCGACAAGCCAATGACGATACGCCTTCCCAAGAAGAGTCGTCACCCCGATGCGAGGTCTGGGACTTCTAGCGAACCAACCACTCCCCGCCCAGCATCGAGTACCAAACTGGGGGTCGCTAGTCTGCCAACAACCCTATGTTCTGCTCTACCAGCTGAACCCATGATGATCAAGCTGCCCAGGTCATCCTCTCAATCTTTATTTATACAGGAGGTAGCCGAAGAGGAACCGGAGCTAGCCAAGTATGTGGCTGCCCATACTGATGTTTCCTCCGCAGATGATGTAATCCCGCTAGAAAAGATACCTTACTTTATCAATAAAGGGCTATCTTTGAACTACCTCGAGCTTAATAAGCTTTGTACAATGTATGCTATGGAACACGGTATAGGCACTCACCTACACACACAGGTGACAAATGTGTACACTGCAAACCAGCTTACTCCAGTGGAAGACGCTTACCATATAATCGAGGGAGGGGACCATCCAATCATCTTCGGCCGGAAGGACGATCCGCAGCCCTTCACCATAGAAGAAGTCGACCTTGAATCAGATGACGGAAGACCGCCTCTGTATCTTTATAGCCCCCAATCCAAATATCTCATACAAAAACAGGGGTATGATCTGACAACTAAACAAGGCTTGAACTACGACACTGGGCGATGATTACCTTTGAAACCACCGGTCCTGGCTGGCAAACTACGGGACTACTGTAGCAAGGCTCGATGTGGACTAGGGTATGTTACACCCACAATGACCCCTGAAAGTTCAGATGAAGAATGCGACTGGCATTCATATTCAACCGGGTCACCAACTTCTGACTCGGATACCAGCATCGGAGATGTATTCAGACAAGTCCTGTCAGTCAACATGGCATTCGCCGACGCTTATGAAGAAGATGAAGACATTCCAGAAATCCTAGAGCTGGAGCCGTGGGCCCAACAGTTGGATGCATAATAGGAAAAGCGGTTCGAACAGAGAGAACCTCCTACTAAAGATGAAGTTATATAGGTCGACCTCGGCAGCAAATCTTCTCCAAAACCAATCTTCGTCAGTAAAAGCCTAACAGACGAAGAGCAAGAATCGCTACTAGAACTTGTCAAAGAATACATTGATGTGTTCGTCTGGAGCTATAAAGATATGCCGGGTTTAAAATCCCGATATTGCTCTTCACAAACTCAACATTCGGCCGGATGCAAAGCCAGTCAAGCAACAACAGCGACGCTTCCGCCCAGGCATCATGGATGCGATCGAAGTCGAAGTCAACAAACTAATAGCCAGCGGCTTCATTCGTGAGAAACAACATCTAGACTGGGTCGCCAACATAGTACCAGTCCTCAAGAAGAATGGGAAGATTCGAATCTGCATCGACTTCCGCAATCTGAACGAGGCATGTCCCAAAGATGAATTCCCCCTCCCTATCACAGACATCATGATTGACAACATCTGCGGCTTCGAACGTATATCATTCATGGATGACTTCTCGGGGTACAACCAAATCAAGATGTCTCCTGACGACGAAAAGTATATATCATTCCGAACACTGATGGGCACATACTGCTACACAGTCATGCCTTTCGGTTTGTAGAATGTCGACGCCACATATCAAAGAGCCATGAGTATCATCTTCAGAGACCACTTACGCAAGACAGTGGAGTGCTATGTTGATGACATCGCCGTCAAGAGTCGCTGTAAGGGAGACCATCTGCAGGATCTGAGGACGGTATTCGACATGATACGAGCGCACAATTTAAAAATGAACCCTACGAAGTCCTTCATGGGCGTATCCAGCGGGAAGTTCTTGGGTTTCATCATCACCGCCCAGGGTATCCATGTAGACCCTGAGAAGACGAAGGCAATTATGGAGATGGGTCCCCCGAGAAATCTTCGCGAACTCAGAGGCCTCCAAGGGAGGCTAGCTTACATTAGGAGGTTCATTTTCAACCTCTCCGGGCGATGTCGACCATTCACCCATCTCATGAAGAAAGGCGTCTCATTCGTATGGGACGAAGAATGTCAGCGTGCCTTCGACAGTATCAAAGAATATTTGTCGAACCCTCTAGTCCTGGTGGCCCCGGTCGCTGGAAAACCATTCCTGCTCTATGTACGCGCAATAGAGCATTCCCTTGGTGCCCTACTAGCACAAAACAACGATGCAGGCCATGAACAAGCCATATATTATCTCAGTCGAATGATGATTGGGCCAGAGCACCGATACACCGCCGTAGAAAAGGAATGCCTCGCCCTGGTATTCGCCATTCAGAAGACGCGGCACTACGTCACGGGACAAACCATACATGTGATCTCATGAGTCAACCCTTTCAGGGTCCTCATGACTAAACCAGGGGCACTCAGCTCTCGCCTCGCTACATAGACAATATTGCTGTCCCCCTATCATATGATCTTCGTCCCACAAAAGGCTGTTAAAGGTCAAGCTCTGGCAGACTTTTTAGCAGCCCACCCAGGCTCAGAGTCGTCCATAATATATGAAAAAATCCCAGATGAGGTCGTCGACTCGCATGTAACTTCTCACGATGACATATGGCGAATTTTCTTCGACGGCGCCTCAAGGACCGGACCTAAAGGCAACATCATCGTCGGAGTCGGGGTGGTGCTGGTCTCCCCTTCCGGATTAGTGATCAATCGCGCTTACTCCCTCAAGGAACCCTGCTCTAACAATGTGGCCGAGTACAACGCTTTGGTCATCGACCTCCAACTTGCAAGAGAGCTGGGGGTAGAATATCTTGAAGCATACGGCGATTCGCAATTAATCGTCAATCAGATCCGGGGCTCGTACGAAGTCCGCCACGAAGACATGATCCCCTATCACCAAATAGCGATCAACATCATCTCTTCGTTCGAGGGGTTCTTCATCGAACATGTCCCCAGACTCCGAAATATCGAAACCGATGCCTTAGCAGGCCTGGCCGCTTCCCTAGCAGTGCCAAATCATACTTATCAATCGGTAGATGTGATAGGCCATGAACTGGTCTGCCCCAAGTACAATGTTCAATTCATGGCAAGTTATTTCGCTCAGACGATCGACGAAGTCCCAGATTAGAGACAACCATTCATTGACTTCGTAGTCTACGACATCCTGCCCGAGAACCCAAAAGAGGCCACCTCTATCAGAAGGCGTTCCCTCAGATTCTTCTACGATACAGAGACGAAAATGCTGTATCGCCGATCCTATGATGGATTATTGCTTCGATGTCTGTCAAACGCAGAAGCCAAAGAAGCCGTATGCGAAGCTCATGACGGTGTCTGCGGGGCCCATCAGCCTGGCCCTAAATTGTAAGACCGTCTTCGCCGAATGGGCTACTACTGGCCCACGATGGTAGCAGACACGATAGACTATGCTAGAAAGTACAAAGCTTGCCAAGTCCATGCGGACTTCATCCACCAACCATCCGAATATCTACATCCGACAGTGGCGTCCTGGCCGTTCGAAGCATGGGGAATGGATATCATCGGTCCGATTACTCCACCTTCCTCCCGAGGACATCGCTTCATACTCGTAATCACAGATTACTTATCCAAATGGGCGAAAGCTGTCCCGCTTACAGAAGTAAAGACTTCAAATGTGATCAACTTCCTTAAGTATCACGTCATCTATCGCTTTGGACTGCCCCGAAAGATCATCCACGATAATGGTCCACAGTTCGCAAGCCACCCCTTCTATTGGTTCTGCGACAAGCACCGCATCCAGAATATTGCTTCAATGCCATACAATCCAGCAGCGAATGGGTTGGCAGAAGCATTCAACAAAATAATCATCAAACTTCTCAAGAAGTTCGTATTGTCCAACAAATGCGACTGGAATGAGAAGCTTGGTGAATGCTTATGGGCGTACCGTACGACAGTCCGAACAGCCACAGGGAACACACCATTCTCCCTAGTATACGGGAGTGAGGCAGTCCTCCCATTGGAGACTCAAATACCCTCACTCTATGTCGCGCTTACTTATCAATTGACGACGGACGATAACCGTCGCCGGCTACAAGAGTTGGAGGCCTTAGATGAAAAACGCCTCTTGGCTCAGCAACGAATCGAGCTATACCAAGCACGCATCTCCGGAGCCTTCAACAAGAAGGTTAAAATCAGAACATTTCAAGTGGGCGATCTCGTTCTGGCAGTCCGAAGGCCGATGGTCATGACTCACAAGACCGCCGGCAAGTTCCAGCCAAAATGGGAAGGTCCATTTATCATCGAAACTGTATTCTCCAACGGTGCTTACCGCCTCGCAAAAAAAATAGGGACTTGCTCATGTTGCCCGTCAACGACAAATTCCTGAAGAAATATTATGTCTAAATGACATCCTCCAGATTATCGAGTCATGTACCTGCCAGTACCGCTGAACTTGTACGACATTTTCCAGATCATCGAGTCGTGTACCTGCCGATACCGCTGAACTCGTACGACATTTCCCAGATCATTGAGTTATGTACCCGCTGGTGTCGCTGAACTCACAAACAACATTCCAGATTACTAAGTTATGTACCCGCTGGTGCCGCTGAACTCACGTCCATAATATTCCAAATCATTGAGTCATGTACCCGCTGGTACCGCTGAACTTACGTCTACAACATTTTAGATCATTGAGTCATGTACCCGCTGGTGCCGCTGAACTCACATCCACAATATTCCAGATCATTGAGTCATGTACCCGATGGTGCCGCTGAACTCACATCTACAGCATTCCAGATTATCGAGTTATGTACCCGCTGGTGCCGCTGAACTCACATTTCCAAATTCTAGATTATTGAGTCATGTACCCTTCCGTACCGCTGAACTTACAATCTCTCAGATTATCGAGTCATGTACCTGCAGGTGCCTCTGAACTCACATTCCGGTCACTCTTTCAGATAGTAAGTCATGTATGACCATACCTCTGAACTTTCTTTCTGAAAGAGATCCTCCCTCATGATCCACTACCTGCACTCCTAGTGCACAAAAAGGGTTACAGATCCACAAATTTCCAAAATGGCCATATCCTCATTACCTCTGAGTCGTTTCACTTCCGCCAAAAACAAATTACCCATTTACAGAGAACTTCCATGTCCTCATTACCTCTGAGTCGTTCTATGTACCCTCCTTCATTAAGCCCACTCCTGCCATGTCCTCATCACCTCTGAGTGGGAAGGCTCCGTCGAAGAAACCTTCATGCTTGCCATGTCCTCATTACCTCTGAGTAAGTATGATGATTCCCTTTCGACTGATTATCCGTACCCACAATCGGAGTACGCCAAGGATAATAGGTCCACAAATATTCTCCGCTGAGTCCACTCCTGCCATGTCCTCATTACCTCTGAGTAGGAAGACTCCACGGTAAAACCTTCGTACTTACCATGTTCTCATTACCTCTGAGTAAGTATGTTGGTTCTCTCTCGTCTTATTATCCGTACCCTGAACCAGGGTACGCCAAGGGTAATAGGCCCACAAATGTCCTCTGTTGACCACAAATATTCTCCGTTGAGTCCACTCCTGCCATGTCCTCATTACCTCTGAGTAGGAAGACTCCACGGTAAAACCCTCATACATGCCATGTCCTCATTACCTATGAGTAAGTATGTTGATTCTCCTTCATCCTATTATTCGTATCCTAAGTCGGGGTACGCCAAGGATAATAGGCCCACAAATGTCCTTTGCTAAGTCTCTTAGTACAGGCCCACCATTCCTCATCATGCCCCGGGAGCCCAGCTGCTCCATGGCATTCTATCTCCCGATACTCCGAACACCCACGACCACCTTACCGTGGAACTGTTCTAGGTATCCCCAATCAAACTTGTTATCCGTACCTAAAACCAAGGTATGCCAGGGGTAACAGGTCCACAAACAAGTCCCCCATGCAGGGCAAATACCGCCATAACACCACAAGCAGTACAGATAAAGGATAAAATGAAATATACTCTTTTATTTGGAAGCCAAAAAGCATTACATGTTTTGGGACCACGTTCCTCTCAAAAAGGAAAAAAAAAGAGAACATAAACAAAACGAGAAAAAGGCCGACTATAGTTCGGCATTACACAACTCCAAGAGGCGGTTTCTCACTAAGGCAGTACCCCGCTCAAGCCTCTGTCTAGCTCGGCGCTCAGCCTCCTGGGACAACCGCTCCCCATTATCCAGGTCCATGAGTGCCGACCAGTCATCGTCCAACTTCTTCAGAGCTACTTCCAGGTCAGCCGAAGCTTTATTGACTTTGTCAGCCTACTGGATAATTAGCCCCCTGTCGACCCGGGCAGCCTCAAGCTCAGACTCAAAGAAAGTTAACTTCCTCTGAAGCTCAAGGATCTGCTCCCGCGTGTCAGTAATCTCGCGGGAGGCAATCGCTTTCCGAGCCGTAACATCTTCACTCTCATGGCTCAATTGATCATATCGATCAGACAGAGAGCGGAGATCCTTCAGTATGGCCGGCCTGGTTTTATCCTGAGCAGCCCTCGCCTTCTCTATAGCAGTTGTGAGGGAGCCACGCTTCTGATCTATAGCAGCAGATAGATCAACCTGCCGTAGTACCTGAAGCTGGGCCACCAGCTGATCAGTCTCCAGCAATTTCGCCTCTAGAAGTGCAGCCACCCCTGTCCCACCAGGAAGGGCCTTAAGGATATCAATTTGACCCTGGGCGCATTGTCGGGCCAAGACGAAAGAGGTCCCTCTCTCTACAGCAGCGTCTATCCCCTTTTCAAGTGACGATAAAAGCTGTCGACCACGTCCTGTAATGCCTCGTCCAGGACCTCTGTAGAGGACGGCGTCAGAGGAAGCATGGTCGGCAGCATCGAAGGAGTGGTACTAGAACTTGCCACTAGGGGGGCAACTTTCGAGCAGAACGATGCACGGATAGCGGCTAACTCTTCCTCTGCCACCCGAAGAGCCTGGACACTTGGCAGGGCGGAGAGGTCGACTCTTAGGGCCGCCCGAGCAGAGGAAGACACAAGGACCATCGTCCCCTGCCCCGGTTGTCCCATCACCGGACTTGTCGAACTCGAGCCCGCAGGAGGCCCATCAAGACGAGCAGGAAGGAGAGGAGGTACGCTCCTTTCCGCCAGTGCCCCTTCGGCAGAGTCTGTCTCAACAATGTCCATCCTCGGCACTGGAGAGGCAGGACCTGCATGTCCATAATAATGATCAATCGACGTGACCCGAAGGATGTGATGATAGAGCAGATAGGCCTCATCGCAAGTTAAGATTCGGCTTATCTTACCAGAAGAGGAGCATGGAGGCTGCAGCTCGTTCACAGCTGGCAGGGTCTCCTCACCCGCGATCTCCAAATTAAATTCGGCCGGCTCCTCTGACCCAGCTACCTCGGAGGGAGAGGCAACTCGATCAGCATCATCTTAACAAAATTCAGCAATTTCAGGAGCAGGCTCACCGGAGCCCCCGTCATCCCGAGTCACGACCTCGGCAACTCGAGAGTCCTCTTTTTCTGATGCCTACAAGAGGGAAGGAAGATGATTAAAATCAAATCTAGAAGAAAGGAAGGACCGGTAGTAACTTATTTACCTCTGATGCGGGATCAACTTCTTTGCCTCTTTCCTTTATAGTTAGCCCGCGGTGTCTGGTCACAGCCAATTTCTGAGAGCGAGGAATGCCGCCGACAGGAGAAAGTTGCCTGCTACGCTTTTGTGCAGGGCCGGGTGCAACGGATGGCCGATCTACCACTATCTCATCTGGCAAAATAGGCGGCTGATCCGCCCCTACATCTGCCACCGGAAGGGAAGAGTCATCTTCATCATGCTCGTCGCCTTCGTCATCTACAGCAGCGGAGTCCGATTCTGGCACTTCGACTCTGTTCTTCCTCTTCCTTGTCTTGGCCCCCTGGGAACCCTCATCCAGGACGGTACCAACGATGAAACTGGTACCCGGGTTAAAACCGACAGGGGGCTTGTTCGCCATGACGTAGTACAGAGCCGCTATATACAAGATCTCTACCGACGCCTTGATGGCAGGAACTGAGAAAATGGTAAGGGTATGGAATATGTCATAGTAATGCCAGGCTCTGATGTCGTCAAGAAGGCTACCTTCAAAACCCAGACAAGAGCTGGGGCTGTCTAGAAAAAGCTGACTATATCCAAATTGTCGGGCGAACCTGCTAGGCAGATAAGGCTCCAGAAAGACAGTGTTACGGTTGCGATACACCAGATGAGCGGGGCGGATGTTACAATGCCACAGAAGCATCTGGCCATCCAGAAGTTGAGGGGCCCAATACCGTCGAGATGGACAGCCGCTATTTCCTCATCAGTAAAACGAGGGACAGATACAAAAATGTTGTACATGTCTGCCCTCGCCAGTGCCATCCGGCAAGCACGCATGGTCTCGAATTCCTAAGACTCATTACGATAGCGGAAGATAAAAGCGTCGTCATCAGTTACGCCGTCTTCAGAGCCTGGTCTCATCAAGGACGGATAATGCATCAACAGCCACCCCATCAGATAATGATAGGGCAGCTCAGTCCGTTCAAAATCTTTTGTCACATCGTGGGCAATAACCTTGGATGTGAAAGTACGAAAAACACGGTATATGCTGCACACCATGGTCGGAAGGAGAGCTAGCCAGACTCGCAAAACTAACTTCACAGCCGGAAGGATGAAATTGTGACTGATCCTCTCGATAGAACCTGCTCCTCCCAAGACTACACAATTTCGCAGCCATATCATCAAGAATCCTGCCAGGAGCGACTTCTCTGACAACTCTTGGGTATCCTGATAAAAATAACCAAAGGAGTCAATTTTACTCCCGAATCTGTCACTAGTGGTGGCCACCCTCTTAGCCGACGACACTAAGGCTTTAACCGCCTCCCGGAATTGAGGACGTCGGGAAGTAACTTGACCTGAGGCATCCGTCGTGAAGAGATAGCGCACCCAGTCCTTGGTATGAGGGGCATTCCCTTCCGAGCTGCTATCCTTTTTGGCTATTTGATTACAGGTGCTATAATGGCACAATATCTCTTGATAAAGAGCAACGAAGCCTGGATACCGTCTTTCCAACTCTTCGAACTCCTCATTCGTGGGAGTATACACCTCAAAAGCTTCGTCCCCCCAAGGAAGCTTGGAGACCGCATGCATTTCATGGAGCGCAAGCCCCATTTCCCCTACGGGTGTATAGAAGGTTCCCGTACGGCAGTTATACATCTCCAGTAGAGATATAAATAATCTCTTGTTTATAGGCAAGCCATAGCTGGTGCCCCGAATAGCATGGTAAAGACCAATCTCACACAGAAAGGCCACATACTTTGGCAAAATCCACATAGACAGATTGGTCCACGAGGGAATGAGATGTATCCAACTAGGAAGCATCAACCGACCAATGGGATAGGAGCCCTTCTGAGCAAGTTGGTTCATAAAAGTGTCGGCTGTAGAAAACATGAAATTGGGACCCGACACATTCAAGAAAGTACCCAGGGCTAATCCCATTACAGAACGACTGGTGTGTACCTTGCTCGCACACACTGACTTCTGGCTGTTGTTATAATAGATGTCTCCCACAAACATTCCACTTCAGGTAGGAGTTAAAGACTCTTCCATCTTTCGGTCCAGTGGAAGCATATTGAACCAAGATAAAGGAAAGTGACGCTCCATCTGGGGGTTGCGGATCACCATTCCGTTAGAAACAAAACTCCAGTTCTCTGACACCTCCAGAATCTGACTGTTCTTCATAGTCAAGGCGTCTCCAAAGAAGAACGCGGGCTTCAAGTATTCCCCTTCTAATTTCTCCGAGTTCATCATATAGTTAAGAAAATAGAAAGACTGGTTCTTGAGGGCATTCAATCTCGTCGAAGGCTTGTTACTCGAAAACTGGTCCGCCATATGCTGAACTATATGGTCGTACCTATAGCCCAGAGCAGCTTGGGCACTACCTACCAGGAGTTCTCCAGCAGCATTAACCGACAAATTCACTGAGAAGAAGACAGAAAAAGATAAGTTAAAAAGATGGACAAAAAGGAACTGATGGGTGCTTTCGAGCTTATGCGGCTCCAACTTAACGAAGTCTCATGCGGCTCAGGAGAACACTTATGCGGCTCCAACTTACTGAAGCCTCATGCGGCTCAAGCTCAGAAGAACATTCATACGGCTCCATTCATTGAAGGGTCATACGGCAGTGCTTTCATAGGGCCCTCAGGGATCGAATAAGTTCGTACGGACCACGTGACAGACAAATGTGTGCGAAGCTATGCGCCTCAGTGTAGCTTATGCGGCTTCGTTGGCGAAGCGCGTATGCGGCCACAGTAGCTATTCTTATGCGGCTCGCGGCTCGGCCATAGGACGAACATGCGGCTCACATGAAAATAAAGGCTCGTGCATAAAGCATGCAACGTAGCTATAGCAGTTAGGGTTATTTAAACCCACATAAAGTCCTTACCAGCAATAGGGGGATAGACGTCAGGGTGAGCTGCGGGCACGTCGGCCGGCTGAGGAGCGGCCACAGTCGAAGTAGAGGCAGTCTTCTTGACCTTCGCCGCCGCAGAAGACGAAGACGCCGCCTTCTTGTCCTTCGCCGCAACGGTCTTCTTGGGAGCCATTGGTGGTTGAAGAAGAGGATGACAATCAGGGTAGGGAAGGTTCGAAGTAAAGGAAAAAGTAAAGAAGTTTTCTCTCTTAAACTCCTCTTATTTATAGGAGGACAAGAGAGGGAGGGACACGTAGACTAATAACTACCTCAGAAAAGACGAAATCGACTCCTCGGATTACGTCCCCTCTTCCATAAAGAAGATTCACCCAGGGCATAAAATCTAAAAGATTTAATGAGCCAACCCTTGGGATTTCTCCTAAAGGTGGTACTAAAATGAATTTAAGGTAATTAAAGACACGCACACGTGGCAAGGAGCTATGCGGCCCAAAAGTCCCTGCGGCTGGTTGACTCAATGCGGACGAGACATCCATGCGGCCAGAACATCATATGCGGCTAGAAGAGTTTATACATGGCCATGCTTCTTATTCAAAGTATTTCAATTTTGCAAATTGAAAACTTTGAAGGGGGTCTTGTAGAAGCATGGAAAAGAATAAAGAAAGATCCATGCGGCCAGGGAGCCGCATGCGGCTCAGAGAGTTCATGCGGTTCAAGGATCCATGCGGCTCAAGCGTCTATGCGGCTCAAACAAGTTCTATGCGGCTCAGAGAGGAGCCACGTGGCCTGCAAACAGCTCTTCCGTTTGTCCTTTACTGCATTAAATGCCTTGACGGCTGACAGCTCTGACACATGACAGCCCTGACACAAAAATACAATTATGACTCCGTCATAATGGCAGACTTTAAAGAAATAAAGGAAATCTCTGACACAATCTCCCGAAATCCAGAAACCTTTATAAGGATTTGACACGTGGACAGTCGCATACGGCTCAAGTAGAGACCACCCCATGCGGCTCAAACGGAGGCTGCCCCATGCGGCTCACGAAGACTATCCCCATGCGGCTTACGAAGACTATCCCCATGCGGCTCACGAAGACTATCTTCATGCGGTTCATGAAGAAGGCACCTATCATGCGGTCACCTACACTCATGCGGCTCAGATCATTATCATGCGGTCTAAATGTTCAGGGGGGCCACTCTCAGACAGCCTTGACACGTGGCATGATAGCAGGGCACATGGCATCAAATTGATCGAAATTCCTCAACAAATCCCAATAAAATATTGGGATCAAATCAGATCATTTGCAAACAAGCAAATTAATGACACATGTCGAGAAATCTGAGGTTGGCATGACAAATCAGGAGGATTTATGTCAATCATCATTAATTACCCACAAAAGATTTGATGCAATCACATTTATTGCTCAAATCTCGTACATTCAAGATGAACGGCCCAGATCCAGTGATCTTTGGCCGCCGACTTTTAAGAATGGGCAGTCATTGCAAACCCTAATGATGCCCCCTACTCTTATAAATAGTAAGGTGCCATTTCCTTGCGAGAGACATACAGAGAGAGGAGATTCTCAGATAAAAAAAAGAGAGACAGAGAGCCAGAGAGCTAGAGAGAGAATATACGGAGCATGAAAGGAGAGCATTTCTTCAGCAATGCCAAGCAATTCTTCTACAGAGTCAAGGCTGCACCCGATCGTCCAGGGAGTAAGGCAGAGCTGCCGTCGCTTTCCCGAGCCTCTACCGTCACCTCCCAGAATCTAAAATAAACAATTATACTTAGATTGCTGTACCTAGGTTTTCGTCCCTAGGCTTTCTTTGTACAATCGAGTTTGTATTGTGAAGTAAAAGTCCAGTCCTCCGATAATTGTTCTGCTCTTTTATATTTCATGGCAAACAATGGTGTTTCTAGGATTAGGGGTTTCGGGTCTGCGGCCGTTGGCCGAGAGAGGGGGCTGGTGTGGGAGAAGAGGGTTTCGGGAAGGCATGATGGTGATATCGGGTGACAGGGAGTCAGAGAACGGCAGCGGGCGTAGGGTTAAATTTTATGTCGTCGTGTCGGGAGCTGTCCGACATGACGTGGATTATTGTACTGAAGCTGGAATAAGATTCACAGACACGATGCACGCTGGCTTGGGTTGGCACGGACACGATGCACGCACGTTGTGGAGAAATATTTGTGGAGGAGTAATGAATGATAGAGATTTATGGAGGAGTACCTTACTTTTTATAGGATATGGGAATTCCCAGTTGGATAAGGATTAGGAATATTTAAAATCCAATTTGGATAATTCAATTATTAAATTTAAATCAATTCAATCAATATAAATCTAAATTAAATTCTAATTTAAATCAAGGAATTCTAAACTTAAATTAAATATAAATTCTATCTTTAAATTTAAGCTGTTTAAATCAAATCCATAAAAATCTAATCAAAGATTTAAATTGCCACAAAATTTCAAAATATATTTTCTAAAAATACATATAATAATAATTTATTATTTAAAATAAACTAATAAAATATTTATGAAATATATGTATGCACGAAGAATTTTTATTTATTATTAATAACTGTTATAAACGAAAGACTTTTTATAAATAAAATAAATAAAATAATAACTTGGAAACTTTGGTAAGATAGCTAAAATAACTATTATATATATTATTTGAAACTATAAAAATAGGAAAAAATATTTTTCTAAAAACATGTACGCTCGCACATAATCGCACTCGTTGAGCAAATTCGAAAAACGAATTTCCGCGCACGACGTACAATAAAACTACGCGACGTACAATACTAAAAAATAATCATTACCAATTTATTAAAAAAATATAGTAAAAATTTAGGGGTTTTACAGTGTCGTAGCGTGCTTGACTTGAAAAGATTGATAGACGGATTACGTCGAACATGTTCAAAGAGATAGACTATGCGAAATGACTTGATAAACGAGTGATATTGATATGTCAAGGAATTGGTTGAAACGTGAGTTATCGTAGGATGGCTTTACTGAATGACTCAGACCCGTACAACGAATGTTGGGATGTGTATAGGGAATCGATGCTCGATGTTTAGAAATCGGAGTGATGCGAGCTTGGATAAAAAATCCCGTACTATCAATTTGGTTTGACCTTAGGATGGGGTCAGTGTTGATATTATTGTTTGGGAACTATGATTCCAATACTGATGGATGACCTTAGCCTAAAGACATAGCCTAGTGTTTAGGCAGACGTCCTAGTGCAAAGAGATAGGAATTGTGGAGACACCGCTCACGAGGCTCGGTTGACATGCATGTATATCAGGGACGCTTGAATAAGTGCACGATCCGACTCGAGTAGTGATGGCGGAATTAGCTATCACGAGACTTGGCTGAAATACATGTATTTTTGGGATGCCTAAAATATGTGCACGATCCAAACTAAGTGATACGTTGAATCAAGTGAGAATAGAAGAATAAAAAAGTGTCGAAGATTTTGAAATAGTGTTTCGAAGAAATGAAAAGGTGGAGTGTGATAGTTGATTTGAGATGAACCTGAATGTTGGTTGATTGGCTAGTATGCCATATGACTAAGTTAGTGGTAGGCGCGAGCGTGGCTCGGATTGAGGAAACATCTAAGTGAAGTTTGTGCGCGAGAGTCGTTGAATATCGAGTGATAAGTCAATGAGTAAGTACTCAGTTAGTTTCGAGGATGAAACTTTTTTTGAGTGGTGTATGATGTAGTGCCCCGTCCCGCTCAGTTAATCGGAGGAATCAAAACGCCAACAGCGTTCGGACTTAGCCTTGTAATGGCGACTCAAAGGCCCACTCGGTCGAGGCGACCCCTCGCTCAGGTGGGTGGCTTCGGTGAACTTGCCTCAGCTTGGCCTTCACACTAATAAAACAAAAGTTTTCAAATGCACTAGTAGGCTTGATAATAAAAGAGACGAATCCACATTGCTAAAAGAATAATCCCAAGTCGGGTCGAATTGAGTTAGAACATGAAAAAAGGTCCCACGGTCGGCTTAGAATCGTTGCAAGATGGCTTTGAAAATTGACACTCGGTCCTTCGTCCTGCGGCTTGGGAGAAGGAAAGTTGGTATTCGATACGAAACCATGAATTAGCCTAAGTCATAGGCGTTGCCCGCGTAAATGCTCGATAAAGCATGCACGCTTGCACGATGCAAGGCTTGGCATAGCCTTTGCTCGTCCCTCGGGTTAAGTTGTAGGCTTGAGTATGTTAGGCAAAGTTATGCCGGTCGACCTAAGTCATTCCAAGTGCTATCCTGCTCTTTTTGCGATTGTCAAGTTAAATAGTCCCACGATCCCAAGACCCATCATATAAGGTATGACTTGGGCAATAGCGTCGCGAAGAACACGAGTTGGTTTAAGGTACGAGCCACGGTTGGTTCAGTGGGAAGGCTATGCAGTAGCCGTTCCTTGAGTTCAAAGAATGTTAAGTCTAAGCGATGGCTAGTCGCCAAGAGGAAATATGTCGAGACTGTAGGTCAGTCGCCGAGGCAACCCTGGTTTGGGCTCTGCAAAAGAAGTATGAAAAGTGGAAGAAAGTAAAGGAAAGGAACTAAGTGACGATGATGAGGCCATGTAATTACGTTAAGTCTAGAAGTTAGCGTAGGTGCGTAACCATGGACAACTTGTCGATAAGGGCGATTGTTTCTTCGAGCGGCAACTCGGGGCAACGGGACCGACTCGGCCTAGGAAGAAACCGGTAATAGCCGAGTTGGGTAATAGACAATGGTAGTTCGGAGACTTGCATCAGAGATCGCTACATGCGGTGCAAGGATCCCATTTTCTAGGCTATATCCACAATGGCTAGTTAATACCAGTGACCATTCATATAGATGGGTCAGCACGGGCGGCAATCCGCGTGTGTGTCTTTGGATTGAGTCGCGTTGATGGTGTACACAGTTAGAACACAATGTCTGGGCCTAAGATTTGGCTACAACGAAGGCGACGTGCTTTGGCACGAGATGTGGCATCGAGTGTTAAGTCGTTGGCATAGAGTTGCATGAGTTAGACTTGAGCTGTTGCGAGTTAAGTCGAGAAGGGCCGTAGGGCAAGTTGGATGAAGTTACGTTGAGTTGTAGGGTACGACCTCGTTATATGAGGCACGACCACGCTATCATAACACAAGTATAGGTAAGTTAGTAAGTGGCGAGGCACTGCCTCAAAGAGGTAGCACGGTTACGTGGGAATTGGATACTATCGTGTAGTTGCATTTCTAATTATGGGCCAAAAAGTATGCACGACTTGATAGATTAACGTTGTTGGCACAAAAAGGGCCTAGAGGCAAGGCATGAGTTGACGTTGTTATTGCAAGCACGGGATGGTCTAGAGACACAAAATAGGCAAAGGCGTCAGTCCTAAAACTGATCCTAAGACAAGAGTAGAAAGACAATCAAAAGGGTTATGTTGCATAAAGTAAATGAACGTGTCGATTTTGTATGTGCAGGAATAGGTAGAAGCTCGTGGCGCGGAGCTCGCTTGGATGTGTCGAGGCATGGAGTTCCTTGGCGATTCGAAATGTGCGGTCGCATGGAGTCAAGACATATACGGGACATAATGTATGGACATCGCCTCTCCGAAGCATCCGCTGGTTCAAGACTTGTATTGAGAGATGAGAGAGAGAGAGAGAGAGAGCTGAGTGACTTGTAATGTGAGAAGAGTGAGCTTGAGTGACTTATAATCTTGGCCTTGCGCCCCATTGTAATCCTTGTTTCAATATAAATAAAATGCCTCTTTTAAATGACTTGTGTTTTGTTCTAAATTTTTGCTGGCATATTCAATGTCTCTGCTTGGGACTTCTGTGCGACGACTCCATCGCAGACACTGTAATCGGCCATTATGGAACCCGCCTTACACGAGCGCAATCTAGGCTCGTGCGACATCACGCCTTAGCGAGGACGATCGCTCCTATGGGAGCGGGGCTTGACAGTTGTCATGAAAGGAATATTCCTTTTAGTTGTACCGATTCCTTCAGTTAGTTAATTAGATTCTATTCATGACAAATGGAGAGGTTCAAACTTGAGATTTTGGCATGACCAAGACCTTACTATAAGAGATAGTTTCTAATTAGGGATTCAACCATTCATTCCATTTCACTCATTAGCCTTATTTTTTTTCTAAAGCTTCTTCTTTTCCAAGCAAATCCAACTTCCAATTCCTCTTATCCTCACCATCATGAAGGCTAGAGCATTTCAGAGCACAAGAAGATCCATAGGAGAGGAGCTTGCTAGGATATCGTTTTCAACTCATCCCTTCCATGTCTAAATTCAGAGTTCTCTAAATAAGGGACACACAAGTTGGGTAAATATCTATTCTTCACCAATTTCATGGGTAAGAACACACATTGAACCCATACTAACCTTTCCATAGGTGGATTTGACTTCCTAATGATAGATCTAGATATTAGAAGCTTTTAATTTGGTAGATCTAGGTATTTATCATGAATAGTATTGATTTCTATGCTCAATTTGTATTTGTTACGAATTTGTGACCACCAAGTATTCGATACGTGTCCCCAAATTTTTTGTGTCATTTTTGAGTTGAAATTGGGTGTATGTGTCCTAAATAGGATACATGGTGTTGTGTCATGGTATCTCATGATACGCATGGTTAGATTTAGGTGTATACATGTGTTTTTTTTGTCCAAAATTACCCAATTTCATCATAGTATTCATCCTCATTTTTAGCAATAATAGCAACTTAAAAATGCCATAATTGTAGTGTCCCGCTCCGCGAAGGCACAAGATAGACAAAGAGATCGGATTGCTGGCTCTGCAACAAAAGACGATTGATCTAGGTGAGTGGACGAAGACTTATTTTCTGATTTGCTCACGCCTAATAAAAATATAAGTTTTTGAAATAAATATTGTTACTAATAACAAGATGGTAACCATTGAGAATGCTAATACAACGATTATTATGCTTTTAAGAGAACACACATGTTGCTATGCTAAGAACAAGAAAAAAAATCTGCATGCTAAGAATAAGATTGTTGCCTGCTAAAGTAAGAGATACTCACATGTTCTAAATTAAAATGTTGTCAAAGGTAGAATGATATGCTAAATCTGCATAGAACTGATTATTATGTTTCAAAGAGATAAACAATTGCTTGTCCCTCAAAGATGGTCTGAATGTTAGTGTCATGACCCGCACCTAGAATTTGGACATGAATCGTGCGCACGCCCAGCCTACGCCGCAGTGTCGATGGGCGAACGCTGTAATTAGTATATGATGAACAACCACACAGTATGAATATACTATACTTGGGAGGCAACAACACATAACCAACAAAACTCAGCTCTAGATGAATGGAATAGAGAAAGATATATAAGTCGCAAAACCATGAAATAAATAAAATCCCAAAAGGTAACCAATCTCCAAAACTACATGTCTCAAAATGTCAAATAATCAAAATATCCACTAAACCCGGAGACAAATCCGGCCTCAAACTAAATCTAATTCTATATAAGCATTCGCAGCTGGGTCAAATGCTGCAAAATCCTCCTGAAAGGCAAATTCAGCCTCAACTATATCTCCCATGTACGGACCACACTGGTCAGGGCACCCGTCCTCATCACAATCACCTAAAATGTTTACCCAGTCAGGATGGAACGAGTATAATTCATTAAGTGCAGTTCCAAATATATGATAACGACTATAAGACAAGAGTTAGTCATAAAATATATGGCAATAGAGAGAACTATAACATGGCAATATGCTGAACAGTAGACAGAGAAATATATGAGAATATGCAAAAGTAAAATAAGAAAACCTAACAATCTAAGTGTGTCAAAGTACTCCTTTCAATGTGTGATCGTCTGGGACACTATACCATATGGTCTATATAGGATTTGTATCCTTACGGTCTAAATATCAATAAAATAAATACGGTCTACTGGTCTGATCACACACCTACTTGGTACTTCCCCGCCCTGACATGACATGTAGGAAATGTGGTAAGATATGAAAGAAAGTACATGATGTGGTATCTGTGTAACGAGCGTGTCGAGAATCAATGCATCATACAACTATCACTGAGATATAGTAGTTAACAATGTTAGAAACAAACAATAAATGTACTCGCCTGGAGTCCTGAGCTGCTGGTACGAGTCCGGTGTCAAACTCTAGTCCAAGTAACCTATTTTTAGAGTTTACAGTATCAATAAGGTAATAAAAGAAATTAGCAATCTATCTATTCTCTTGTTAGACTTCTAGACCATTTTCTATTTCTGTTTGTACCCTCGGTAGGTAGGCAGGCCATTCTGGTTACTCTTACCTAATGGATATGCTAATCTTATATTCATACTTGTGAAGTTTCTTGCAGCCCTTATTGTCTATTTATGTAACCCACCATATTTTTAATACTCTCAACCTTACCATATCTTAACTCTTGATACTTTCCTACATAGTTTCCATTTATAGGTTTTTTGTCATTGCTGTCTTGTTGGTATATGTTGGACTGGTATATGATACCATCATATGTGCACACAGCCCCAAATCTATATATATTTCCTACCACTGACTTCTAGGATATCCTTTTATAAATATATAGTATAACGCCCCAGTCCCAAAATACTTGGGGCTAAGTACGTGGACATGTCAGCTGCACACATACAAAGAATACTCCAATATATGGAAACCTCGTATGTATCCATAAGCTGTAAAATACAGTAAACCAAGACAACTAAATCTCATCCACCAAATAAGAGGATAATAATATAAATCAACTATAAAATTTGTCATTTATATATGTAGTTGGACGGAGACAAATCCACTATCAACTATTTTAAAAGAGAGAAATATACAAGGAAAGATAGATAAAAATGGCAAGACGAACCAAGAGCAATCCTCTTCGAAGAAATGGAGAAGAGCAGGATCTTGGCTAGAACACCTGCGAATATCACAAAAGCACACACCTGGAGAGATCACCAGGTCCTCATAGGGATATAATAAGATACAAGAAGAATATGCCATAATAAACTGAATATATAATATATCACAAACCACCTGTAAAATAAAATAGTCCCAATCGTAATAAGGTTCAATATCTCATCATCGAAACAGTGAACTACCCCTACACCAAACAAGGACAAGGGGTAGAACCCTATTTCGTGATGCGACATTGTCCCAGGCTACTAAAAGAACGGGGGTGGCATGACATTGACTACGGTTACCTAACCATTCTAATGTGTTTATGCAGTTAAGAACAAACCTTTCGTCGCATGAACCCCGACTATAAATAGGATCTGGTATAGTCCCCACTTGGGCACCAGTGACCTAAGCGCATGACGTTCAAAAACGACAGTAGCCAATCTGAGTGGATCATCTTACCCCAAGCGCATAATGTCCAAGAACGTCAGTGGCCAACATGAGGGGAATTAAGCATGCCCGTATCTCCAGCAGAGCTTCTGGGTTACAAGGGAATGTGTAATAGAAGCCCATACGACAAAAAAATATTTTTCCCTCCCTATGCACCTATCTAAGCCGCATCCGCGATCATGTACCTCTACTAACTGCTAAGTCTCCTAACATACCTCTATTAGCAGTTAGACCTAACGCATGCGCACGGGTGATCAGCCAACACGCAAGGACCTCTACATGCTAATCATCTCACACATACTCGTAGTACAACTGTGTCAAGGTATATGCAATACACTACAAATGGTAGTCCCTTAACTCTAAGTCCATATGCAATCAAAGGATATAATTAAAGTAAAGCTAATATCACTGAACAGACAGTAAATCATGAACTGTAATAATGGTACAGCTAAAAGGACTGGAAGTAAATGAATAGTAATATGTAATAAATAAAATGTAGACTAATTATAAACAATATAAATGGCAAGGTATCTTGCCTGAGGTTGTGTGCAAAAGGGTGACGTCCAATAGCTCGAACCGTCAGAATAGTACAACGATGAAAGCCAAATCCCGCATACTTCCTCGAATGCTGAAATAAACACCACGAACGTGTTTAGAATAAAAGATATGTCTAAAAAATGCCTGTCCAAAAGTCAAATGCTGGAACAGGGGCAAAATCGTAATTTCGGATCAAAACGATGTCTGTCGTTGGACCAACTTTACACCGAAAAGCGTGCCAATACCTATGGTCTCTAAAGTCATCAAACTACATGTATATGGGTCCGGTTTGAGAAGACGAACCCAACCGTCTGTCCAAAGTTGGATTTTGGTGGGCCGTGCACAATTTTGTCCGTTGGAGCGGGTCGCAGGCCCGCCAAATAGGCGTTCCGATCGACCTTCTCAGAATCAGACCAAACTTGGCATACAAGACCAAAAAAATGATACGGTCCTGCTGGCGTAAGTTTCTTCTTGATTTGACAAACGTGCACAAAGTAATTGGAAAATTACAAATAGGTCGATACGGTAAATTTTGACGGATACGCATCAAATTCGTCGTGCACACGCGACCAATTTGAATTTTATCAAAGCCCACACGTCCACGAAGTCGATACGCACCTTTCGATGCTTTCGGTTCGCGACCACGTCGCCCGATTTAGCAGAACGCACGCCGTATCGGAGAGGTTTTTCTATATTTCAATTTTTTGAAAAACATATTTTTCTTGACTTTTTAGATCGAATAAATGTCTATATAATAAATGAAAAACAAATCTACAAGAATGGTTTTGAAGCCCTATAAGTTCTCTAGGACTGTGTTTAACTGGGTTTTGAAAAGTCCTAATGGTTGGCTCTAAATCCGTCTTCAAATCTAGGATTTTGGGTATGTTTTTGTGCCTTATTTTGGACAGTTTATCGTCGACTTTGTGTCAAATTTATAGGCGAACGATGGCAGATACTCACAAACTATTTGAACAAAGTCAAAGATGGTTAGGTTAGGGACGCACCTGTGAAATCGGTTCGAAAAAAAAAGTGATTGTACGCGACGATACGTTGTCACGAAGTTGGGCCAAAAATGAATGCTACTGCTGCTGTTACTGCCTTCGCTACTCTGTTGCGGCGTCCTATTGCGGTTGCTCCGGGCGGTCTTGCGGTGCCGGCGGCCACCGCGGGGCGGCGCACGCGTGTGCACGAGGTCGGGGTCAGCGCGTGGCGGCTGGTGGTTTAGGGTTTTGGTAGAGTTCGTTTCCTTTCTTTCCTTTTTTTAACGTGTATTATAGGGGGGGTCGGGATTTCTCATATGGCTCGGGCTTGATTTCTACTATTCTCGCAAGGGAATAGTAGTGCCTGCCTTTTTTTTCCTACTGATTATATATATATATATATATATATATATATATATATATATATATATATATATATATATATATCGACACAATAATTAAATCAAAAAATTATTAAAAAAAATCCTAAAATTACCAAAATATTTCTAACCTATTCTAGTACAATTTTAGCATGGACTATACATATGTTTATACAACATATAGCCATTAACTGCAATTATTTTATTTTTATTTTTTTATTATAAACAAAATCACAAATTAAATGCAATATTGTTTAATATTTAAAAGAAGGAATAAAATTTCCTTAAAATTTTGAAACTAATATATATATATATATATATATATATATATATATATATATATATATATATATATATATATATATATATATATATATATATATATATATATATATATATATATATATATATATATATATATATATATATATATATATTATATATATATATATATATATATATATATATATATATATATAATATAATATAATAAATAAATAAATAAATAAATAAATAAATAAATAATAATAATATATATATATATATATATATATATATATATATATATATATATATATATATATATATATATATATATATATATATATATATATATATATATATATATATATATATATATATATATATATATATATTATTTTGTTCATAATTTCAAATAAGTAACCTTAATCTATGATTACCTCTATTGTAGCATTTTGCTAGCTACCAAATTATTAGCAAAATGTAAAATAATAAAAATCCAATAAATTATAAATAATATAAAAATACGTTTAATTAAAAATAAAATTATTAAAATTTTGGGGATTTTACATATAGGCTATGTAACCTACTGCTTCCTTGCACTAAAACTGTTCCATATATACTAGCCTATAGTCAATGTACTGCTACTACTACCCAGTATTTGGCTATCCCAGGTGATAGTGAGCATTCACCTATACATCTACAGGTTTAAAACCTATTCCCTAAACTGCTATGCCCTTTCTAGATTGCTACCTATTAACTAGAGTAGCATATTCCAGTTATGTATCCTCTAATAAGATATCCAATATACTTCCATTGGAGTCTGTATAATTTATATCCCTATACCTGAACCTAGGTACAGATGGACTTGTTTGTTGTCCTATCAGGTGATTAACAAATTTACACATCTATGTGAGGTTTTCCCCTTCCTTTAACTGGTGCTAACGGTACATTGGTGTAAACTGATACACTAAGACACCCTGATACAATAGTAAAACTGACACAAAGTAATCTGATACAACTTAATCCTATCTTAGCCTACCACTGATATATCCCAATACTAGACTTCTATGTGGGTACTCAATCCTTTACATGTCATGTTACTTGGCTCCTATACACCCTCATACTTGCACATATGCATCATGTGCAAGCACAGACATGCCCACAGTGCCTATTGACACCTATGCCTAATGTTCTGATTCTTCTTTTTATTTGGCAAGGACTGATACTTCCTGTACTTCTCGATAGTTATCTGGATAGGTTGCCATATCCTACTGTTCAACTCCTATGACCTATACTCAGGTATCAAAGCACCCCTAAGAGCATTGCTCTGTTGTACTGCTGACCAATTTCTGTTATATTAGTGTACTGACACCAAGTACCCCGATTCCCTATTGTCCTGCTGTTTCACAAGAACGCTTATACATACTGGGTACATGTCTTCCCAGGAACACCTATTCGAAGATGGGAACCCAGGGTTCTCTTGATTCTAAATTACTTTAATATTTGGTCCGAATACATAGGTAACTAAACCACACCGATACCTCGACCTATACCTGCCTACTATACAACTGTAGTTAATCCAACAAACACCTATATGATAGTAAGTTTGTACAGATGGCTATTTTTTATTTGAATGCTCAACCCTGTATCCTAGTTTAACTCAACTGTTCCTAGCCAAACTCTGGTACATACAAGAGTTACACCAAGTTCGATACTCCCTATCCTTTCTGAACATACATGTAACATCTACATGGATTAGTACTTTATTGGCACACGAGTATAGGGTAAACTCCTCTATACTCGACTGAACAAACTCTCCCCTTCACCCTGCTCATAGGCCTGGCTATCACCAGATCTCAATAGGCATCTATGTGTATTCACATATTCTGAGGCTTTTTCCTATTTTCTATCCCTACCTGCACACATCTTTAATTATACCCACACATCATACACCTATTGCATTTGTAAATCCTCTATTTGCTAGAGTATCATATCCTAATCTATAGTGTTGTGCAGTATCATCTTAGCCCTCTGTCTAAGATGTGTCTAGATATACAAATAGTTTAGAGTCTAAATTTCCTTTATGATAAAATTACAAACAGTTCATAGCCTATAATTCGTACTGATCAAGGAATCAAAATGTCTTACTTACCTACTATAGAAGGCTCTACTGAGGATCACATCATGGAGGATGGCACAAGAACTGTCACGGGGACCATAATTTCGAAGGAGAATAGGCTTCGTAGGGTTTGTTGAGGAAAAAGTGGGAGAACTTGGTCGATCCCTCTTATATAGAGAGGTTAGGGATATGCCTCAACTTTGAATGGGATTAGGGAAATCGAATTTTGAATTCGATTGAGGGTTATCTTTAGTAGTCGACTCTCTCATAAACGGCCAGCAACAACACTTAAATTTTTGGAGTTTTGCAC
Organism: Iris pallida; assembly: GCA_029216955.1. NCBI lineage: Eukaryota > Viridiplantae > Streptophyta > Magnoliopsida > Asparagales > Iridaceae > Iris > Iris pallida. The sequence continues at coordinate 5,159,427 of JANAVB010017198.1, forward strand.
AAAACCCTTTCATTGGTTTGGCTTTACATAGACCCTTTCCCTTGCCCATTTAACTGAATAAATATTTATATACTCATTTTATCAAGAAATAAATTCCTAGAAAGTAAGACAAGTATTGTTTCGAGGGTTTACAAATCTACCTCTCTTAGAAAAAATTTGTCCTCGAAATTTGAGATAGGCACAAGATAGAAATATACCTCATGGCTCGAAAAGGAAAGGGTAACGCTTGCACATCTTATCCTCTCTCTCCCATGTGGATTCGTCCGGGGAGTGATGTCTCCACGCGACACGAACCAAGGAAATCGTCTGATTCTGCAACACCTTCTCTCTGTGGTCCAAAATTTCCACAGTCTGCTCCGAATAGCTAAGGCTCGGTTCCACCTCGATCTTCGAGTGATCTAACACATGGTTGGGGTCTGCCACGTATTGTCTCAACTGTGACACATATGTAGAAGCATGAAAATACCGACCGCATAGGTGTTATGCGGCCTGGTTGATTCAGGCCGCAGAAAGAAGGCTCCTATATCAACTCTGCGGTCAAGTTGATTCGGGCCGCAGAAGGAAGGCTCCTATGACCACTCTGTGGTCAAGTTGATTCGGGCAACAGAAGGAAGGCTCCTATGTCAACTCTGTGGACTAGCTGATCCAGACCGCAGAAGGGAAGCTCCTATGACAATTCTACGGTCAAGTTGATTCGGGCCGCAGAAGGAAGGCTCCTATGACAACTCTGTGGTCAAGTTGATTCGGGCCACAGAAGGAAGGCTCCTATGTCAACTCTGTGGACTAGCTGATCCAGACCGCAGAAGGGAAGCTCCTATGACAATTCTACGGTTAAGTTGATTTGGGCCACAGAAGGAAGGCTCCTATGTCAACTCTGGGGACTAGCTGATCCGGGCCACAGAAGGAAGGCTCCTATGACAACTCTGCGGCCAAGTTAATTAGAGTCGCAGAAGGAAGGCCCCTGAGACCACTACGCGGCCAAGATGAAGCAGGGATGTCCGGCGGCCAAGGGAGACTGCGACCTACTTTTGAGCCGTATGAGCCTTATGCGGTCCAAAATTCTTCAGACTCCCTCAACAGATTTCGTGGTAGGACACATGGCGAATTGACAAAGTCTTGAACCACCCAGATATGTTACAACAAAAAAAATCTCGACAGACACCTAGCTAGCCGATGAAGACCGGGTCTTGGTGCACTGTTATGGCCACGTGGCAACTTGACCACTTATGCTGCCCAAAATATGCCTCATCCAGAAGCATCTATAAATAGCAGGGTAGCACACCCATGCAAAGGGCTGACAATTTTTTCAAGAGCAAAGACTGCGTCTGATAGTCTAATGAGTAAGGCAGAGTTCCTACACTTCTCCCGAGCCTCCACCGTTACCCCCAGAATCAAAATTAAACAATTGTATTTAGATTGTTTCCTAGGATTTTTTTTAGGCTCTCTTTTGTACTTGCGAGTTTGCAATCAAATCCAGTTCCTCTGTGGTTCTTGTTTTGATAATTAATGGCAAACACGATGACGACTCTGCTGGGGATTTCTTTCTCCACTGGTGAGAAATTGGTGATACAATCCGACACATCCAAGCTCGGCTCTACGCAGCAGATGCTTGTTGTTCGCTTTGACCAATAAGCATTCGAGGAAATGCTATCCGATGGGAGCACCAGCCAGCACAGAAGCAAGCCAACCCAAAAAGATCCCGTAGGATACGGAGGCCCAAGACCACTGCCCCTCGCCAGGCTCTGGAAGGAACTTCTTTCACCACTCAAGGCGACGACCAAAGCTCCCATGCGGTCTCATTTCGAACCGCAGAGGACCCCGCTGTCCCCGAATCCGGCAGAGAAAAACACTATGATGCTGGACTATCAGGGGCACAAGGGAAATCCATACGGTCAAAGAAGAGACCGTATAAGAGCGACGACCACAGGTAGGCGGCCTATACGGCAACCAATCTTGGCCGCAGACAGGGTACCCCATTTGGCCCCAACAGAAGCTCCGTCTTCGATCGCATCTCATACAGATCAGACCCCATGCGGCCCACAAAGAATATTGAAGATTCCAACTTGGACTCTTCCTACTATGCATATTTGGGTGCTAAGTCGAAGAAGTCTAGGGCAGTGCGGGCTCAACAAGCCCAGCCAACTGTCTAATCTGCTGACCGTCAGCGGGAACCGTTAGTCGTTACACGGGCCCCTGATAGAAAGTTGTACAAGATCTCCCACGTCCAACCCTCGACGGTAAATGGACAGGGTACATCCCAAGAGTCTCCCTACAATGATCTAGAGCAAGTGCTTTTACTAGACTCAGATCAGGGAGCAAACATGATACCTACGCACCCGTGTGCCCGGGATACCCCGGCCCATAGAACGGATGCAAAGGTAGATTAATCTGCTCTCGACTTACGAGAGGTGCTCATCCACAAATGTAAGAAGAGAGAGACGACCTTGGCATGTTGTGAGCCCTCTCTAGGACATCACTATACCCAAGTCGTCATCAACTGCTGCTGCAATAAGTCGGCAGCACCTAAAGACCGACAGTCCGTCTTCCAGCGACTGCACCAGCCAGCACCTGTCCGACGACAACTCGGGAAAGAAGTGCAAATATTGGGAGACGAGGAATTTCCTTTCGACTCCTGTAATTCGACTCGGAAGGTTCCTGTCGGCAAGGGAGGAAAGAAGACAAGCTCCTTTAGCTCGGCAACCTTAGCCTGCATGGCAAAGAAACTCTCATCTGGAGGATTGCCGTCCACGACCACGAAGGGTGTCTACCTAGGAACTCATTCAAGAAAGAAGCTTCCAACACTCGGGGGTTCATCCTCGATGTCCCTGGGGGCAAACAAAGCCGGGGGTGGTAGTCTCCTGAACGTATGCAACAACACGGTATTCCAAGAGGATGCGCAGGGGGTAGCGATCCACTAGAATTATGCAACAGACTTGGACATCCCCGAGGGTGACCGCCTTCGCCAAGATGATGCAGCTTCCTGCACAGGGGTAGCACCCCTTCCGAGTTCGAGGATGAGGACATTCCGACGTTCCCCGACGATTTCTCTGTACGAGGGTGCGACACAGAAAGCACATCCTCTACGGTCCCTTCCATCTCCCACGTACGGACATTATTTATGGCAGGAGATGATCATAAAGGTCCTATGATCGACAATGTCTAGAAGCGCTTAAAGCCATGATCCTAACCTTAGTTAAGTCAGTAGACGAGATCAAGACTGCCTTACCGACTCAACCAGCAAGGACACCTAGACAAACAAGTTTGGGCCCCGCAGTCAATGCGGACTCAAACACGACTGCTCCTCCTCTGGGTGACAATCCTCCTGGAATATCCACTCCCTCAACTGTAGATGAGGCCAGGGAGGCAAGAAGAGAAGTTCATGAGCTTCGAGCAATGTTCAATGTCCGAGATTCCTTTCGGGACCTCAGAATACGACAGCCATATCCTGTTGCATGGAGAGACGTTCCTTTTCCTCCGTGGTACAAACCGTTTCATATCGATTCATATGACGGAAAGACCTCTGCTAGCCGGTACATGACTTATTTTGAGGTCACAACCGACCACTTGCCGCATAATGATGCCATCCTCATACGACTATTTGTCGGAGCATTGGAGGGAATCGCGTTCGACTGGTACCACAATCTCCTGGACAACTGCATCCATTCCTTTGATGGCTTCAAACATATGTTCCTGGAAAGGTTCTACGAAGTAGAGCATGATGTGATAATGTCGTCTCTTATGGACGTCATTCAGGGAGAAAGGGAGCTAACGAGAAACTACATCGAGCGGTTTTGCCAAACCGCGATGAGATTGCCCCAAGGCAATCCGAAAAGCTCCTTGATTGAAATCTGCCAAAAGAAGTTGCTCCCTATAATCAGCCTCTGAATGAGTGAAGATCAATTCAGGGATTGGACGACTTTCATTATAAGCGCTACAAATACGGAGGCAAAGTTAAAGAAGGCTCGCCAACTAGGATTACACATCCCAGATGGAGAGAACAAGGGGAAACGTCCTGGTACCACCTCCAATAACAATAATAGTGGCGGCACCACCAATAACCGGGACACCAAAGGCAAATAGGCCATGGTCGCTGGTACAACCAAAAAGCCTAAACAAAAGCAAACAGAAGTTTCGAAGCCCAAGGAGATGACATACTCTTTTGAAGATAGCTAAGTCAAGCCTATCTTCGACATGCTCTTGAAGGCGGGTAGGATCCGACTCCGTGATGTAGAGCACGAGCCTCGAACGACAGAGATCGAGGATCCAAAGTATTGTCACTTCCACCGCTATGTCCACTACCCACACAGGAGTGCTTAACATTAAAGCGGTGCATCCAGAACCTCATCAACTCCAATGCTCTGTCGCTAGATTTCGAAGAGGTTACTGTGGCTGCAAACATAGTATCCGTTCAGTTCGACGACTTCTGTCCAACAAAAATTCAAGACGGGGTAGTACCCGTTCTACAGACAACGATGGAGGTTACTAACCTTCTACCTGTCCGGGACCAGACGACTGGATTGGTGCCTCTCACCACGTCACGAGGACAGGTCTTGTGGGTCCACCCGGACTTAGTGCCCAAAGTTACCCAGGCGGTACCATCCTCAAATAGCAAAAAGAAGGACGGAAAGTCCAGATCCTGCCACACAATCTCGTCCGAAGCTGAGGAGGCGGCGGTCGTTGTTACCCGATCTGGAGCACAATTCCAGCCCACTCTGGGTAACTCAGTCGAGGACCCTCAGCCAACAACGCTGCTTGCTACTGATGTTCCGGGACCATCTCAGCCTCCACTGGCAGACAAATCCAAGCCGAAGGAAACCTGCTTCGATAGGCCGTTCCATAAGGACGTACCTCAGGGGCTGAAGAGACCTTACAACTTTGACATTCTAGCACAACTGGCTAATATGCTAGCAAATTTATCGTTATATGAGCTCCTAAGGCTCTCCAAGGATATTCGTGTCACATTGAGAGAAGCACTCCAGAATGCTGACGCCTACTTAGCTCAGGTCAAGCCTACAGGGGAAGACTCGTCAGTAAATCTCTGGGGCAGCAATTGTACAGATGCAATGCCCAATATCGTATTTATCCCATAGGACATATTAATCAAAACCAACTTGCATGATCACCCTTTGTACTATACTGGATACATAGGCGACATCAAGGTGGATCGGATACACATCGATCCTTGCTCGTCAATAAGCATCATCCCGAAAAGCTTGCTTCAACTCTTGGGTATCCTTATGCACCAGCTAGTATCGACCAACACTGCCATTAGTGGTTTTAACTCAGGAAGAAGCTATCCCCTGGAAAAGATTCGCTTGAAATGTCAGATCGGCGACCTGAAGACGGAGGTTACCTGCTACGTCATAGACGCAGATACGTCCTACAATATTCTCTTGGACCGTCCATGGATACATGACTATATGATCGTGCCATCCACGCTCCACCAGTGCTTCAAGTATGTCAGTAAGTACGGCTTTGTAAAGACGAAATTCGTCGACATCGATCCCTTCAAAGGGGTTGAGTCTTACTATTCGTCTGAGGCTTGTCTATATAATAAATCTAAACAGCACACAGTTAATGTGGGGACAAAAAATGAACCTGAGGCCACAACAGTGTCAGAGAAACCTCTGAAAATCTATCTCCAGGCCCGTAAACCAAGCAAAGTCGCACCCCTTGTCGTAATTTTGCATAAGGAAGCGCTCGGTTCCCTCGCTCCAACTGCGCAGTTGGAACTGATGGACATCCGACTCCCGAGGTCTAACCAGGAGCCAAAACTCATCGTAGAGCCGATGGTGATCTGATTGCCAAAATCTAATCAAAGGCGAACGAAAGATACAAGGTCCTCTGTGGAGCCGATGGTAATCCGATTGACGAAATCCAATCAAAGGCGAACGGAAGATGCAAGGTCCTCTGTCGAGCCGATGGTTATCCGCCTCCCAAGACGAGTCGACAGCCAAGTATTGATCCGAGACCATCAGACAAGCCGATGCCACGAGCGGAACCCTTGGTGGTCAAGCTGCCCAGGACATCGCCCCAGTCTTTGGTCACGCAGGGGGTAGCTGAAGAGGAGGCTGAACTGACAAAATATCTGGTTGCACATGTTGATAGTCCCTCTGCTGATGATGTAATTCCTCTAGGCAAGATACCTTATTTCATCAATAAATGGTTGCCGTTGAACTATCCAGAGCACAATAAGCTTAATATGATGTACGCTATGGAGCAAGGTCTGGACATTAACCTGCACACACAGGTGACAACCATCTATATCGCGAACCAACTTACTCCCATTAGAGGTGCCTACTTCCTAGTCTAAGGCAGAAGAAAAGGCGACCACACAATCATCTTCGGCAGAAAAGAAGATCCTCAACCCTTCATGCCAGAAGAGTTCGATCTCGAACCCGACACTGGAAGATTGTCGCTCTACCTATATAGTTCTTGAGCCAAGTACTTCATGCAAAAGCAGGGGTATGACATGGAGACTACCCCAGGCCTGAACTACGGCAACGGTCGGCGATCGCCTCTGCTGGAACGCTTGGTGGTCAAGCTGTCCAGGACATCGCCCCAGCCTTTGGTCATGTAGGGGGTAGCTGAAGAGAAGGCTGAACTAACAAAATATTTGGTTGTACATGTTGATAGTCCCTCTGCCGATGATGTAATTCCTCTAGACAAGATACCTTATTTCATCAATAAAAGGTTGCCATTGAACTATCATGAGCACAATAAGCTTAATCTGATATATGCTATGAAGCACTGTCTGGACATTAACCTGCACACACAGGTGACAACCGTCTATACCGCGAACCGACTTACTCCCATTAGAGGTGCCTACTTCCTAGTCTCAGGAAAAAGAAAAGGCGATCACACAATCATCTTCGGCCGAAAAGAAGGTCCTCAACCTTTCATGCCGGAAGAGTTCGATCTCGAACCCGACACTGGAAGATTGCCGCTCTACCTATATAGTTCCCAAGCCAAGTACTTCATGCAAAAGTAGGGGTACGATATGGAGACTACCCCAGGCCTGAACTACGGCAACGGCCTCGGGATTATTACAGCAAGTCCAGACACGGTCTAGGTTATATTATACCAGCAACAACTCCCAAGAGCTCCGATGAGGAATGCGAGTAGCATTCTCACTCATCCGAATCAACCACTTACGATTTCGTTGATAGCATTGGGGATATATTCAGGCAGACATTGTCTATCAATATGGCATCCGCTGACATTCGGAAAGAAGACGAAGATCTACCCGAATTCTTTAAATTGGAGCCATGGGTCCAACAGCTGAATGCACAATGGAAGAAGCGCTTTGAACAACGAGACCCTTCCACTGAAGATAAGGTCATGCAAGTTGACCTCGACGACAAATCATACTCAAAGCCAATCTTCATCAGTAAAAGCCTGAAGGACGACGAGCGGGAGTCGCTGTTACAACTCGTCAGAGAATATATCGACATCTTCACCTAGAGCTATGAAGACATGCCAGGGCTAAACCCCGAGATCGCACTTCATAAGCTCAATATTCATCCAGATACAAAACCAGTCCAGACATCATAAATTCCATCAAAACTGAAGTAAACAAGCTTATAGCTAGCGGCTTCATTCGAGAGGAACAACACCCAGACTGGGTAGGTAATATAGTACCCGTCATTAAGAAGAAAGGGAAGGTCCAAATTTGTATCGAATTTCGCAACCTGAATGCGGCATGGCCTAAGGATAAAATCATGATATTTACTTTTGATTCTGGGGAACTGGATTCATGATGTTTACTTTTGAATTCATGATGTTTACTTTTGAATTCATGATGTCCTAAGATCCGAATTTGCATCGTGTTTGCCATTAATTATCAAAACAAGAACTACAGAGGAACTGGATTTGATTGCAAACTTTGCAAGTACAAAAGAGAGCCTAGAAAGAAATTATAGAAAACAATCTAAGTACTATTGTTTTACTTTTGATTCTGGAGGGTGACGATGGAGGCTCGGGAGAAGTGTAGAAACTCTACCTTATTTCTTGGACTATCAGACGCAGTCTTTGCTCTTGAAAAAATTGCAAGCCTTTTGCATGGGTGTGCTACCCTGCTATTTATAGATGCTTCTGGATGAGGCATACTTTGGGCAACATAAGTAGTCAAGTAGCCACGTGGCCGTAACAGTGCACCAAGACCCGGTCTTCAGTGGCTAGCTAGGTGTCTGTTGAGATTTTTTGTTGCAACATATCTGGGTGGTTCAAGACTTTGTCAATTTGCCACGTGTCCCACCACAAAATCTGTTGAGGGAGTATGGAGAATTTTGGACCGCATAAGGCTCATGCGGCTCGAAAGTAGGTCACAGTCTCCCTTGGCTGTAGGACATCCCTGCTTCATCTTGGCCGCATAGTGGTCTCAGGGGCCATCCTTCTGCAACTCGAATTAACTTGGCCGCAGAGTTGACATAGGAGCCTTCCTTCTGCGGTCCGAATCAACTTGACCGTAGAGTTGTCATGGGAGCTTTCCTTCTGCGGCCTGGATCAGCTAGTCCGCAGAGTTAACATAAGAGCCTTCCTTCTGCAGCCCGAATAAACTTGACCGTAGAGTTGTCCAAAATTACCCAATTTTGTCATAGTATTCATCCTCGTTTTTAGCAATAATAGCAACTTAAAAATGCCATAATTGTAGTGTCCCGCTCCGCGAAGGCACAAGATAGACAAAGAGATCGAATTGCTGGCTCTGCAACAAAAGACGATTGATCTAGGTGAGTGGACGAAGACTTATATTCTGATTTGCTCACGCCTAATAAAAATATAAGTTTTTGAAATAAATATTGTTACTAATAACAAGATGGTAACCATTGAGAATGCTAATACAACGATTATTATGCTTTTAAGAGAACACACATGTTGCTATGCTAAGAACAAGAAAAAAAATCTGCATGCTATGAATAAGATTGTTGCCTGCTAAAGTAAGAGATACTCACATGTTCTAAATTAATATGTTGTCAAAGGTAGAATGATATGCAAAATCTGCATAGAACTGATTATTATGTTTTAAAGAGATAAACAATTGCTTGTCCCTCAAAGATGGTCTGAATGTTAGTGTCATGACCCGCACCTAGAATTTGGGCATGAATCGTGCGCACGCCCAGCCTATGCCGCAGTAACGACGAGCGAACGCTGTAATTAGTATATGATGAACAACCACACAGTATGAATATACTATACTTGGGAGGCAACAACACATAACCAATAAAACTCAGCTCTAGATGAATGGAATAGAGAAAGATATATAAGTCGCAAAACCATGAAATAAATAAAATCCCAAAAGGTAACCAATCTCCAAAACTATATGTCTCAAAATGTCAAATAATCAAAATATCCACTAAACTCGGAGACACATCCGGCCTCAAACTAAATCTAATTCTATATAAGCATTCGCAGCTGGGTCAGATGCTGCGAAATCCTCCTGAAAGGCAAAGTCAGCCTCAACTATCTCTCCCATGTACGGACCACACTGGTCAGGGCACCCGTCCTCATCATAATCACCTAAAATGTTTACCCAGTCAGGATGGAACGAGTATAATTCATTAAGTGCAGTTCCAAATATATGATAACGACTATAAGACAAGAGTTAGTCATAAAATACATGGCAATAGAGAGAACTATAACATGGCAATATGCTGAACAGTAGACAGAGAAATATATGAGAATATGCAAGAGTAAAACAAGGAAACCTAACAATCTAAGTGTGTAGAAGTACTCCTTTCAATGTGTGATCGTCTGGGACACTATACCATATGGTCTACATAGGATTTGTATCCTTACGGTCTAAATATCAATAAAATAAATACGGTCTACTAGTCTGATCACACACCTACTTGGTACTTCTCCACCCTGACATAACATGTAGGAAATGTGGCAAGATATGAAAGAAAGTACATGATGTGATATCTGTGTAACGAGCGTGTCGAGAATCAATGCATCATACAACTATCACTGAGATATAGTAGTTAACAATGTTAGAAACAAACAATAAATGTACTCGCCTGGAGTCCTGAGTTGCTGGTACGAGTCCGGTGTCAAACTCTAGTCCAAGTAACCTATTTTTAGAGTTTACAGTATCAATAAGGTAATAAAAGAAATTAGCAATCTATCTATTCTCTTGTTAGACTTCTAGACCATTTTCTATTTCTGTTTGTACCCTAGGTAGGTAGGCAGGCCATTCTGGTTACTCTTACCTAATGGATATGCTAATCTTATATTCATACTTGTGAAGTTTCTTGCAGCCCTTATTGTCTATTTATGTAACCCACCATATTTTTAATACTCTCAACCTTACCATATCTTAACTCTTGATACTTTTCTACCTAGTTTCCATTTATAGGTTTTTTGTCATTGCTGCCTTGTTGGTATATGTAGGACTGGTATATGATACCATCACATGTGCACACAGCCCCAAATCCATATATATTCCCTACCACTGACTTCTAGGATGTCCCTTTATAAATATATAGTATAACGCCCCAATCCCAAAATACTTGGGACTAAGTACGTGGACATGTCAGCTGCACACATATAAAGAATACTCCAATATATAGAAACCTCGTATGTATCCATAAGCTATAAAATGCAGTAAACCAAGACAACTAAATCTCATCCACCAAATAAGAGAATAATAATATAAATCAACTATAAAATTTGTCATTTATATATGTAGTTGGGCGGAGACAAATCCACTATCAACTATTTTAAAAGAGAGAAATATACAAGGAAAGATAGATAAAAATGGCAAGACGAACCAAGAGCAATCCTCTTCGAAGAAATGGAGAAGAGCAAGATCTTGGCTAGAACACCTGCGAATATCACAGACTGGAGAGCCATGTCCTCAGAGGGATATAACAAGATACAAGAAGAACATGCCATAATAAACTGAATATATAATATGTCACAAACCACCAGTAAAATAAAATAGTCCCAATCGTAATAAGGTTCAATATCTCATCATCAAAACAGTGAACTACCCCTACACCAAACAAGGACAAGGGGTAGAACCCTATTTCGTGATGCGACATTGTCCCAGGCTACTAAAGGAACGGGGGTGGCATGACATTGACTACGGTTACCTAACCATTCTAATGTGTTTATGCAGTTAAGAACAAACCTTTCGTCGTATGAACCCCGACTATAAATAGGATCTGGTATAGTCCCCACTTGGGCACCAGTGACATAAGCGCATGACGTTCAAAAATGACAGTGGCCAATCTGACGCATAACGTCCAAGAACGTCAGTGGCCAACATGAGGGGAATTAAGCATACCCGTATCTCTAGCAGAGCTTCCGGATTACAAGAGAATGTGTAATAGAAGCCCATACGACAAGAAAATATTCTTCCCTCCCTATACACCTATCTAAGCCGCATCCGCGACCATGTACCTCTACTAACTGCTAAGTCTTCTAACATACCTCTATTAGCAGTTAGACCTAACGCATGCGTACGAGTGATCAGCCAACACGCAAGGACCTCTACATGCTACTCATCTCACACATACTCGTGGTATAACTGTGTCGAGGTATATGAAATACACTACAAATGGTAGTCCCTTAACTCTAAGTCCATATGCAATCAAATGATATAATTAAAGTAAAGCTAATATCACTGAACAGACAGTAAATCATGAACTGTAATAATGGTACAGCTAAAAGGACTGGAAGTAAATGAACAGTGATATGCAATAAATATAATGCAGACTAATTATAAACAATATAATGGCAAGGTATTTTGCCTGAGGTTGTGTGCAAAAGGGCGACTACCAATAGCTCGAACCATCAGAATAGTACAACGATGAAAGCCAAATCCCGCATACTTCCTCGGATGCTGAAATAAACACCACGAACATGTTTAAAATAAAAGATATGTCTAGAAAATGCCTATCCAAAAGTCAAATACTGGAACAGGGGCAAAATCATAATTTTGGGTCAAAACGATGTCTGTCGTTGGACCAGTTTTACACCGAAAAGCATGCCAATACCTACGATCTCTAAAGTCGTCAAACTACACGTATATGGGTCCGGTTTGAGAAGACGAACCCAACCGTATGTCCAAAGTTGGATTTTGGCGGGCCGTGCACAATTTTGTCCGTTGGAGCGGGTCGCGGGCCCGCCAAATAGGCGTTCCGATCGACCTTCTCAGAATCAGACCAAACTTGGCATACAAGTCCAAAAAATGATACGGTCCTGCTGGCGTAAGTTTCTTCTTGATTTGACAAACGTGCACAAAGTAATTAAAAAATTACAAATAGGTCGATACGGTAAATTTTGACGGATACGCATCAAATTCATCATGCACACGCGACCAATTTGAATTTTATCAAAGCCCACACGTCCACGAAGTCGATACGCACCTTTTTGATGCTTTCGGTTCGCGACCACGTCGCCCGATTTAGCAGAACGCACGCCGTATCGGAGAGGTTTTTCTATATTTCAATTTTTTGAAAAACATATTTTTCCTAATTTTTTAGATCGAATAAATGTCTATATAATAAATGAAAAACAAATCTACGAGAATGGTTTTGAAGCCCTATAAGTTCTCTAGGACTGTGTTTAACTGGGTTTTGAAAAGTCCTAATGGTCGGCTCTAAATCCGTCTTCAAATCTGGGGTTTTGGGTATGTTTTTGTGCCCTATTTTGGACAGTTTATCGTCGACTTTGTGTCAAATTTACAGGCGAACAATGGCAGATACTCACAAACTATTTGAACAAAGTCAAAGATGGTTAGGTTAGGGACGCACCTGTGAAATCGGTTCGAAAAAAAGTGATTGTATGCGACGATACGTTGTCACGAAGTTGGGCCAAAAATAAATGCTACTACTGCTGTTACTGCCTTCGCTACTCTGTTGCGGCGTCCTACTGCGGTTGCTCCGGGCGGTCTTGCGGTGCCGGCGGCCACCGCGATGCGGCGCGCGCGTGTGCACGAGGTCGGGGTCAGCGCGTGGCGGCTGGTGGTTTAGGGTTTTGGTAGAGTTCGTTTCCTTTCTTTCCTTTTTTTTTAACGTGTATTATAGGGGGGTCGGGATTCCTCATATGGCTTGGGTTTGATTTCTACTGTTCTCGCAAGGGAACAGTAGTGCCTGCCTTTTTTTTTCCTACTGATTATATATATATATATATATATATATATATATATATATATATATATATATATATATATATATATATATATATATATATATATATATATATATATATATATATCGACACAATAATTAAATCAAAAAAATTATTAAAAAAAATCCTAAAATTACCAAAATATTTCTAACCTATTCTAGTACAATTTTAGCATGGACTATACATATGTTTATACAACATATAGCCATTAACTGCTATTATTTTATTTTTATTTTTTTATTATAAACAAAATCACAAATTAAATGCAATATTGTTTAATATTTAAAAAAAGGAATAAAATTTCCTTAAAATTTCAAAACTAATATATATATATATATATATATATATATATATATATATATATATATATATATATATATATATATATATATATAAAATATATAAAATATATATATATATATATATATATATATATATATTATTTCGTTCATAATTTCAAATAAGTAACCTTAATCTATGATTACCTCTATTGTAGCATTTTGCTAGCTACCAAATTATTAGCAAAATGTAAAATAATAAAAATCCAATAAATTACAAATATTGTAAAAATACGTTTAATTAAAAATAAAATTATTAAAATTTTGGGGATTTTACATATAGGCTATGTAACCTACTGCTTCCTTGCACTAAAACTGTTCCATATATACTAGCCTATAGTTAATGTACTGCTACTACTACCCAGTATTTGGCTATCCCAGGTGATAGTGAGCATTCACCTATACATCTACAGGTTTAAAACCTATTCCCTAAACTGCTATGCCCTTTCTAGATTGCTACCTATTAACTAGAGTAGCATATTCCAGTTATGTATCCTCCAATAAGATATCCAATATACTTCCATTGGAATCTGTATAATTTATATCCCTATACCTGAACCTAGGTACAGATGGACTTGTCTGTTGTCCTATTAGGGGATTAACAAAGTTACACATCTATGTGAGGTTTTTCCCTCCCTTTAACTGGTGCTAACGGTACATTGGTGTAAACTGATACACTAAGACACCCTGATACAATAGTAAAACTGACACAAAGTAATCTGATACAACTTAATCCTATCTTAGCCTACCACTGATACATCCTAATACTAGACTTCTATGTGGGTACTCAATCCTTTACATGTCATGTTACTTGGCTCCTATACACCCTCATACTTGCACATATGCATCATGTGCAAGCACAGACATGCCCACAGTCCCTATTGATACCCATGCCTAATGTTCTGATTCTTCTTTTTATTTGGCAAGGACTGATACTTCCTGTACTTCTCGATAGTTATCTGGATAGGTTGCCATATCCTACTGTTCAACTCCTATGACCTATACTCAGGTATCAAAGCACCCCTAAGAGCATTGCTCTGTTGTACTGCTGACCAATTTCTGTTACATTAGTGTAACTGACACCAAGTACCCCCGATTCCCTATTGTCCTGCTGTTTCACAAGAACGCTTATACATACTGGGTACATGTCTTCCCAGGAACACCTATTCGAAGATGGAAACCCAGGGTTCCCTTGATTCTAAATTACTTTAATATTTGGTCCGAATACATAGGTAACTAAACCACACCGATACCTCGACCTGTACCTGCCTACTATACAACTGTAGTTAATCCAACAAACGCCTATATGATAGTAAGTTTGTACAGATGGCTATTTTTTATTTGAATGCTCAACCCTGTATCCTAGTTTAACTCAACTGTTCCTAGCCAAACTCTGGTACATACAAGAGTTACACCAAGTTCGATACTCCCTATCCTTTCTGAACATACAGGTAACATCTACATGGATTAGTACTTTATTGGCACACGAGTATAGGGTAAACTCCTCTATACTCGACTGAACAAACTCTCCCCTTCACCCTGCTTATAGGCCTGGCTATCACCAGATCTCAATAGGCATCTATGTGTATTCACATATTTTGAGGCTTTTTCCTATTTTCTATTCCTACCTGCACACATCTTTAGTTATACCCACACATCATACACCTATTGCATTTGTAAATCCACTGTTTGCTAGAGTATCATATCCTAATCTATAGTGTTGTGCAGTATCATCTTAGCCCTTTGTCTAAGATGTATCTAGATATACAAATAGTTTAGAGTCTAAATTTCCTTTATGATAAAATTATATACAGTTCATAGCCTATAATTCGTATTGATCAAGGAATCAAAATGTCTTACTTACCAACTATAGGAGGCTCTACTGAGGATCACAACGTGGAGGATGGCACAAGAACTGTCATGGGGACCACAATTTCGAAGGAGAATAGGCTTCGTAGGGTTTGTTGAGGAAAAAGTGGGAGAACTTGGTCGATCCCTCTTATATAGAGAGGTTAGGGATATACCTCAACTTTGAATGGGATTAGGGAAATCAAATTTTGAATTCGATTGAGGGTTATCTTTAGTAGTCGACTCTCTCATAAACGGCCAGCAACAACACTTAAATTTTTGGAGTTTTGCACAAAACCCTTTCATTGGTTTGGCTTTACATAGACCCTTTCCTTTGCCCTTTTAACTGAATAAATATTTATATACTCATTTTATCAAGAAATAAATTCCTAGAAAGTAAGACAAGTATTGTTTCGAGGGTTTACAAATCTACCTCTCTTAGAAAAATTTTGTCCTCGAAATTTGAGATAGGCACAAGATAGAAATATACCTCATGGCTCGAAAAGGAAAGGGTAACGCTTGCACATCTTATCCTCTCTCTCCCATGTGGATTCGTCCGGGGAGTGATGTGTCCACGCGACACGAACCAAGGAAATCGTCTGATTCTGCAACACCTTCTCTCTGTGGTCCAAAATTTCTATAGTCTGCTCCGAATAGCTAAGGCTCGGTCCCACCTCGATCTTCGAGTGATCTAACACATGGTTGGGGTCTGCCACGTATTGTCTCAACTGTGACACGTATGTAGAAGCATGAAAATACCGACCGCATATGCGTTATACGGCCTGGTTGATTCAGGCCGCAGAAAGAAGGCTCCTATATCAACTCTGCGGTCAAGTTGATTCGGGCCGCAGAAGGAAGGCTCCTATGTCAACTCTGTAGACTAGCTGATCTAGGCCCGCAGAAGGAAGGCTCTTATGACAACTCTGTGGTCAAGTTGATTCGGGCCACAGAAGGAAGGCTCCTATGTCAACTCTGTGGACTAGCTGATCCAGACCGCAGTAGGGAAGCTCCTATGACAACTCTACGATCAAGTTAATTCGGGCCGCAGAAGGAAGGCTCCTATGTCAACTCTGTGGACTAGCTGATCCGGGCCACAGAAGGAAGGCTCCTATGACAACTCTGCGGTCAAGTTAATTAGAGTCGCAGAAGGAAGGCCCCTGAGACCACTATGCGGCCAAGATGAACTAGGGATGTCCGACGGCCAAGGGAGACTGCGACCTACTTTCGAGCCGTATGAGCCTTATGCGGTCCAAAATTCTCCAGACTCCCTCAACAGATTTCGTGGTAGGACACATGGCGAATTGACAAAGTCTTGAACCACCCAGATATGTTACAACAAAAAAAAAATCTCGACAGACACCTATAGCTGGCCGATGAAGACCGGGTCTTGGTGCACTGTTATGGCCACGTGGCTACTTGACCACTTATGCTGCCCAAAATATGCCTCATCCAGAAGCATCTATAAATAGCAGGGTAGCACACCCATGCAAAGGGCTGGCAATTTTTTCAAGAGCAAAGACTGCGTCTGATAGTCCAATGAGTAAGGCAGAGTTTCTACACTTCTCCCGAGCCTCCACCGTTACCCCCAAAATCAAAATTAAACAATTGTATTTAGATTGTTTCCTAGGATTTCTTTTTAGGCTCTCTTTTGTACTTGCGAGTTTGCAATCAAATCCAGTTCCTCTGTAGTTCTTGTTTTGATAATTAATGGCAAACACGATGACGACTGCTGGGGACTTCTTTCTCCACTGGTAAGAAATTGGTGATGCAATCCGACACATCCAAGCTCGGCTCTACGCAGCAGATGGTTGTTGTTCGCTTTGACCAATAAGCATTCGAGGAAATGCTATCCGATGGGAGCACCAGTCCAGCACAGAAGCAAGCAAACCCAAAAAGATCCCGTAGGATACGGAGGCCCAAGAGCACTGCCCCTCGCCAGGCTCTAGAAGGAACTCATTTCACCACTCAAGGCGACGACCAAAGCTCCCATGCGACCTCACTTCGAACCGCAGAGGACCCCGCTGTCCGCGAATCCGGCTGAGAAAAACACTACGATGCTGGACTATCGGGGGCATAAGGGAAATCCATACGGTCAAAGAAGAGACCGTATAAGAGCGACGACCACAGGCAGGCGGCCTATACGGCAACCAATCTTGGCCGCAGACAGGGTGCCCCATTTGGCCCCAACAGAAATTTCGTCTTCGATCGCATCTCATACGGATCAGACCCCATACGGCCCACAAAGAATATTGAAGATTCCAACTTGGACTCTTCCTACTATGCACATTTGGGTGCTAAGTCGAAGAAGTCTAGGGCAGTGCGGGCTCAACAAGCCCAGCCAACTGTCCAATCTGCTGACCATCAGCGGGTACCGTTAGTCGTTACACGGGCCCCTGATGGAAAGTTATACAAGATCTCCCACGTCCAGCCCTCGACGGTAAATAGACATGGTACATCCCAAGAGTCTCCCCACAATGATCTAGAGCAAGTACTTTTACTAGCCTCAGATCAGGGAGCAAACATGATACCTACGCACCCGTGTGCCCGGGATACCCCGGCCCATAGAACGGATGCAAAGGTAGATTAATCTGCTCTTGACTTACGAGAGGTGCTCATCCACAAATGTAAGAAGAGAGTGTGAGCACCCTAAATTTCGGGTTGATTTTTATTTATTTTTATTTATTTTCTGATTGATTTTAATTTCAATAAATATTTTATTCTGTTGTTTATCTTTAAGTGTACTTTCCTGTGCCATTGGTATTTGGAATGTCAGGGATGTTCAACTCTGGAAATCTTCTTCATGAGTTTTGGAGTGGACAGGATTACCTTCATGATGGTATATAGTGTCCCATCCAAACTTGTTCCCTTGTGCTCTTTTTGCTTCGCTGAACTTCGGGTCGATTTAGACCATTTGATTATTATTTATTTCCCCACTCTTTTCCTTGATCATTTTAGCACGTTACCATGACTTTTAATTTGGGAGCGCAAGACCAGTCAGTTTCTTGAAACCAACTTCTTATGCTTGATCTACTCGAGACGCTCGTCACCCATGACCTTCGTGTCCCACTCAGACATGTCATTTTGTGCTTCATTTGATCCGTACAACTTTCCTGACACGTGACCTGATTTTATTTCACTACACGGCGTTACATTCATCTTCCAATTTGATTTGTGGGTCCCCTGTCGACCAAAATCTGTCAGCCCCAACTATGGACATGGCCCACATTGAGCCTACTACCCGTCCGCCACTTCTGTCCCATTTATTGGAATCCTCATGTGCTACTTATTTACCCATGATCATCAACGTCTAATTTTAATTCGATTTTGCTCAATGTTTGATTTTGATCCAATCCGGCTACACCGAGTCCAGTCCAGCTTTGTGTTACCCTTCATCGTGACACCCTCATATTTTTTTGCCCAAAAATATTAATTATTCTTTCTACCTA
Organism: Iris pallida; assembly: GCA_029216955.1. Taxonomy (NCBI): domain Eukaryota; kingdom Viridiplantae; phylum Streptophyta; class Magnoliopsida; order Asparagales; family Iridaceae; genus Iris; species Iris pallida. The sequence goes on from JANAVB010017198.1 coordinate 5,178,193, forward strand.
TTTCTAATGTTTATTGGAAATTTCTATTGAATTAAATCTCCATTGGAATGACCAATTTTCCAATATAAATCCTAGCCATAGGATCTCTCCATTTAATCCTATCCATCCATTTTTCCCCTACAATAATTTTTCTTACTCCCATAAGCCCGCCGACCCTAACCCCAAGAGAGCAACTTTTCTCTCTTTCTTCCCTCTCGCATGTAATTAATTACTATCCTCTCTCTCTCTCCTTTCTTTTCCTTCATGCAACAACAACAAAAACAACATCACAGCAGCACTCCATGTAAACCCAATCCACCCCGACCACCTCCTCTACTCGACCATCCTCTGGCCGGCCTCCGCCGTGCCGTCGGCCGTCGACCTCCACCCGACCACCCACCAACACCTCTCCTCCTCCACTCCAATACACCCGACCACCATCAACTCCATGGCCGTACCACCTCCAAACCATCACAGCAGCGCGCCACCACTCCTTCTCCGCCTCCGCGCTGCCGTGCGTCGGAGCTTGGCCGCCCCGACGTGCCCTCGTCGGCCATGCCTGGCCGCGCGCAGCCCCGTACGCGCCACTGGCAGCACAACAGCAGCTCGACGCCAGGCGCACGCGCGAACGAGCGTGGCCGCCGCCGCCATCGGCCGCCGTGGCCCCCGACAACCACCCCCATAGGTGCGTCCCACTCTGGCAAGAAGTTCCCTGATGGCCACCGTCCTCCGGGACGTGCCGTCGAGGCGATTCGTGCGTTTTGCACGACGTCCCGTCGTGACGCGCGCGAAATCGAGTTCATTTTGGCGCTCCGTCGCAGGGACTTCGCACACATTTTCCCAGAGATCCGACCGTTGGATCGGCGATTTCTTTGCTCTGTCACAATCTTGGTATATCCACCTTCATTCCTGTCAATTTTCGTCCGTTAATTTTATCGTTTGATACATCAAAACCGGCCACCAAGTTGACCGTTTAAATTGTATTAAATTTGGACAGTTTTGCGGGGCCAACTTCGTCAGCTTGTATCTCCTCCACCGTAGCTCTGTTTGGCATGCTACCAGTTCCTGTGTGAAGCTGGTATAACCCTATTACTATGCCTCCAGTTTCGTTTCATTATGAGCTTGTTTGATTGGTTGAATTCGACGCCAAAGTTGGCCGTCCGAATTCGTAATTTCCAACTTATAAAATTTCATGTTTGAACACGGGACTCCAGATTTCATTTCTGACACCACCATTAGACTTGTGGCGTCGTTCTGGCATATTTTCATATAAAATTTGTTAGATTTGGAGAACGTGGGCCCTGACACATTTTTCGGTGCAAAGTGGGTCCCATATTCTGGGTCAACGGGACTTTTTGATGCCGGCTCATCGGAATCCAATTCCGGATATACCGTTGAGTTTGTATCGTCATTCTGGACTCGTTGACATATAATTTACTAGGTTTTGGTGGACATTGGATCGGACAGGCATTTCGGTGCAAGTCGGATACCAATATCCAGGTCAATGGGTCATTTTGAGATCGGCTCATCGGAATCCAATTTCGGAGATATCGTTGAGTTCGTATCATCATTCTGGACTCGTTGACAGGTAGTTTGCTGAGTTTTGAGAACTTTGGCTCCGGCACGCATTTTCGTGCAAATCGGAATTCCAAGTTCTGGTCAACGGACCAAATTGAGATCGGGTCAACGGAATCCAATTCTGGAGATACCGTTGGGTTCGTATCGTCATTCTGGTTTCGTGGACATATAATTTGTTATATTTTATAGACTTGTTTTCTTGCACATTTTTCGGTGCAAAACGGCTCCGACACGGACACCGTTTTGACCCGAAATTACCTTTTTACCCTTGTGTCCAAATTGGACCGATGGATAGGCTATCCTAGCTAATTTGACCATTCTGGACACGTTGGCGATGTTTATTTCATCGTCCAACAATGTTTGTTGATAGTTTCTCTGAGTTTAGCCTCTTTATAATTAATTAATAATTAATTCATATAATGATTCGTATTTCGGGATTAGTACAACGAAACTGAGATCAGTCAATTCCAGTGATCTCACATCGCTGAAATTGACAAGTTGGACACGTGGATCACTATAATAAGATTATCAACCTTACCGATAATCTTCTTATCTCGATTTGCATGTCGTAAGTTTCGACGTACAAATAACGAAGTACACTTTATATTAGACTAGAATTAACCCTGTTGACCAGAGTTGACCAGTTGACCCAAAGTCAACTGTAAGTCAACACTTGACCTAGTTTGACTAGATTATTGACCGGAGTTGACCTAGAGTTATTTTGACTTAGAAGAACCTAGAATAATGTAGATTGATTTTAGAGATTCTTTTATTACAACTTGAACCCCTTGTAACCTGTGTTGCTTTAAATAGGACTCTGTGGCTTCAGTCGGACCCCCTATACTTATCAGCTGTTCAGGTTATCAGGCGAGTACATTCTCTGATCATTTCATATCCTGCTTAGAATTATTTCCTGCAGTAGATTACTTTACTTGTACTGTCACGATGGTCACACGGATTGGTACTATATGGATCCTTTCTTGAGATATTATTCTTAGGAAGCATCGGGTACTACATGTTCTGTGCGTTTCACTTACATGGCGTATCACTATGCTTCTTGGTTCATTTGATCACTTGTGACATGCACCCTCATGATCACAGAGTCTCTTGAATCTTACACTGTTGGGTAACCCCCAGAATCCCCATTTATGGGACATCCATGTATCACCCTTCGGGGGCCGTGCTTGGAATCATATAACATAACCTGGCTGGATCCTTGTGTATTGATTGGGGGTACGGGGGAGTAGAATTGGATATGTGAATAATACACCAGTAGTATCTTATCAGAATCATTCCTTAGTGTCTTATCAGAATCATCCCAGGCCATTTACATGTCTATATTGTACTCTGAATCACTAGTCACTGTTAGTCCCTATTTATAGTAGATATTTTTATTACAGCTCTCTCTCTGTTTACATACAGCATTTCTTTCAGTACCTGTATCTTACTTTAGTGCATGATTATATTTTCTAACCTGCTATGAACTGTTGAGATGTATTGTGCTCGCTCCTGTCCTGACTGGACCTGTTGATAAATTTTACAGATAGTCTGGGATTGCCTGCTAGCCTAGAGGAGACACATTAGAGGTTGTTTAGATGGTATTTCTTCTGTCGGGAGTTGTATTTACTTTGTGGATTACTGTATTTGAGTTTTGATATGTATTTCTGGGTTTTTGTATCTTAGACACTTAGACTTCTATCTCCTGTATCTCTTTTGGATTTCATGTTTTATCTATCCTTATCATGCTCTACCTTAGATGTGATTGAGATTGTATCTGCTATGTCACCCCCATTCGGGGAGTATAAACTGCTTAGCATTATATGTTAGATGTTGTGACCTAGGACAACGTTCTACCGCCGACACTGCGGCGTAGGCTGGGCGTCGTTACGTTATCGTACCCTAACAGTGGGTGCGGGTCGTGACAGAGAGAGACGACCTTGGCATGCTGTGAGCCCTCTCTAGGACATCACTGTACCTAAGTCGTCATCAACTGCTACTGCAATAAGTCGGCAGGACCTAAAGACCGACAGTCCATCTTCCAGCGACTGCACCAGCCAGCACCTGTCCGACGACAACTCGGAAAAGAAGTACAAATGTTGGGAGACGAGGAATTTCTTTTCGCCTCCTGTAATTCGACTCGGAAGGTTCCTGTCGGCAAGGAAGGAAAGAAGACAAGCTCCTTTAGCTCGGCAACCTCAGCCTGCATGGCAAGGAAACTCTCATCTGGAGGATTGCCGTCCACGACCACGAAGGGTGTCTACCTAGGCACACATTCAAGAAAGAAGCTTCCAATACTCGGGGGTTCATCCTCGATGTCCCTGGGGGCAAACAAAGCCGGGGGTGGTAGTCCCCTGAACGTATGCAAAAACCCGGTATTCCAAGAGGATGTGCAGGGGGTAGCGATCCACTAGAATTATGCAACAGACTTGGACGTCCCCGAGGGTGACCGCCTTCGCCAAGACGATGCAGCTTCCTGCACAGGGGTAGCACCCCTTCCGAGTTCGAGGATGAGGACATTCCGACGTTCCCCGACGATTTCTCTGTACGAGGGTACGATACGGAAAGCACATCCTCTACGGTCCCTTCCGTCTCTCTCCACGTGCGGACAGTATTTATGGCAGGAGATGATCATAAAGGGCCTATGATCGACAACGCCTAGAAGCGCTTAAAGCCATGATCCTAACCTTAGTTAAGTCAGTAGACGAGATCAAGACTGCCTTGCCGACTCAACCAGCAAGGACACCTGGACAAACAAGTTTGGGCCCCGCAGTCAACGCGGACTCAAACACGACTGCTCCTCCTCTGGGTGACAATCCTCCTAGAATATCTACTCCCTCAACTGTAGATGAGGCCAAGGAGGCAAGAAGAGAAGTTCATGAACTTCGAGCAATGTTCAATGCCCGAAATTCCTCCCGGGACCTCAGAATACGGCAGCCATATCCCGTTGCATGGAGAGACGTTCCTTTTCCTCCGTGGTACAAACCGTTTCATATCGATTCATATGACGGGAAGACCTCTGCTAGCCGGTACATGAATTATTTTGAGGTCACAACCGACCACTTGCCGCATAATGATGCCATCCTCACACGACTATTTGTCGGAGCATTGGAGGGAATCGCGTTCGACTGGTACTGCAATCTCCTGGACAACTGCATCCATTCCTTTGATGGCTTCAAACATATGTTCCTGGAAAGGTTCTATGAAGTAGGGCATGATGTGATAATGTCGTCTCTTATGGACGTCATTCAGGGAGAAAGGGAGCTAACGAGAAACTACATCGAGCGGTTTTGCCAAACCGCGATGAGATTGCCCCAAGGCAATCCGAAAAGCTCCTTGATTGAAATCTGCCAAAAGAAGTTGCTCCCTGCAATCAGCCTCTGGATGAGTGAAGATCAATTCAGGGATTGGACGACTTTTATTATAAGTGCTACAAATACGGAGGCAAAGTTAAAGAAGGCTCGCCAACTAGGATTACACATCCCAGATGGAGAGGACAAGGGAAAACGTCCTGGTACCACCTTCAATAACAACAATAGTGGCGGCACCACCAATAACCGGGATACCAAAGGCAAATAAGCCATGGTCGCTGGTACAACCAAAAAGCCTAAACAAAAGCAAACAGAAGTTTCGAAGCCCAAGGAGATAACATACTCTTTTGAAGATAGCTAAGTCAAGCCTATCTTTGACATGCTCCTGAAGGCGGGTAGGATCCGACTCCGTGATGTAGAGCACGAGCCTCGAACGACAGAGATCGAGGATCCAAAGTATTGTCACTTCCACCGCTATGTCCACTACCCACACAAGAGTGCTTCACATTAAAGCGGTGCATCCAGAACCTCATCAACTCTAATGCTCTGTCGCTAGATTTTGAAGAGGTTACTGTGGCTGCAAACATAGTATCCGTTCAGTTCGACGACTTCCCTCTAACAAAAACTCAAGACGGGGTAGTACCCGTTCCACAGACAACGATGGAGGTTACTAACCTTTCACCTGTCCGGGACCAGACGACTGGATTGGTGCCTCTCACCACGTCACGAGGACAGGTCTTGTGGGTCCACCCAGACTTAGTGCCCAAAGTTACCCAGGCGGTACCATCCTCAAATAGTAAAAAAAAGGACGGGAAGTCCAGATCCTGCCACACAATCTCGTCCGAAGCTGAGGAGGCGGCGGTCGTTGTTACCCGGTCTGGCGCACAATTCCAGTCCACTCTGGGTAATTCAGTCGAGGACCCTCAGCCGACAACGCTGCTTGCTACTGATGTTCCGGGACCATCTCAGCCTCCACTGGCAGACAAATCCAAGCCGAAGGAAACCTGCTTCGACAGGCCGTTCCGTAAGGACGTACCTCAGGGGCTGAAGAGACCTTACAACTTTGATATTCTAGCACAACTGGCTAATATGCTAGCAAAGTTGTCATTATATGAGCTCCTAAGGCTCTCCAAGGATATTCATGTCGCATTGAGAGAAGCACTCTAGAATGCTGACGCCTACTTAGCTCAGGTCAAGCCTACAGGGGAAGACTCTTCAGCAAATCTCTAGGGCAGCAATTGCACAGATGCAATGCCCAACATCGTATTTACCCCATAGGACATGTTAATTAAAACCAACTTGCATGATCGCCCTTTGTACTATACTGGATACATAGGCGACATCAAGGTGGATCGGATACACATCGATCCTGGCTCGTCAATAAGCATCATCCTGAAAAGCTTGCTTCAACTCCTGGGTATCCTTATGCACCGGCTAGTATCGACCAACACTGCCATTAGTGGTTTTAACTCAGGAAGAAGCTATCTCCAGGAAAAGATTCGCTTGAAATGTCAGATCGGCGACCTGAAGACAGAGGTTACCTGCTACGTCATAGACGCAGATACGTCCTACAATATTCTCTTGGACCGTCCATGGATACATGACTATATGATCGTGCCTTCCACGCTCCACCAGTGCTTCAAATATGTCAGTAAGCACGGCTTCGTAAAGACAGAATTCGCCGACATCGATCCCTTCAAAGGGGTTGAGTCTTACTATTCGTCTGAGGCTTGTCTATATAATAAATCTAAACAGCACATAGTTAATGTGGGGACACAAAATGAACCTGAGGCCACAACAGGGTCAGAAGAACCTCTGAAAATTGTCTCCAGGCCCGTAAACCAAGCAAAGTCGTACCCCTTGTCGCAACTTTGCATAAGGAAGCGCTCGGTTCCCTCGCCCCAACTGCACAGTTGGAACTGATGGACATCTGACTCCCGAGGTCTAACCAGGAGCCAAAACTCGTCGTGGAGCCGATAGTGTTCCGATTGTCGAATCCAATCAAAGGCGAACGAAAGATACAAGGTCCTCTGTGGAGCCGATGGTAATCCGATTGACGAAATCCAATCAAAGACGAATGAAAGATGCAAGGTCCTCTGTCGAGCCGATAGTTATCTGCCTCCTAAGACGAGTCGACAGCCAAGTATTGATCCGAGACCATCAGACAAGCCGATGCCACGAGCGGAACCCTTGGTGGTCAAGCTGCCCAGGACATCGCCCCAGTCTTTGGTCATGCAGGGGGTAGCTGAAGAGGAGGTTGAACTGACAAAATATCTGGTTGCACATGTTGATAGTCCCTCTGTCGATGATGTAATTCCTCTAGACAAGATACCTTATTTCATCAATAAAAGGTTGCCGTTGAACTATCCTGAGCACAATAAGCTTAATATGATGTATGCTATGGAGCAAGGTCTGGACATTAACCTACACACACAGGTGACAACCGTCTATACCGCGAACCGACTTACTCCCATTATAGGTGCCTACTTCCTAGTCTAAGGCAGAAGAAAAGGCGACCACACAATCATCTTCGGTAGAAAAGAAGATCCTCAACCCTTCATGCCAGAAGAGTTCGATCTCGAACCTGACACTGGAAGATTGTCGCTCTACCTATATAGTTCCCGAGCCAAGTACTTCATGCAAAAGCAGGGGTACGACATGGAGACTACCCCAGGACTGAACTACGATAACGGTCGGCGATCGCCTCTGCTGGAACGCTTGGTGGTCAAGCTGTCCAGGACATCGCCCCAGCCTTTGGTCATGTAGGGGGTAGCTGAAGAGGAGGCTGAACTGACAAAATATTTGGTTGTACATGTTGATAGTCCCTCTGTCGATGATGTAATTCCTCTAGACAAGATACCTTATTTCATTAATAAAAGGTTGCCATTGAACTATCCTGAGCACAATAAGCTTAATCTGATATATGCTATGAAGCACTGTCTGGATATTAACCTGCACACACAGGTGACAACCGTCTATACCGCGAACCGACTTACTCCTATTAGAGGTGCCTACTTCCTAGTCTCAGGCAAAAGAAAAGGCGATCACACAATCATCTTCGGCCGAAAAGAAGGTCCTCAACCTTTCATGCCGGAAGAGTTCGATCTCGAACCCGACACTGGAAGATTGCCGCTCTACCTATATAGTTCCCGAGCCAAGTACTTCATGCAAAAGTAGGGGTACGATATGGAGACTACCCCAGGCCTGAACTACGGCAACGGCCTCGGGATTATTACAGCAAGTCCAGACACGGTCTAGGTTATGTTAGACCAGCAACAACGCCCAAGAGCTCCGATGAGGAATGCGAGTAGCATTCTCACTCATCCGAATCACCCACTTACGATTTCGATGATAGCATTGGGGATATATTCAGGCAGACATTGTCTATCAATATGGCATCCGCTGACATTCGAAAAGAAGACGAAGATCTACACGAATTCCTTAAATTGGAGCCATGGGTCCAACAGCTGGATGCACAATGGGAGAAGCGCTTTGAACAACGAGACCCTTCCACTGAAGATGAGGTCATGCAAGTTGACCTCGACGACAAATCCTACTCAAAGCCAATCTTCATCAGTAAAAGGCTGAAGGACGACGAGCGGGAGTCGCTGTTACAACTTGTCAGAGAATATATCGACATCTTCACCTAGAGCTATGAAGACATGCCAGGGCTAAACCTCGAGATCGCACTTCATAAGCTCAATATTCATCCAGATACAAAACCAGTCAAACAACAGTAACAACGATTTCGTCCAGACATCATAAATTCCATCGAAACTGAAGTAAACAAGCTTATAGCTAGCGGCTTCATTCGCGAGGAACAACACCCAGACTGGGTAGGTAATATAGTACCCGTCATCAAGAAGAATGGGAAGATCCAAATTTGTATCGAATTTCGTAACCTGAATACGGCATGTCCTAAGGATAAATTCATGATGTTTACTTTTGATTCTGGGGAACTGGATTCATAATGTTTACTTTTGAATTCATGATGTTTACTTTTGAATTCGTGATGTCCTAAGATCCGAATTTGCATCATGTTTGCCATTAATTATCAAAACAAGTACTACAGAGGAACTGGATTTGATTGCAAACTTTGCAAGTACAAAAGAGAGCCTAGAAAGAAATCATAGGAAAAAGTACAATTATTTTACTTTTGATTCTAGGGGGTGACGATGGAGGCTCGGAAGAAGTGTAGAAACTCTATCTTATTTCTTGGACTATCAGACGCAGTCTTTGCTCTTGAGAAAATTGCAAGCCTTTTGCATGGGTGTGCTACCCTGCTATTTATAGATGCTTCTGGATGAGGCATACTTTGGGCGACATAAGTAGTCAAGTAGCCACGTGGCCGTAACAGTGCACCAAGACCCGGTCTTCAGTGGCCAGCTAGGTGTCTATTGAGATTTTTTGTTGCAACATATCTGGGTGGTTCAAGACGTTGTCAATTTGCCACGTGTCCCACCACGAAATCTGTTGAGGGAGTATGGAGAATTTTGGACCGCATAAGGCTCATGCGGCTCGAAAGTAGGTCACAGTCTCCCTTGGCTGTAGGACATCCCTGCTTCATCTTGGCCGCATAGTAGTCTCAGGGGCCATCCTTCTGCAACTCGAATTAACTTGGCCGCAGAGTTGACATAGGAGCCTTCCTTCTGCGGTCCGAATCAACTTGACCGTAGAGTTGTCATGGGAGCTTTCCTTCTGCGGCCTGGATCAGCTAGTCCGCAGAGTTGACATAAGAGCCTTCCTTCTGCAGCCCGGATAAACTTGACCGTAGAGTTGTCATAGGAGCCTTCCATCCGCGGCCTGAATCAACTAGGCCGCATAACGCCTATGCGGTCGGTATTTTCATGCTTCTACAATACCCCTTTCAAAATTTTCAAATTACAAATTTTGAAATACTTTGAATAAGAAGCATGGGGATACACATAGGATTTCGAGCCACAGGGAAATCTTTATCCAGGCTGTCACTATCGCATTTAAAGGTCTGATTAGGGCTATCTTTTTTTAGATCAATATGACGGTTATGAAGGATAAAATCTTTGAGGATCATTATTATCTTTAATGGACGCGGTAAACGAAGAGACGTCCATCCGTTTACGCTTTTTGATGGCCTATAAATATAGGCCATATAGCAGTAAGAGAACTTCCCATGCTTTCTTTCGTCTTCCTTTCTTTCGTTTTCTATTTCCTGCTCTTCGTCTTCTCCAGTCAGCCATGGCCCCCAAAGCATCCAAATCCACCAGTGCTGCTGACAAAGGGAAGGAGCATGCTTCTTCGTCTAGAACTGCAGACTCGTCTTCCTTTTATCTAGACGTACAGACTCCTATCAAGGGTAAGGATGGTGGAAGAACGAACATTTGAACTCTAATGGCCATGTCACATGCTTTATGTGCGGGTCTGACCACGTTGTAGGACCGTTGAGCACCTCTAGAGGGGGAGTGAATAGAGTGAGTGCGAGTACAGCAAAAAATAATCACCAATTTTAAAAAAATTATAAACATATAGCTATGGCAGTAAATAAGTGACAATAAATAAATAAAGTAAGAGATAGAGAGATCAAACTCAGTGACACAATAATGTATACTGGTATCCCTCTGAGAGGACTAATCCAGTCTCGAGTACTCTTGCTCGATATTAATCCACTAAGGCACAAGCTAATTGAGAGCTTATAGTCCCTTACAACACCGTGCTTGGTGACAAGTGCACGACCAACTTCATAACACTATGCCTGATGACGAGCGCACGACCGGCTCCACAACAAAGATAATTGCTGTACTTTGAACAACCTCTTTACAACTCTTAAGAACCAAAAGACTCTAGATCGAAATAGATATTACTGGCTTTGGGCTAAGAGTAGTGTAGGCGTGATATGAAAACTTTTGATCGGGTGAAAACACTTATTGAATAAAGAAGAGAAGATGAAGAATGAATGCGTGATTTGAAATGAAAAACTCTCTTCTATTTATAGGTGTTTTCTGGGACCGAACTCGGGCAGAGTTCTGGCAGAGTTCTGATGCAAAGATTTCGTATATGAATATTACATGCAGATTTTGAGGCAATAAATATTTGAATTTAAATAGACCGAACTCGGGCAGAGTTCGGACCGAATTTGGTTTGAGTTCTGTCTAGGAAAATATATAACATTTGTCAAATTCTGTTGCAAAAATGAAATTGAACTTTTTGGTGGATGGAATATGAATATGTAGGCTTTATGGAAAAGTGGACTAAGATTAACCTAAGCCAGTATTACCTAGTCGATCTTACAATTTATGTCCTAGAATCAATAAAGATAAAATACATAATAAATTATAAAATGACTCGGACTGGATTCTAAAGAGAATAAACTTCAGACTGATGATTTACGTGCTTGATGATGCAGTAGTACGCTTGTTGATATTGATTTTGCACATCCTGAAATGATTAGCAGCAGTTCGTATATTTTGTATATTGACTTAAGTTCATGTCGATTATTAAAATCGGGTGTGACCATGGAATGGGCCAACAATCTCCTCCATTTTGATAATTGACAAACTTGAGTCTATACCAAAATATATCTAAAAATAGAGCAACAAATAAAATTACCTGGAAAAAAATGGTTTTGGTTTGGATTGTACTCTTTCTCTGATTGTTGATTTTTGGCATTGTACTCTTTTTTTCGCCTTTGTCAAATAAAAAAATGCTTTGGCTCCCCCTTAAAGTGTGAAGCCAACAATGTTGAACAGACAAAGTGATACTAAAGAGATAACCAAATAACAACAGTTCCACACAAAGTACATAAAAGATAACTAGTACTGAAAAAGACTAAAAATATCATGCATAAAAATGTCTAACTGAAAGAAAAGATACAGTCATCATCATCATAAAGTGCTAGTAAAATGTCTAACTATAAAGTTTAGACATAAAATAAAAAATACAGCATAGATCATCATCTAACAGTCCTATCCACTATCCACCAGCTCAAGTTCGCATCACATAGTAGGGTCGTCACCGCCAGGAGCATCCGGAGGAAAATATGCAGCAGTAGGATCGAAGTAAAGGAAAGTCGCCTCATCTCTGAACCTGGGTCCTGGGAAGCCGGGGTGAGGAAGTATAATCATTGGATGTGATGGGTCCTGGGAGAGACTCCAGTGGAGATCAGCAATACCATTCCGCAATACCTAAGCCTGGGTGATGTGGCGGAACTCCGAGTCAAGGTAGCTCTGATGACGTTGCGCGGAGAGGGCAATAAAGTCATCAAAATGCTGATAAAATCCAGGATCAAAACCTAGAGCAGGGGCTGGAGCAGCAGCATCAGGATGAGGAGCCTAAGGGTCAACTGTAACTCGTCTTTCCAAAATTTTTAATTTATTGTTATTTTTATTTTATGGCGTTAAGGTAAACTTCGTCGATACCTCGTAAATAATATTTTATGAATGTTTCTTTTATTTTCGAAACTAGTTTTAAAATTAAATATTATGGGAACTGCTATTTCTGTTTATTTAGGATGGGAAATATTTTACGTTTGAGAAAGTAATTATATATTTTGAAGGGCAAAAATATCTACCAGTTTATTTTACTAATTGGACTTTTATAAATATTTGATCTAATATTAACTTTTATTTTATTTTGGTTTGAAAATATATTTTAAATATACCCTCGATTAACCTGTTAGTGTCGAGCTTTAGACTATTTTTGACGATATTAATTATTACTTTAAAAGGGATTATTATGATCACAGTTGTATTAAGATCATATTAGTGGGGTTTTTAGAATTCATTAGAATCAAATTAATGTATTTCGATTATAATAAAACTAGTTTTAATTATTTATTTGATTTTAAAGAGTTAGATTTGATTAATTAAGTTTGGAATATTTTATGTTGATTTAAACTTTGATAAAATTTATCCTGGAAGATCCTAATACTAATCAGTATAGGAATATCCGATTTCCTTGTGCTAGCCGAATACCCCTGTGTTCACATCCGGATCAATTTAAAATTGATCTCTTCTAATCCTCCTACAATTAACACTAATCCAAATTCATATATAAAAGCATCAACCAAGCCCTATGAGAATCCTCTTCGGCACAACAAAACCCTGCTCTCCTCTTCAACCACCACAGCCAACATTGCCATCAACCACGTATCTCCTCACCATCGCCATCGCAATCCCGAATTCACGCTTACCATCACCCAGACCATCTCCGTGGACAACAACTCCCCACCAATAGCCAACAGCAACCCTGTGTCGAAGTGTCCGTATCCACCACCACAATTATGTGTCCAACCTCGGGTCTGACCCCGGGCATTCGTGTCCGTGGGCACAACCATTATCTCATCCAGTTCCTTACAAACAATACATCTATCCCACTATGTCCGACACACCGGAGACAGCATCAAAACAAAACTAAACAAAATTGAAACCAACCTCCCCGCCTTCCAGATCTGTCGACGCCGCCCGGGTCGCTGAAGTCCGCCACCCACACGCTGTCTGGTCGCCCTCGCGTGCCCTCCCCAGCGCTGTCCCCTTCGCGTCCGGCGACTCTCCGTCGGCTGCAACAGACCGTGCCTAGGGCTGCGCCGACACGAGCGATGTGGCCGCGTCTCCAGCCGCCTCCGTATGACAGCGTCTCCGGCGAGCACTGCGCCGCGTCATCACCGTCAGCGTCGACCCCGAAAGCAAGCACGAGTCCCGCGACCTGCGCCAGAAGCTCGCAGCCGAGCTCGACCAGGTCCGCACCATGGTCCGCATGCTCAAATCCAAGGAGTGTCAGCTTGCAGCTGCGTCGCTCCCGACTCCTACTTCTGCTCTCCTCCAGGGACCAGTTCCGCCACCGCGCCTCCGATCTCTCCGACGAACTTCCTGGAGGCGTAGCTACCATCGGATCCCCGCCTTGGATCTGGACCACCCACGCCAGCACCGGGTACTGTCGAGCGTTCCGAGGTGAGCTCACCCTCTCGCCACTCTCTTTCTTCTTCTCCTCCTTGTCCACTCCATTTCCCTTTCTCGAGTCTTCTTTTGGGGATAGTTCTCTCTCCTGTGAAGGAGAAGAATAATTGAGGGTTGGTGGAGTCCGGGTCTGGACTAAGACACGGGCCTTGGGCTGAAGAAAATAAATAAGTTCTTGAATATATAGGTTTCTTGGCATCAGATTATGTATGGGTTTGGATTAATAGGTTTTGGCTCACTGCTTGGGCCATAGATGGGTTGGGTTTAGGTTTTACTATTAAGAATCAGTTTTTGTCAAAGTTATATATATTGTTTATGAGCTAAGTTTACAAAAAACTGTATATTATATTTTGGACTGGTTAGTTCGGGCTCTATATATCTTAGTAAATCCTTTAGATATAAATATTATAATAATTATAAATGAGTAGATTTTTAAGTAAGTTATAAATAATTGAGAATTTAATATTTTTCTAAATAAAACTTCTATTAGATTAAATCATAAATGTAATTAGTCATACGTTCTTATTTTGCGTAAATTTGACTACTTAATATCGACCGTAGGCTAACAGACCATTTTGGACTCAACGGACGATTTTGTGCACGGTCCATCGGAATTCAACTTTGGTCATACGGTTGGGTTCGTATCGGAAAACTGGACCTGTTGACATATAGTTTGACGACTTTAGAGACCGTTGACTCTGGCACGCTTTTCGGTACAAGACGGGTCCAACGTCGGACACCGTTTTGACTCAAAATTACCGTTTTGCCCCTATGTCCAGAATTGGACTTAAGGACAGGCAATCCTAGCTAATTTGACTATTCTGAGAATATTGGTACTGTTTATTTCAGCATCTGAAGACCTCTGCATGTGTTGACTGATTGTGGCTCTTTGAGTGGTATATTATTATTGGTTTTTCCAGCTAAGGACCTCAGGCAAGTGCACTTTCTGATTGCTTTCCGATTCATAGTAGTCTTTTCATTTCATGTCTATACATATATCTTGCTGCTTGTTGACACGCTCATCACACGGAGTAGTCGGGAGGGGAAATATCTAAGTAGACATGTGAACTACCCAGAACTATCCCATGAGTCTATTCTTGAATAATAGCCGCTGCACACGACACGTGTAGTGTGCCGGATTTACCCCTAGCCATTCACATCTCGAAAAGGATATTTCACACCACCTAGATAGATGTCTTTTATTAGTTTTTCTTTGTTTACTTCTCTATCGTGCTATGTCATCAGTTATCTACTATTTTTTTTATCTCTCATATGTTATTTTCATGTCTTGTTAATTCTATTATTTTTTCGCATTGTCGTCGGTTTGTGTACTTGTTCCATTCCTGACTGGAAACCAATATTTTTTAGGTTTAGCCGCGATCACTGTTAGCATTGGAAAGGCTTGGGTATGCTGGAGTCGACCTAGATAGTGGAACTAGTTGTCATTTTCATTAATTGTGCGAACTTTGTATTTTTCTTTAAATATAAAATCTTGTAAATGTTGTAATAAACTTAGAAATGTTAATGAGCAACAAATATTATATTTTGTGATTTTGAACATTTATTTCTTGCGGGCTTGACAACGTTCTACCGCCGACCCTGCGGCGTAGGCTGGCTTGGACACGTCTCGTATCCGAAAAGCGGGTGCGGGTCGTGACAAGTTTTTGTGGTGGCCCATGTAGGTCTGTTTTCAAAAAATTGTGCGAACTCGTAGTAGTACCATATTAGTCGTACTACTGCGAGCCTACGACTAGGAAATGCTCATTCACAACTAGGAGTAAATCAATTTTAAGAGAATGATTAGGATTAAGAGTCCCTATTTTAATTTGACATTTGGGTAGTTAAGGTTGCTACATAGGCCTCATTGAATTCTAAATCATGTTAGATAATTTTCGTAGAAGGATGCACTGTTGTATTCTGAATCGATAGTATTTCTGAAGAAGGGTAGATTCGCAACCCTCTTTCCGAAATTTTGTTGTTTACTTATTTGAAGTAAGTATGATTTTTTATTTTAGAAATTTTTAATTATTTACTATTAGGTAATATGTTAGTCATGGTTAAATTTTGGAATACCAAATGACTAGAAGTGATGGCACGGATAGTGCAGTGGCATGCTTTAACTAGTGTATTAGCCATGGTAGAAAAGGCTGAGCCATAAGTGTGTCCCCAACTAGAAAAACCAGGCCAAGTTGTGACTTGACCCAAAATATATTTATTTATTTAATTATCTATTTATTTATTAGGATTATTGGCTTTTAGAAATTTTGATCGTTTCAAACTAGTCCGAACCCAACCCAAGCCACGGTAGTCATGTAGTGCGACCAACGACGCCCATGTAGATATATGGATGTGTATACATATTGGTAGTCCATTTTGGTCTTGTGAATAATTTCTATAAATTGTATATTAAATATAATAGATGTGTTATTGCTATTTAAAGTTGTATTTTACGTAGGAATATGATAACCTTCCCTTAAAATGATATTTCGGGATTTATTTAGTCTATACTTGTGCATAAATATATATTCGTAATAAATAGACATAATGCTTGTAACGCCCCAGTCCCAAAATACGTAGGACCAAGTACGTAGTCATGCCAGCTGTATACATACGAAATACATGGACCTCGTATCTATACATAAGCTGTAAATGTAGTAATCCAAGACAACTAAATCTCATCCACAATGAAAGGAATAATAATATAGAAATCAACTTGAATATTTATGATACAATCGTTGGGCGGAGACAAAGTCCACTACCAACCAAATAAAATATGGAAAAATATACAAGGAAAGAATTTAGCAAGCGAGAGCAAGTGACGAGTCCAAGCGCAATCATCACGGAGGAAGGAATGGCCTTAGCTAAAGCACCTACAAGAAACCACGAATACACACACCTGGAGAGATCACCAGGTCCTCAGAGGGACGTAACAAGACACATAATATCATTCCGATAAACTGAATAAATAAGCTCAACAGAAAAGTATGCATGAGTAAAGGTTCCTAACCATTCTATGTGATATGCACTTTGAGGACAACGTTCTACGCAGGGGCTGTAACGGATTCACGCAAGCAAGTAATAGAGAGTGGCCAGCAAGTAGCGCTCATCCGAGACGCTATCGGCCTGGGCAGAAGGTAGTGCTCACGAGAGTCACCCTCGGCCCAGAATGTGTAAAAATAAAATGTAGCCCCTACGCTAATAACTGTCCCCTCCCCCCAATGATACTATACATGTGTCGACTCCACGGCACTGTTTTAATCCTTAATAACCGCCAAGTCTTCTACACAATCTATTAGCAGTTATATTCTAACGCATGCGTACGGAGGATCAGTCCACACGCAGGTGACCTCTATATGATACTCACAACTCTCACACACAACTCGTGTACAGTCGTGATAAGTCAATGAGACACACTAAATTTGACGGTAGTCCCTTAACTATAAGCCAATTGCATAAAATATAGTAATTTGCATTTACATATAATTTAAAAAGAAACAACTAAAACATGCATGATATTGAGCAGAAAATTTAATCAGTAAAGGCAAGGTGTCTTGCCTGAGGTTATGTGCAAAAAAGAATAATCCAGTAGCTCGAACCAACAAGTAAACGAAGCCAGAAATAGCCAAATCCCACAGGTGACTCTGGATGCTGCAACAAACATCACGAATGAGTTTGAAATATAAGATATACCTAGGAAATGCCTATCCAAAAGTTAAATTCTGGAACAGGGGCAAAATCATAATTTCGGGTTAAAACGATGTCCGCCGTTGGACCCGCTTTGCACCAAAATGCGTGCCAGAATCTACGGTCTCTAAAGTCGCCAAACTATATGTCTACGGATTTGTTTTGATGAGACGAACCCAACGGTATGTCCAATTTTGGATTCCGGTGGGCTGTGTACAAAATCGCCCGTTGAGTGGGATTGTGGGGCCGCCAAAATAGCGTCCCGTTTAACGGTCTCAGAATCGGACCAAACTTGGCTCACAGGACCAGAAAAATATTTCGAGTCCAATGGCGCAAGTTTCATCGCGATAGGATGAGTGTGCACAAAGTTGTGACTTAATTTGCAAAGAGTCGATACGGGGTATCTCGACGGATACGCATTGATTTCGTCGCGCACATGCAATGAAATCGAGTTCGTCAGTTCCCACACGTCGACAACATCCATACGCGCCTTTCGATGCGTATAGTGCGCGACCACGTCGTCCGGTTTGTCGGGACAGACGCCGTATCGGAGTGTTTCTCTACTTTTTGAAAACAGAATTTCAGTTTTTCGGAAAACTTTAACAACGTGTAACTTTCTACATACTAGATAAAAGTGAATCCAAAAGGTGCGTTACAATCTCGGTTAGGTTGTCTTTGACTTTCTTCAATTAGTTTTTATGAAAGCTTAATGGACAGCAAGAAAAGTGGCCGACAAGTTGGTGTTTTACGATAGTTTTTAATATTCAGAAAAATAGTTTTTCTCCAACTTCGTCTCGATTTTTCGAGCAAGTTGGTTGGCCATGTCAAAATCCACCTAGGGTATCTCGAAGAGGGTCAAGTCTACTTTCCAGAACATTTTACGGATCGGAATTCGGAGTTACGAGCAAAAAGTTACGTCATAGGGAAGTAGGGTACCTTGAGTGGGAAAACTGCTCCGTAGGTGACGAGGGGCTGACTTCCGATGCTCCGTTCGTCATGCACACAACTCCGTTGCTGGTGAAACGAACTCGTAGGCGAAGAGGGTATGATCAGCCTCAATTTTCGTTTTGGAAGATTAGGGTTTTGAGGTTTGTAGAGGGAGTTATATATATTACAAGTGGGACCAAAAACCTAATACTACCACTATTACTAATAACCCATTTGGTCCTACCCACGTTTGCTCGTGGAAAAGAATAGCATGCTGCTGTAGCAGCGCAGGGGTGGCCCGCCCACTCACGTGGGTGGGTTTAGCTTTGTTGTTTTTTTTTCTTTTTCTTTTCTTTTCTTATTCTTTTCTTATTCTCTTTTTCATTTCTTTTTCTTTTTCTTATCTTTAAAACTTTTATATATATATATAACTATATATATATCCAAAAATCTATCTAAATCCAAATAACACTTTAAATGACACATATCCAAATATTTAGTATATTTAAATATATCTACATATATATATAAATTACATTCACAATAAACCAACTCAACATATTAATAATAATATCTTAATAGAATAAACTTGTTTAATAAATCTCTACAAAATAAATTTAATAATAATAAATAAATAAAAATTTGCTTCAATGGGTGAATTGTAGACACACCCTTATCCGGGTGCAGAAACATGTACAATCTTGTGAAATATTATTTAATAATAAAAATACCAAAATTTTTACGAATAATTAAATAAATTAGAAATTGTACATAAAATTCTAAAATAGTTTAGAAAATATTTCTAAGTACATAAAATATGTCTACATGGCCACATTTGGTCACACTAACTGCTTACATGGGCTAAAATTGGTTCGGGCCCAATTCGGACTGGTTTGGACAACCCGGATCATCTAAAATCAATATATAAAATAATATCTAAATAAAATATTTTAAATGCGTTATTTCACAACTCGGCCTGGTTTTCCTAGTTCGGACTGAACTACGGCTAGGCCTCCCACGACATGGCTAATATACTGGTCAAAGCACACTGCTACATCTTTCGTGCCAAAATTCATGGTTGCCTTGTGTTCCAAAATTCAACAATGGCTAAGGTCTTTTCTAATAAAATAAATAATAAAAATCATAAATTGCATAAATTAAATTTGAAGTCAAATAAAATAATAATAATAATAATAATATTTTAAAAAAATAGGGGTTTTACATCCTACCCAACTTACAAGAATTTCGTCCTCGAAATTTAGGATTAATAGGGTAGATAGGGTTGAGGGATAGGAAGAGTTCGTCAATACCAAAATGCAATTAAATTTGGTGGAGGCGATAAAACGGCGTTCAACTCCACCATGTCGTAGAAAATTGTGGAGTCGATATATACAAAAATATATCATGGTTATGGAATTGAATAAGGATCGCTAGTGATGGTAACAAACTTTTGAATATCAAATTTTAGAGAACATAAGGAATTGAGTAGGCCAAAGAGAATAAGTTAGACATTTAGGAAATGTGATTCCTTGAGGGAGAACTGGATACTAATCATCTTGGTCGAGGGTTTGATTAAGTGAACGATTTGAATCATTCTCGAGTGCTTAAGAATAATTGGGAGGGCACGATAACAATTCTAGGGTTGAGAAAATGAGGAGTAGTTAAAGGCGAGTATATAGCCACATGAGTCGGTCGGTGGCTATCTACAATTGTGTATAATTAACCGATTGGGCAACCAAATGTGATACCTTGAGTCTATCTTAGCAAGTACAGTGCCTTGTCTTTCCAAAATAAGTAAAAGACAAGAACAACAAAGGTTTCAAAGACGGTGTTATATATTGAGTACGAATTGCGGGGTTTATAGGTGGCAAAAATAATTCAAAAGAGAATTGTCAAGACGGTCGCGGATGAGACTCTAAGGCGAGTTTAATTATGTCTCCATCCGCATTGAATAGGTTATGATAAGCGAACCAAAAGTGCAATAGGTTGATCAGACCATCATATACCGGTTCTGATTAGACAATATGTTTAGTGGGTACACCCAATAAAATATGTCATGATCAAGCTTGGTAAAGAAATAAGCTTGCAAAACTGAAGCTACCTTAGCAGCATGAGATTGTCAAAATATGAGCAAGGAAGGTACTGTTGAAGGAATTTAAAATAGTCCAAGATCTTTTAAAATCAAGGCTCGCCCGAAGTGTGGGCCTATACAGTTGTCCTAGTGTTTCTTCATTTATGGCTTGGTAGACTAGATAAGGTAGGGTCCTCTGAATTTATAGTCTAAGTGAACTTACCAATGTGGTTCATGAGGAAAAAGGTTTGCTAGGTGGTGAGGTATTCTACCCAACTTACAAGAGTTAAACTAGTAGTGTGATGGGACAACAGGTCAAGCAATCAAGATAAAATACAAATTTGAGCATTACGGAATTAAGTAGAACAAAATCACATATCGGTCGAAGGAATTGAGTCGAGATGGAATCCCTATTCGAAAAATATATCGGTATCATGGTAAAGATTATAGTTTGGCCATTTTGACCATAAGGTCATATAAAAAATAGAGTATAAGAAGGTGGGTTTTGGTGGGACATGATATGTCTACAGGAAGGTGGGCTCGTCTAGGTTTTACATATAAAATTCGTTAGAAGGAAAAGTCTAGTGTTGTACTCCAATTATCTAAGTCACGGTAAGGGACGCCAAAAGATCTAAAATAGAAAGTGGGAGTTCACGAGGTGATAATTAATGCACAATAATAAAGAAGATCAAGTTAAAGCATGAAATAAAATTAATTAAAGAATCCAGTAAAAGTAAAAGTTTAGGGGCACAGTTCTAGTGAGAAGATAGCCTTTTAGATGAATACAGTTAAGGAACCATTAACACATTATTCAAATGCAAATGGGTTAGAAGGTCGCAATTAAAAGATCTAGAATTTAAGGAAGGTCGAGTAAGTCGAGGTGGAAATACAGTCACATAGCTGGGTAGATGACTAACAATACTTGTGTATATACTACTATCATGGTCATGAGTGACATGGCAATTAGTGTGGAATACTCAGTAGGGTTATCTTGGGGCCTACCATTAAAATTTTAACTCAAGTTTCCTCCAAAAAGTTTCAAAAATAAACCTTCAAAAATAAACCACAAAAATATGTATTTACTCCAATCCGTTCAAATTTATCATAAAAAAAATTTAAATCACTCTCATAAATCTCAAAGCAAAATTTTATCACATTACTACTAACCTTTTCCAAAGTTAATGTTTTAAATTCAACTATTTACTCAAGAGTTCATAAATTACGAATCCATAAAAATTCCATAATCAATAAAAATTTAACACTTTAAAATTTTCAAATAACTCATAATAAAACTCTTAGCATATTAAAAGCAATCTCAAAAATTAAGCTCAACGCTCCCATCAATTTTTAACTTCTATTCATGCTAAGTTATTCCAACAAGATCATACCTTTTAAATGGTAACTTCCTTTAATCAATCAAAATAACTTCCATGACATCCTTCGAAATTCTCTCAAAATTTTTAATATTAGCAATCCCTCATTAAACTAAATTTTCAAATAATTTTATCAGTCAAAATCCTTCTTTTTTTTACCAAAAATCTAATTAGATTTGTAAATCCTCAATCATAGGACACCATTTAAAATAAAATAAAAATTTTCTAAAAAATCATTTCATAACTTTCAAATATTTTAAACCAAAATTTATCGTCATTACTTCCACTTAAAATTCAAAAGTTACTAAACACGAAAATCGCTATTTGTACAACTCAAATTTAAATAATTCCTATGGACATTTTTAAAAACGAAGATCATTTTCAAATCAAATTATAACTGTTCAAAGGTGTATAACCATAATCCAATAAATCATAAACATCAAAACTCGAAAATCAAATAAATTTTATATTTGTTCGAAGATGTTTATCTATCACCCAAAAATTTTAAATATCACAACTCAAAAAGCAAATTAATTTATACTTGTGCAAAGATGTATCACTATAACCCAATAAATCATAAATATCAAATCTCAAAAAGCCAATCAATTCTTAAATCAAGGGTATAAAGATTATAGCATTTTTTTTCCTTCCTGCAGTATCAATCCTATGGTGTTTACTATTTAGAAATCTCAAAATTAAAACCTTCCTTGGTAGTATCCTACTTTACAATTTACTAATCATTAAATCACACTTTTAAAGAAAACCTTTTAACTCAATTAGAGTATTATATGTATTCCAATTGCCAATATAACCATTATAGCCATGTGTTTGACCTATGAGCATATACTAGTGTAGTCATCTTCCTAGTTGACACTAAGTACAAAAATAAGAATCAACGGTAGAAAGGAATCAAGCAAGATGCAGTTCAAGGAGGTCGAACAAGAGTTCGGAATTTGAAGCCAAGGGAAGAGGTCAAAATGTATGGATGAGATTCCTAGATTCTAATCCTATGTTGCAGGCTCACATCGGTATAATTACGTAACCGAAGTAACAAACTCGACCTGCATGGGCCACCACAAAAACATGTAACGCCCCAGTCCCAAAATATGTAGGACCAAGTACGTAGTCATGTCAGCTGTATACATACGAAATACATGGACCTCGTATCTATACATAAGCTGTAAATGTAGTAATCCAAGACAACTAAATCTCATCCACAATGAAAGGAATAATAATATAGAAATCAACTTGAATATTTATGATACAATCGTTGGGCGGAGACAAAGTCCACTACCAACCAAATAAAATATGGAAAAATATACAAGGAAAGAATTTAGCAAGCGAGAGCAAGTGACGAGTCCAAGCGCAATCATCACGGAGGAAGGAATGGCCTTAGCTAAAGCACCTGCAAGAAACCACGAATACACACACCTGGAGAGATCACCAGGTCCTCAGAGGGACGTAACAAGACACATAATATCATTCCGATAAACTGAATAAATAAGCTCAACAGAAAAGTATGCATGAGTAAAGGTTCTTAACCATTCTATGTGATATGTACTTTGAGGACAACGTTCTACGCAGGGGCTGTAACGGATTCACGCAAGCAAGTAATAGAGAGTGGCCAGCAAGTAGCGCTCATCCGAGACGCTATCGGCCTGGGCAGAAGGTAGTGCTCACGAGAGTCACCCTCAGCCCAGAATGTGTAAAAATAAAATGTAGCCCCTACGCTAATAACTGTCCCCTCCCTCCAATGATACTATACATGTGTCGACTCCACGGTACTGTTTTAATCCTTAATAGCCGCCAAGTCTTCTACACAATCTATTAGCAGTTATATTCTAACGCATGCGTACGGGGGATCAGCCCACACGCAGGTGACCTCTATATGATACTCACAACTCTCACACACAACTCGTGTACAGTCGTGATAAGTCAATGAGACACACTAAATTTGACGGTAGTCCCTTAACTCTAAGCCAATTGCATAAAATATAGTAATTTGCATTTACATATAATTTAAAAAGAAACAACTAAAACATGCATGATATTGAGCAGAAAATTTAATCAGTAAAGGCAAGGTATCTTGCCTGAGGTTATGTGCAAAAGAGAATAATCCAGTAGCTCGAACCAACAAGTAAACGAAGCCAGAAATAGCCAAATCCCACAGGTGACTCCGGATGCTGCAACAAACATCACGAACGAGTTTGAAATATAAGATATACTTTCCAGAACATTTTACGGATCAGAATTCGGAGTTACGAGCAAAAAGTTACGTCGTAGGGAAGTAGGGTACCTTGAGTGGGAAAACTGCTCCGTGGGTGACGAGGGGCTGACTTCCGATGCTCCGTTCGTCATGCACACAACTCCGTTGCTGGTGAAACGAACTCGTAGGCGAAGAGGGTATGATTTGCCTCAATTTTCGTTTTGGAAGATTAGGGTTTGAGGTTTGTAGAGGAAGTTATATATATTACAAGTGGGACCAAAAACCTAATACTACCACTATTACTAATAACCCATTTGGTCCTACCCACGTTTGCTCGTGGAAAAGAATAGCATGCTGCTGTAGCAGCGCAGGGGTGGCCCGCCCACTCACGTGGGTGGGTTTAGCTTTGTTGTTTTTTTTTCTTTTTCTTTTCTTTTCTTATTCTTTTCTTATTCTTTTTTTCATTTCTTTTTTTTTTCTTATCTTTAAAACTTTTATATATATATATATAACTATATATATACATATCCAAAAATCTATCTAAATCCAAATAACACTTTAAATGACACATATCCAAATATTTAGTATATTTAAATATATCTACATATATATATAAATTACATTCACAGTAAACCAACTCAACATATTAATAATAATATCTTAATAGAATAAACTTGTTTAATAAAGCTCTACAAAATAAATTTAATAATAATAAATAAATAAAAATTTACTTCAATGGGTGAATTGTAGACACACCCTTATCCGGGTGCAGAAACATGTACAATCTTGTGAAATATTATTTAATAATAAAAATACCAATAATTTTACGAATAATTAAATAAATTAGAAATTGTACATAAAATTCTAAAATAGTTTAGAAAATATTTCTAAGTACATAAAATATGTCTACATGGCCACATTTGGTCACACTAACTGCTTACATGGGCTAAAATTGGTTCGGGCCCAATTCGGACTGGTTTGGACAACCCGGATCATCTAAAATCAATATATAAAATAATATCTAAATAAAATATTTTAAATACGTTATTTCACAACTCGGCCTGGTTTTCCTAGTTCGGACTGAACTACGGCTAGGCCTCCCACGACATGGCTAATATACTGGTCAAAGCACACTGCTACATCTTTCGTGCCAAAATTCATGGTTGCCTTGTGTTCCAAAATTCAACAATGGCTAAGGTCTTTTCTAATAAAATAAATAATAAAAATCATAAATTGTATAAATTAAATTTGAAGTCAAATAAAATAATAATAATAATATTTTAAAAAATAGGGGTTTTACAATGCTTATACATATTTTCCTCAATCTTGAATATTAGAGAAATAGAGATTATAGTTTATATTTCTTTTGCCTTCGGTCCTTTCCTTCCTGATCTTATCATTTGTACAACTTTATCTTATGTCTTCTCTAAACATCGCCCTATCATGAGTTTGTATCACTTATATTTTTGGACCCAAGGGATTTATCTTTTAAATAATTTCTCACTCAATTGTCTATACCTTAACCTTAAGTTAAAGAGTTATCCTCCCTAAACTAATTATTTTTTCTTTTCAAGACTTGATATTCATACTGGAAGGACAGATACTTATACCCTCTTAGAACTGTTTGAAATTCTAGAACCTCCTTTGAAATTTCATAAGGTATAGTTAACGGAATGTTCGTTGACTTGCGATGGCAAGACAACAGCGCACTGTCGCCACTTATTTGAATTATCGAGACTACGGGTTCACTGCAGCCAGCAGCGCACTGGCGTGACATGTCCCTCAAGTTGAGATAATTTCAAGTAAGCGTGAGTTATCGAATGTCACTCAAGCTATAGCTTAGTTACCATATTTTTGAATTATTATGTCAAGATTTGATAGAGCTGATAGGGTATTCATTACCATATCCTCATTTGAGTCGTGGAACCAAGAGTTTATTGTAGCTAGCTGTACACTGGCGAGGCATAAATTTTCGGTAAAATGACTTCAAATATGTTTACGATAATCGAATACTATATAGGCTACGTCTTTTATTGGCATACGACTATAAAGTTTCTAGATTGATTTGTGCATTATTCCTAGTTACCAACTCCTCAATAAACTGATTGTTCTCTTCCTCCATGTCTTCCTATTTTTGTATCGTCATCTTTTAAAACCTAATTTGATTTCCTTCCACTAGATTCATAGTTATACCTAGATTACGATTCTATGATCATGGTTACCCAATCGATCGTGTTATCATGGTTTCGATTTGGACCATCCTTAACGATCATTAGATCACGACTAGACTATTCAATTCTATTTCAATCGTGCCAACTCGCATGTTATCCTAGAATTTGATTCCATAATCGTGCCCATACTATTTTATTTAACTATTTGTTCGTACCACAGTGCTTTCAATTTTGATCGATCTTGAACAATTTTGTTCATGACTAAATCATAATCGTGCCTAAACGACCTTTCTTGTTTAGACAATCATATCTCAATTAGATCCTAGACCACAGTGACTATACCCTTTTGGCCGTACCACATGGTATCTTTTCTTGAAGTCCAATACTATTCATGACCTAACACGCTTTGATTATTGATCAAATCAGTTCTTGATTTTGTTCTAAATCGAGCATAATCGTATCCTTCTAAATTTCGAGGAAGAAAATTTTCTAAGGTGGGTAGCGTGATTCAAGACCGTAGCCTAAGATGTCAACCACAAGCCATATCCATTTACTACTTCTCGATGTCATTACTAAGGAATTTTCTTTCTTTTCTTTTCTTTTCTTTTCTTCTAATTGATCAAGATTCCTTATCAGTTTCTTATCATTTTCCTACCTTTTCATGGAGCTACCAAGTTTACCTATCCTAGCAACCCTTAAATTCGAGGACGAATTTATTTTTAAGGTGGGTAGATTTGTAACTCATCTTCCCAAAATTTTTAATTTATTGTTATTTTTATTTTATGGCATTAAGGTAAACTTCGTCGATACCTCGTAAATAATATTTTATGAATGTTTCTTTTATTTTCAAAACTAGTTTTAAAATTAAATATTATGGGAACTGCTATTTCCGTTTATTTAGGATGGGAAATATTTACGTTTGAGAAAGTAATTATATATTTTGAAGGGCAAAAATATCTACCAGTTTATTTTACTAATTGGACTTTTATAAATATTTGATCTAATATTAACTTTTATTTTATTTTGGTTTGAAAATATATTTTAAATATACCCTCGATTAACCTGTTAGTGTCGAGCTTTAGACTATTTTTGACGATATTCATTATTACTTTAAATGGGATTATTATGATCACAGTTGTATTAAGATCATATTAGTGGGGTTTTTAGAATTCATTAGATTCAAATTAATGTATTTCGATTATACTAAAACTAGTTTTAATTATTTATTTGATTTTAAAGAGTTAGATTTGATTAATTAAGTTAGGAATATTTTATATTGATTTAAACTTTGATAAAATTTATCCTGGAAGATCCTAATACTAATCAGTATAGGAATATCCGATTTCCTTGTGCTAGCCGAATACCCCTGCGTTCACATCCGGATCAATTTAAATTTGATCTCTTCTTATCCTCCTACAATTAACACTAATCCAAATTCATATATAAAAGCATCAACCAAGCCCTATGAGAATCCTCTTCGGCACAACAAAACCCTGCTCTCCTCTTCAACCACCACAGCCAACATTGTCATCAACCACGTATCTCCTCACCATCGCCACAACAATCCCGAATTCACGCTTACCATCACCCAGGCCATCTCCACGGACAACAACTCCCCACCAATAGCCAACAGCAACCCTGTGCCGAAGTGTCCGTGTCCACCACCACAATTATTGTGTCCAGCCTCGGGTCCGACCCCGGGCATTCGTGTCCATGGGCACAACCATCATCTCATCCAGTTCCTTACAAATAATACATCCATTCCACTGTGTCTGACACACCGAAGACAGCATCAAAACAAAACCAAACAAAATTGAAACCAACTACCCCGCCTCCCAGATCTGCCGACGCCACCCGGGTCGCTGAAGTTCGCCACCCACACGCTGCCTGGCCGCCCTCGCGTGCCCTCCCCAGCGCTGTCCCCTCCGCGTCCGGCGACTCTCCGTCGGCCACAATCGACCGTGCCTAGGGCTGCGCCGACACGGGCGATGTGGCCGTATCTCCAGCCGCCTCCGTACGGCAGCGTCTCCGGCGAGTACTGCGCCGCGTCATCACCGTCAACGTCGACCCCGAAAGCAATCACGAGTCCCGCGACCTGCGCCAGAAGCTCGCAGCCGAGCTCGACCAGGTCTGCGCCATGGTCCGCAGGCTCAAATCCAAGGAGCGTTAGCTTGTAGCTGCGTCGCTCCCGACTCCTACTTCTGCTCTCCTCCAGGGACCAGCACCGCCACCGCGTCTTCGATCTCTCCGACGAATTTCCCGGAGGCGTAGCCACCATCGGATCCCCGCCTTGGATCTGGACCATCCACGCCAGCGCCGAGTACTGTCGAGCATTCCGAGGTGATCTCACCCTCTCGCCACTCTCTTTCTTCTTTCCCTCCTTCTTCACTCCATTTCCCTTTCTCGAGTCTTCTTTTGGGGAGAGTTCCCTCTCCTGTGAAGGAGAAGAATAATTGAGGGTTGGTGGAGTACGGGTCTGGACTAAGACACGGGCCTTGGGCTGAAGGAAATAAATAAGTTCTTGAATATATAGGTTTCTTGGCATCAGATTATGTATGGGTTTGGATTAATAGGTTTTGGCTCACTGCTTGGGCCATAGATGGGTTGGGTTTAGGTTTTACTATTAAGAATCAATTTTTGTAAAAGTTATATATATTGTTTATGAGCTAAGTTTACAAAAAAAACTATATATTATATTTTGGACTGGTTAGTTCGGGCTCTATATATCTTAGTAAATCCTTTAGATATAAATATTATAATAATTATAAATGAGTAGATTTTTAAGTAAGTTATAAATAATTGAGAATTAAATATTTTTCTAAATAAAACTTCTATTAGATTAAATCATAAATGTGATTACTCATACGTTCTTATTTTGCGTAAATTTGACTACTTAATATCGACCCTAGGCTAACAGGCCATTTTGGACTCAACGGACGATTTTGTGTACGGCCCACCGAAATCCAACTTTGGACATACGGTTGGATTCGTATCGGAAAATCGGACCTGTTGACATATAGTTTGACGACTTTAGAGACCGTTGACTCTGGCACGCTTTTCAGTACAAAGCGGGTCCAACGGCGGACACCGTTTTGACTCAAAATTACCGTTTTGCCCCTGTGTCCAGAATTGGACTTAAGGACAGGCAACCCTAGCTAATTTGACTATTCTGAGAATATTAGTACTGTTTATTTTAGCATCTGGAGACTTCTACATGTGTTGACTGATTGTGGCTCTTTGAGTGGTATATTACTATTGGTTTTTCCAGCTAAGGACCTCAGGCAAATGCACTTTCTGATTGCTTTCCGATTCATAGTAGTCTTTTTATTTCATGTCTATACATATATCTTGCTGCTTGTTGACAAGCTCATCACACGGAGTAGTTGGGAGGGGAAATATCTAAGTAGACATGTGAACTACCCAGAACTATCCCATGAGTCTATTCTTGAATAATAGCCGCTGCACACGATACGTGCAGTGTGCCGGATTTACTTCCTAGCCGTTTACATATCGTAAAGGATATTTCACACCACCTAGATAGATGTCTTTTATTAGTTTTTCCTTGTTTACTTCTCTATCGTGCTATGTCATCAGTTATCTACCTGTTTTTTTATCTCTCATATGTTATTTTCATGTCTTGTTAATTCTATTGTGTTTTCGCATTGTCGTCGGTTTGTGTACTTGTTCCATTCCTGATTGGAAACTAATATTTTTCAGGTTTAGCCGCGATCACTGTTAGCATTGGGAAGGCTTGGGTATGCTGAAGTAGACCTAGATAGTGGAACTAGTTGTCATTTTCATTAATTGTGCGAACTTTGTATTTTTCTTTAAATATAAAATCTTGTAAATATTGTAATAAACTTAGAAATATGAATGAGCAGCAAATATTATATTTTATGATTTTGAACATTTATTTCTTGCGGGCTTGACAGCGTTCTACCGCCGACTCTGCGGCGTAGGCTGGCTTGGACACGTCTTGTATCCGAAAAGCGGGTGCGGGTCGTGACATCAACATCCGAAACTAGCTCAGCACCAGAAGGCAGAGGAGGAGTAGGGTATAGACGAGACCTGCTGAGCTCTATGGCTGTGGAGGAATAGGCACATGTTTGAAGATCAATTTCAAACCTTCGAAAGATAGAGGCCAAGTGCATGGGATAGACTAGGTTGCGTCTTGTATTTTTGTACTTCAGCATCCAAGCCATCATGATCTTGGAAACTAAAAAAGGAATGCCAAAGTGAATATGATACATGGCGGACAACTCTAAGAAAGTGATCTCATCAGAGGATCCTTTCTTCGGAAGAAGAACAGAGAAAATAAATCGATGTAGTTCATAGAAGTTTTGGTTAAGATTTTTAGAAAAGACTCTTCTAGGAACAGGTCTTGGATGGCAAAGAAGTTCTTTGAAGGAGTCGAGAGTGACACCTTCAGGGAATTGTATGTGATGGATATCCACTAATGCTTCACCCACATCAGGAACATGGAAATATTTACTGATGTCGATGGCGCTAAATTCTAATTCTTGCCCAGCAATGCAAGAATAGAAGTTTTCGTTTGGTTTTACTTGCAAGTTGCAGTAAAACATACGGATAGTGTTGTCATAGATATTCTCGGCTACTTCAAAGAAGTCACGAAAGTCGAGACGGTCAAATATGAAAGCGTATTCAGAAAAAATAGTAAAGTTCACACAAGCTCCATCACATATTCTACGACCAGAAAAGGAATCAAACCAAAGGTCCAAAAATTCTTTGTCAGGAAATAGACCAGAATCAAAATCATCAGAACCTATGGGTCTAGCTGGACTGAATACATTAATGGGGACGTAATCAGAAGAGAAAGATCCTGTATAAGAGGAATCCATCCTTCTTTTCTGACTATTGGGTGCCATAGATGAGAGGAAAGTAAAATGAAGTACCTTAGAAAAGAGGAAGAAGTGAGAAGAGGAACAGCCCGCTGAAACTCCGAAGAAGCTTGAAGGAAAGGAAGAGAAAGTGATCTTAGGAGTAGTAGAGGGTTTTACTCGGATTGGATGAGTGAAAAAGAAGGAGGAATGAAGGGTTTAAATAGAGCTAGGGCCGGCTGTTCGGTTCTGGAAGCTGAACAGCGCTGACCGAACTCGGTCCGAACTCTATTCGAACTCGGCCAGAGTTCGGTCCGAGTTCGACTACTTGTATTTTCGATGTCATAAATGCAGTATTGGTGTTTAAATTTTAAATTTATGACCGTTGACTTCTACATTTAATAACTTCTATTACTATGGGTTAGCTGTAGGGGTCGGATCCCAGCTAGCGGTAGTCCGAAGACTAGTGTACCGTGTCACTTTAGGTTATTTACACCTGTATGACAGAAGGGCCATTTCGGCTTGTATCCAAATTAATTTTCGTTAAATAAATTATGAAGTTTTGAGTCATAAAAATAAATTTAATTGCCATACTACACTATGAATCTAAAAATTCAAGTATGCCGAGCTCTCGTCTCATTATGTTAAAAAGGTCTTCCGCCAGTGGTTTTGTGAAAATATCTGCTAGTTGATGATCTGTGTCAATAAACTCTAAGTAGATATTCCCGTGTTGTTGGTGATCACGTAAAAAGTGATGACAAATCTCAATGTGTTTTGTGCGTGAGTGATATACAGGGTTCTTAGTTAGGTTAATAGTGCCAGTGTTATCACAATAAATAGGAGTTTTAGTGTAGTACAGATTGTAGTCTTCTAGGGTTTGCTTCATCCACAAAATTTGAGCACAGCAACGTCCTGCAGCGATATACTCAGCCTTAGTAGTTGATAATGCTACATAATTTTGCTTCTTGCTAAACCAAGAGACTAAGGCCTTTCCTAGAAAATGACACGTACCGCTAGTACTTTTACGGTCTACTTTGCATCCTGCAAAATCTGTATCCGAGTAACCTATCAGGTCAAAGGATTTGGTTTTAGGATACCACAAGCCGACTGTAGAAGTTCCCTTAAGGTATCGGAAGATATGCTTAACGGCACTCAGGTGTGATTCCTTAGGATTTGCCTGGTATCGTACATAGATGCAAACACTGAACATAATATCAGGACGACTAGTAGTTAAATATAATAAGCTACTAATCATACCTCGATACTTATGTTGGTCGACAGGTTTTCCACTTTTGTCAGTATCAAGCTTTGTGGATGTAGCCATTGGAGTTCCGATAGGCTTTACATTATCGAAGTCATACTTTTTCAGTATGTCCTTCGTATACTTGGCTTGATTGATGAATGTTTCCTTTGAGTGTTGTTTGATCTGGAGTCCTAGGAAGAAGTTTAGCTATCCTATCATACTCATCTCAAATTTACTCTATATACACTTAGCAAACTCTTGACAAAGTTTTTCATTAGTAGAATAGAATATAATGTCATCAACGTATATTTGCACAAGAAGAATGTCATCAATTAAAGATTTGATAAACAAAGTTGTATCAACTCTTCCTTTTGAAAAACCATTATCAAGTAAGAAGGCACTTAGGCGTTCATACCAAGCACGAGGTGTCTGTTTGAGTCCATAGAGTGCTTTCTTAAGCTTGAAGACGTGATCAGGTTTTTGAAAATCTTCAAAACCAGGGAGTTATTTCACAAAAACTTCTTCTTTTAGAAATCTGTTCAAAAATGCACTTTTTACGTCCATTTGAAATAATTTAAAATTATTAAAACATGCAAATGCACAAAAATTGCGGATAGCTTCTAATCTAGCAACATGAGCATATGTCTCGTCATAATCAATACCTTCTTCTTGATTATAATCTTGTGCCACTAGAAGTGCTTTGTTGCGTAGAACTTGACCATTTTCACTAAGTTTATTTCGGAACACCCATTTGGTACCAATTATCGATTGACCAATAGGTTTAGGAACAAGTTCCCAAACTTGGTTTCTCTCAAATTGATTTAGTTTTTCTTGCATGGCATTAATCCAAAACTCATCAGAAAAGGCATCTTCTATATTCTTGGGTTCTATTTGAGAAATAAAAGCTACATTTGCTTCTATTTCAGAATCTCTAAGAGAGGAGCGTGTACTTATACCTTTTGATACATTACCTATGATGAGTGTCTCTGGATGATCTGGTAAGAACTTTAATGACTCAAATTTATGAGCCAGATCTTCCACAGGACTCTTATTGATTTTTGGTTGTACAACTTCATCATCACTGTCGCTAGATCTGTGACTATTGAGCTCATCAAAAGTAACGTTAATAGATTATTCAACAATCATAGACCTTTTATTGAAAGTTCTATATCCCTTACTCTTAGCAGCATATCCGAGAAATATCCCTTCATCTGCTTTAGAGTCGAACTTACCCAAGTTGTCCTTGGTGTTCAGGATAAAACAACGACATCCAAAAACTTTAAAATAAGAAATGTTTGGAATCCTTCCAAACCAAAGTTCATATGGTATTTTTTTCGAGATAGGTAGAATTAATACCCTATTTAAAACATGACAGGCTGTGCTAACAGCTTCTGCCCAAAAATATTTAGGAAGATTATGCTAATTTATAGCATGACTCTAGCCATTTCGCTTAGAGTACGGTTCTTCCGCTCCACAACACCATTCTGTTGAAGAGTTCTAGGACAAGAAAATTCGTGGTAGTACCCACTATCATCACAAAACTTTTTGAAATCAGTATTTACGAATTTGCCACCATGATCAATTCGGATACGAGTAATCATGAAGCCTTTTTCGTTTTGTACCTTTTTGCAAAATATCTAAAATTTAAAAATAGCATCACTTTTGTTTGATAAAAAGTAAACCCAAGTAAAATGAGAGAAGTCATCAATAATAACAAAAGCGTAGAGCTTACCGCCAAGACTAGCGACTCTACTAAAACTAAATAAATCTATATATATCAACTACAAAGGTCTAGAAGTACTTACAGCGTTGATAGATTTAAATGTAGACCTATGTGCTTTATTCTTTTCACAATCAGCATATATTATATCTCTCTTGAATGGAATCTCGGGGAGTCCTTTTACCAACTTCTTAGTGCTCAGTCGTGAGATAGTATCCATATTTGCATGCCCTAGTCTCATATGCCATAGCCAGCTTTTATCTAAATTAGCTACTAGGCATCTTACTGCATTATTAGTACTCTCCAAAAAAACATAAATATTGTCTTCTCTAATCCCTTCATATACGGGATTACCAGATGACATATCATATATGGTACATTTGTCTTTTACAAAGTTGATACCATAACCATTATCAGCCAAATGACTTATGCTTAGTAGGTTATGTTTTAATTCTGTGACTAGACAAACATCCTTTATTACGGGATAGGGAGATATACCAACAGGGCCATTACCAATAATATCATCTCTCAGGTTATTTCCGAAGGAGACGTATCCTTCTTTCTTCATCGATAGCATGGCGAACAAAGATGCATCACCAGTCATGTGCTGCGAACATCCGCTATTGAGGATCCACTTGCTTTTAGCATGAGAGGGTTGAGGGTCCACCTACAAAATAAATAGATGAATCCTTAGGTACCCATTTACTGAAGGGTCCATATTGATTAGTCTTAGGTCTCCAAAATAAAGTGCGATTGTCAACAAATTTTCTTGTTAAGCACTACTGTGATATGTGTCCATGAGTACCACAATATGTGCAAGTGAATTTAGAACCAGTGGTAGTTGAAACTGTGTTGACATGCTTGTTTGGTTTCTTGGAAAAACTATAAGTGAAAGCATGGTGATAGTCGTATTTCTTTCGTGCTTTCTGATTTTTAGTCCTTTTAGGTATATGCTTAGCATTAGGATTAAACGGGCTTTGTCACAGGTATTGCCTGTTTGCCTAACTTGATTTCTAATTTTTTAGAAACCGCAACAGACTCTTCATATTTGGCAGTCATATTTGAGAGTCTTTATTCTGTGACTAAGTGCTTCTTCTTCTCTATGTCATATAGCTCTTGTATTTTGACATAGTCTCTTTCTTTCTTATCAACCTTGAAGATAGCCTCATGATAGTCTACCTTGAGTTTGGCTATCTCTTCCATGTTACCGGTAGTGGACGTCTCTTTAATATCTTTAATAAGACTGGATAGTCTAGCTATCTCGGTTGTGTATGCCTTAATCTCTTTTTGAGATTGCTTATACTTGTTAAGCGCAGTTCTGTGTTCTTCAAGTAATTCGCTAAAGACATTTTCTAATTCATCGAAAGTAAAGTCATCATACAAAGGGTTTAAGGATACCTTATCAAAAGCCATAAGACAGACATTGGCATTTCTGCAAGGTCTGTCTTCTTCCTCTGTGTCACTGACATCACTTTTATGCCAGATGCTTGTGTTAGCATACTTTCTACTGGTTGTTGCTTTTCTGCTTGATCTTGATCTATCGTATGGACTGCTTTTCTTCGAAGTTGGACAGTCCTTCTTCATGTGCCCTGATTTCTTGCATCCAAAGCATATTATTTCATCTTCATTGCTTTCTTGGATATCTCTCTTCCTTCTATTTGATTTCTCAAACTCTAGAAATTTCTTGAAGTTTTTCACTAGTTGGGCTTGTTCATCACCACTTGATGATTCTTCCTCAGAATCATTGCATGTAGATTTTTTGGCTTAAGCTTTGAAGGCAATAGACTTTTATTTTGGGGTTGCTTCTTCAAACTCTTGCAGATCAAGCTCATGGGTCATGAGCTTACCCATCAGTATTTCTAGAGACATGGTGGTGAGATCGTTTCCTTCAATGATTGCTGTTGTCTTTGGGTTCCAGTTCTTGGTTAGAGCCCGTAGCACTTTTCTGATCTTCTCATGATTACTGTAATCCTTACCAAGAGATTGCAAGTGATTAGTAATATCAAGGAAATGTGTAAACATCTGTGTAATTGACTCACTGGATTTCATCTTAAAAGATTCATACTCCTGTGTTAGTCTTCTGATTTTGGATTTTTTCACTTGGGAAGTACCTTCATGAGTTACCTCAAGAAGTTTCTAAATCTCGTGAGACGTTTTACAGGTTGAAACTCTGTTGAATTCCGTTTTGTCAATTGCACAGAACAGTATATTGATGGCACGAGCATCTAGACTAGCCTTGCTTTTTCAGCCTCTGTATATTTGTCATGAGGCTTGTCTACAAGCTGGCCATCAACCAATGTAGGTGCTAATTTCTTATAACCGTCACCAACTATAGACCAAAGATCAAATTCAAGATATTTTAAGAAGAAAGTCATCAGTGTTTTTCAGTAGGTATAATTTGTACCATCAAATAGTGGGGGTCTATTTGTGGATTGTCCTTCACCGTTGAATATTGATTTCACGGCTGCCATATATACTCTCCGAGGTTTGTTATATTAGAATATAACCTGCTCTAATACCAATTGTAGGACTACTGAGCACCTCTAGAGGGGGTGGTGAATAGAGTGAGTACGAGTGCAGTAGAAAATAATCACCAATTTTAAAAAAATTATAAACAGATAGCTATGGCAGTAAATAAGAGATAGTAAATAAATAAAGCAAGAGATAGAGAGATCAAACTCAGTGACACAGTGATATATACTGGTATCCCTCTGAGAGGACTAATCCAATCTCGAGTACTCTTGCTCGATGTTAATCCACTAAGGCATAAGCTAATTGAGAGCTTGCAGTCTCTTATAACATCGTGCTTGGTGACAAGTGCACGACCAACTTCACAACACCGTGCTTGGTGACGAGCGCACGACCGGCTCCATAACAAGGATAATTGCTGTACTTTGAACAACCTCTTTACAACTCTTGAGAACCAAAAGACTCTAGATCGAAATAGATATTACTGGCTTTTGGCTAAGAGTAGTGTAGGTGTGATATGAAAACTTTTGATCGGGTGAAAAAACTTATTGAATAGAGAAAAGAAGATGAAGAATGAATGAGTGATTTAAAATAAAAAACTTCTATTTATAGGTATTTTCTGGGACCGAACTCGGGTAGAGTTCTGGCAGAGTTCTGATGCAAAGATTTCGCATATGAATGTTGCATGCAGATTTGGAGGCAATAAATATTTGAATTTAAACAGACCGAACTCGGATAGAGTTCGGACCGAACTCGGGCCGAACTCGGTTTGAGTTCTGTCTAGGAAAATATATAACATTTGTCAAATTCTATTACAAAAATGAAATTGAACTTTTTGGTGGATAGAATATGAATAGGTAGGCTTTATGGAAAAGTGGACTAAGATTAACCTAAGCCAGTATTACATAGTCGATCTTATAATTTATGAGCTAGACTCAAAAGATAAAATACATAATAAATTGTAAAATGACTCAGACTGGATTCCAGAGAGAATAAACTTCAGACTGATGATTTACGTGCTTGATGATGCAGTACTACGCTTGTTGATATTGATTTCGCACATCCTGAAATGATTAGCAGCAGTTCGTATATTTTGTGTATTGACTTAAGTTCATATCGATTATTAAAATCGGATGTGACCATGGAATGGGCCAACACACGTATCACCACTGTGCTTTGGCTTCAACACCTTTTGTGTGCAGTCGGGCTTCCCGGGGGCATGTGTTCCCTGTCTCGCTGGGCCGCATGTGCTCATATGACTGAGCCATATGTGCCCTCTCCATATATGGTCCGTATGGGCTCTGTCTGACTAGGCCGCATATGTGTCACCTGATTTGAGCCGTATGTGCTTTTTCCATACCTGCGCCGTATAGGCTCTGCTTGACTAGGCCGCATATGTGTTTTCCGATTTGAGCCGCATGCACTCTGTTCATAACCAGGCCGCATAAGCACTGCCCGACTAGGCCGCATATGCATCACCTGATTTGAGCTGCATGTGCTCTTTTTATAACCAGGCCGCATAGGCTTTGCCTGATTGGACTGCATAGTTAAAAAGGAACCTATTCCCTTTATTTTCTTCTAATTATTTTCTTTCTTTGACCTTTGTAGTGACTTTGCCTACAGCTCCTTCGGGGGAGGTTTTGATAGGGTATGCTCAGGCCGCTCTAGGTGTCAGATTTGACTACATAGTCGAGGATGTGTTGACTCAAATTACCCGAGTTCAATCTGAGGCCAGGTTGAAGGAGATCCGGAGCTAGTCATATTTTTATTTACTTGGTATGATGAACTCCGAGATACTGGACGGTGTTCATTTGAAGCCTATGTTTTTGTTCGGGGATGCCCTGACCATCTCGGACCCGCGCATAATAGAGGTATCCGAGAACTGGGATTTTTTTCCCATGAGGTAGCAATTTACATACCCCAGATGAAACACCACTTCCCTTTATCAGGGTTCAATATGGTGTCCATTGAGAGAAAAATGCCAGGTCTCGTAACTCAGGATCAGCAGGGAGTTTTTGTAGGCCACATCCGCTATAATAAACATGCGCGGACAGTGATCTCGGTC
Organism: Iris pallida; assembly: GCA_029216955.1. Classification (NCBI taxonomy): domain Eukaryota; kingdom Viridiplantae; phylum Streptophyta; class Magnoliopsida; order Asparagales; family Iridaceae; genus Iris; species Iris pallida. The sequence goes on from JANAVB010017198.1 coordinate 5,216,752, forward strand.
AAGAAGACAATCAGCTATTCCGTTGTTGGACAGGCCCCCGACAGTTTCATCCATGAACTGAAGCCCAATATCCAATTTTTTAAGGCTGACACTTTCTTGAATCAGATTGCTCGTAAAGGGTCATACCCCGCAGGTAAGTTGTCGCTGCTGAACTGGGTGCATCGTTCCCCTCCGTGGGTTAACCTGACAACCTGGATCCTAACAGAATATAAGGATACTCTATAGCGGATCGGCCTCTACTACACCATAAGGGGCACCTATTACGATTTATCTATGGACCCAAAGCTATTCATAGCCCTCCTCGAGATGTATAACTGTCGTATGGGGACCTTCTTTACTCCTGGTGGAGAGATGGGGCTCACTCTCCACGAGATGCACGATATTTCCAAGTTGCCCTGGGGAGACGAGGTTTACGAGGAGTATACCCCATCCAATGAAGAATTTGAAAAACTAGACCGACGGTTCCCCGGGTTCCTTGCTGTATACAGGGAAGTACTATGTCATCATAGCAGCTGTCAGCAGATGTCCAAGAAGAAGGATAAAAGCTCTGAAGGGCACCTTCCCTATAGCAAAGCTTGGATTAGTTACTTATTCAACCTTGGAGCCTCAGGCCGGGTCGTCCCTCGGAGCCCTCAGACTCAGAAGGGGGTGGATGCTCAGGTGCGAGACACCAAGCGGGACAGAGCTACAGGTGACAGATTCGGGAGCTTGGCCAACACCTTCAGTTACTTCTATCATGATACCCAACCTTTGTCCGATAAAGATATCCTGGTTGGGTTCCTAATGATATGGGTGAGGACCTGTGTGGTTTCAGGGGGCTCCGGTTCTATTGAGAGAATCACCCACAATCTGATCCTTCCTACAGTCAAGCTAGTTTTCGGAGGCAGGCTGGCTCTTCTCCTAGCTATGGTGTGCAGCATTTATCGAGGTCTTCGTACTTTTATGATGAAAGTTATTACTTATGATACCACGAAGGCCTTTAACAGGATTGAGCTGCCTTACCATTATCTGATGGGATGGCTGCTGATGCACTGCCCCTCTTTGATGCGGCCTGGCCTCGAGGGTAATGTGACGAGTGGCGATGCCTTTATCTATCAGTACCGAGACATACCTTGGACCTGTACTACTGTACCCGACTATCGAGCTGCGCTCGCACGGCAGGACAAATATTTCTTTTTTGTGTCGGTCCTATCTTTTACCGACGAAGAAATGGGTCGCCTGTATCAGGATAGTGCTATTGCTTCTCAGATCCTGCATAAGAAGATGTTTCGATGGTTGCAGAATATTCGCCCTTCACATCTAGTATACCACAACTGTAATATCGTTTTCCTAGAGCCTTACTTACCCAGCCGATACTCTCGGCAATTCGGGTATAATCAATTATTCTTGGACAACCCCAGTCCCTACCTGGGTTTTGAGGACAGTGTCCTGGATGGCGTTCGGGCCTGGCATCACTACTCTGCGATCCATACCCATGCCAACTTCTACCTGCCAGACGATAAGACTTTCGGGCACATTTTATACATGGTGTGCCTTCATCATGTATCTGTAAATGGACCCCCAACGGCTTTGATCCAAATACCAGTTTTATTACTGGCACTAAACTGGAGGAACGAGACTAGGAGTCTCGTAAAAGGACAAAGAGGGGGAAGGTGAAGGCTTCCGACTCCGGTTTAACTAGCACAGAGGCGAAGAATGACTCTGATGATCCGCTGCTCCCTACAACTCCTCTGGCGGCGCGCTCGCCCTCTCCTGCACCAAGTCCTTTGTGTAAGCAGAACAAACATGGTCCCTCCGCTACCGACATACCTCATTCTAAGAAGCGGGTCGCGATTAAGGTCCATGGGCCTGTCGTCGAGGAAGGGAACAGTGATGCCGAGGCCAACTCGGGGGTAAGCTCTTTTATGACAAACCCCAGTGTTACTCTTGGGACATTATCTGAATGTTCCTATTTGTAGGCATCAGAGAGAATGAACCCTTCGCGCACAGATGTTGCTCCTAAGCTTCTCTTTTTGGTACCGACTACGGACACCCTGGTCAGGGAAGGTGCCAGCCTTACGGGACCTGATCTTGAGATTGCAAGGTCTCAACAGACTGGTACCGATACAGCTACATCTCTTTCTCGAGCAACTGGGGCTGGAGAGGCAGACGTAGGCGGCTCGAGTACTGTCATTGAAGTTACAGAGGATGTGGGGGTAACAGGAGGAGTTATGATTACTCTGAGTGAGCCCCAGTCTCTGTCGCCCTCCACTGGTAAGCTATGTCATATTCTTACTAATGAGGAGATTTTTTTGCTCCAACTCCATATCTTTCGAGTCAAGCTGATTGTTGGTTGTTTTGGATCTATAGGGCCTGCCTCCTTACTGTCGATGGCGGATATGGTCGCAGAGGAAGGGATAGAGGAGGACACCGGGGTTAACCTTTTACACAGAAAAAGTGTACCTCCTTCCTTTTCGGCTCAAGTCAAGGGACCCTCCACTGAATTGAGTATGGCGGTGTACATCATGGAGACGTTGGTCACAGAGGTTGTGGTTCCTCTGCCCGTATCAGTGGAAGCGGGGTCGGTTGATGCTGCCCCTTCCCCGGAAATCAAACTTTTTGAGTTGCCTAGTCTCCGACTCCTCCGTGCCGCAGAGGAAGAGATTGCTGCTGCGCGAGAATCTCATCGCTCGAAGTTTGCTTCTCTTTTCACCGGGTCGTCAAGCTATGATGTGCCGCCTTCCCAAACACCTTCAGCTCTCTCGTCTACTATTCCTTTGATGCCCTCTTCTTTGGAGAACATGGACGAATCGTCAAAGAATATAATCAAGAGCTTTTACTGCCACTTAAGAGGGGGGTCGATGCTGTTTTATAGAGAGGAACGTCATTTACCGTGGCCCGTCATTGTGTCCGCAGCCAAGTTGAACTATTGAGGATGTTTTCGGGTAGAGAAGGGATGGCTGATTTTTTGAGCATAAACTGGTAGAGGCTGATCAGCGCCTGGCCTAACTGCAAAAACTATGGCAAGTTGACATGCCCCTTGCAGTGGACCAGGAGCGTACATTCCTTCTAACGGCCTTGGAGAAGGTGAAGGGCGTACGGGAGATGACCAAACCTGCTTTAGAGAAAGACCTTCAAAAACTGTCTCTAAAGTACGATAAGTTAAGCCGTAAGGGGGAGGATTGCTTGACTCGGGAGGAGGCGACGACTTGCGCGATTGCCGAGACCAATGAGTAGATCCTACAACTCCAGGCTAAGCTGGCGTCCCTTGAGACTGAGCTCTAAGCTACCCGTCGAGAGAGATAGAGAGAGCTGATTTGTGAAGACACCAATAAGGTCACATGTGCCTCTGCTGCTCTGGAGGGTACGCTGAAGAAAGTAGAGGACAATTGGTAGGCTCATGCATATCTTGACGATGCTGCAAAGCTGATCCAGGAAGCTGAACGTCGAACCGAACTGAAGATCGACCGCTCCATGGCGCAGCTTGAGGCGATACTCACTGAATTGTGTGTTGCTGATGAGCAGATGTAATTGTAGTGGGTCTTCCACCTCTTTTTTTGGGATGTAGTCCTATGAATAAAAGTGTACTTTGACATCATTCTTTGCTTATGACATCTGAATAAGAGTATTTATTAACTTCATTCTTTGCTTATGAGATCTGGGGTGCTCGTGCTAGAGGGTCTAATACAGCATTTGTGATCGGCAGTGGACATCCCACTGGGGGACTTTTGTGGACCTATTACCCTTTTATGCACCTGTGGTGCGAGTAATAGATTTGAACGATTTTTGGGGACCTATTACTTTTTTGTGCACCGGTAGTACGAGTAATAGATTTGAATAATTTTTGTGGACCTATTACCCTTTTATGCACCGGTAGTACGAGTAATAGATTTTGAAATAAAACCTAATAGAGGAAATATGGACGTGATATGTTCTGTGGCCTTAACATTGTGACTTTATCCCAGATTCGGTACATGTGTTAAGTTAGGAGATTATCTATATCAGAGGTAATGTGGATGCGATATACGACAATCAAAACCAGGAAGTTTACTCAGAAGCGACAAAAAGAACCTGGCAGACTCCGGCGGGATGAAGCATTAGAGTAGAAGTTCAGAGGTATCAGTATACATGACTTGTCACCCAGGAAGATGCAATGTGAATCCCCTCGGAGCTAGTAGAGTGTAAGTTCAGAGATACTTGGTGTACATAACTCGACAGTCTAGAAGATTTAGTACAAACATGTCTTTAAGTATAGTACTTTTTCAAGAACTTGCCGTTTATGGGCATCATAAGCAAGTCTCCATTTTGTTTTGCGAGCCGGTATACGCCGTTGGAGAATACGGACTCGATGACAAATGGGCCCTCCCATTTGGGCTGGAATTTTTCGGCGGTTTTGTGTGTCATGACCATCGGTCTGCGAACGGCCAAGACGAGATCGCCTACCTGGAATGTTCTCTGCTTGACTTTCTTTTTGAAGGCTCGAGAGATGCGTGCTTGATAGAGATCGATGATTTGTTGAGCTTGTAAACGCTTCTCGTCTAGTGCTTCCAGTTCTTGTAGCCATCGTCGATAGTAATCGTTCGACGTCAACCGGTAAGTAAGGGCCATGCAAAGCGAGGGGATCTAGGTCTCCAATGGGAGAACTGCCTTGCTTCCATAAACCAGAGAGAACATTGTATTTTCTGTAGCCGTCCGAATTGTAGTACGGTACGCCCATAAGCATTTGCCCATCTTTTCATTCCAGTCACGCTTGTTTGAAGACACGAACGTTTTAAGTAGCTTGATTATGGTCTTGTTAAAAGCTTCAGCCAGACCGTTAGCCAATGGGTTGTATGCCGTTGAAGCTATGTTCTGAATCCAATTTTTGTCGCAAAATTGATAGAAAGCATGGCTTGCGAACTGCGGACCATTGTCGTGAATAATGCTCCGGGGTAGTCCAAAACGGTAGATGACGTGATGTTTTACAAAACTAATCACGTTTGATGTCTTTACCTCTGTAAGTGGAACAACTTTCGCCCACTTGGAGAAGTAATCGATGATTGCAAGTATAAACCGGTGTCCCTTGGATGACAGCGGGGTGATTGGGCCGATAATGTCCATTCCCCATGCTTCAATGGCCAAGAGGCCACTGTTGGGTACAAGAATTCGGATGGTTGATGTATGAAATCTGTGTGGGTCTGACAAGCCCTATAATTCTTTGCATAATCGACCGCATCTGCTACCATCGTAGTCCAGTAATAGCCCATCCGGCGGAGACGGTCTTACAACTTCGGGCCAGGTTGGTGAGCCCCGCAAACGCCATCGTGAGCCTCGCGTAGGGCTTATTTGTCTTCTTCATTTGATAGACAGCACATCAGTAGTCCATCGTAGGATCGTCGATATAGCATTTTTGTTTCTGTATCATAAAAGAATCTGAGAGAACGCCTTCTGATTGAAGTTGCTTGTTTCACATTCTCCGACAGAATTCCGTAGACTGTAAAGTCGATGAACATGAGTCTCTAGTCTTGTATGTCATTGATTATCTGGGTGGAGTAACTCGTACCTAGTTGAACGTTATTTTTAGTACAGACCAGCACATGGCCTATCACGTCGACTAGATGATGAGCATGATTTAGAATTGCCAAAGAAGCGGCGAGGCCTATGTTTGCAAAGAACAAAAATGTCTTATTACAAACTTAGAAAAGAGTACAAGAGTATAATTAATTTTTGGGGAAGTACAACTATAGGAATCTGATTAGAAGACGATCACTTTATCCCTTGGACGATGTGATATCGAAGACATAAGCCTCTGGAGGATGCAACCGTAGAAGCATAAAAATTTTCAGTAATGAAGCCTTATGCGCCCAAGCCAATGAGAATATATGCGCCCAGCCAGTGAAGCTCTATGCGCCCAGCCAGTGAAGCTCTATGCGCCCAAGACAAGCTCCCCCGAAAGGAGGGCGCATAGCCTGAAACAGGGCTATGCATCCAATCCTGACTCAGTCAAAGCCATGATCAAAACATGCACCGAAGCGTACGACCACGTCAGTCTCCATGAGCAATCGTGCACCGAAGCATGCGGCTACGTCAGCACCACGATCAACCCACGACTACGTAGCCTGCATACGCCTACATCCTATGTGCCCAAAGCAGGACTATGTGCCCACATAAAAATCAGTGTGTTTCCTCATGTGGGCGCATAACATCATTCCACCTCAGAAACATCCCTCTTCAAAAGACAGAACGAAGAGCATTTTCAAGAGCTAAATTGCTGCACTTCTTGCCAGTGAGCCGAGAGTTAGCAATTTTCTTAGATTTTCTCCCACTTTTATAATCGAAGTGTCAACGGAGTAAAGGAGCAACTGTCGCTCGATCTCCATCGTCCCATTCCCCAGAATTGTTTTTGCACTCGAGGATCCTCAGCACAGGATCTCTCAGGCGTACTCGATTTATGTTGTCTTGCGCCAATAAAAAAAAAGACAGTGTTTCTTCTTCTTTTTGTGTGTGTCCACAAAAATGGCGACTCTGCTGGGGACTATCTTTTTCTCTGACGAGAAGGTGGTGACGCAATTCGATACTGACAAAGTGGAGAGCACTCAGAAGATGCTGATCGTAAAGTTTGATCAGCAGGCGTTCGAAGAGATGCTCTCGAGGGATAGCTCTACTCCCTCAAAATCAGCGAAGCCAAACAAGTCTCACAAGACTTGGCTTCCGAAGGCTCGCTGTGCATATCCTGCTAGTGCCATAGCAGATATGCAATTGGAGGACTCTGTCACGTGGGCGCATGACTCTGCCACAGAAGCTCCCCAAATGAAGAAGGCTCATACCGTTCCGGGCTCTACTAGCCTAGCGACTTCTTTCCTGTGCAACCAACAACAGAGTGTTCGACGCTCGAGATTTGGTAGAGAAAAGCACTATAATGCCAAGAATCGGGGTGTTCGACACTCTGGAAAAATCCAGCAAGGCTCACAAATGAAGGAGGCGAAGTTGGAAGAAAACAACGCTGCTCCATCCATCATACTTCCAAAGCTATGCACCCAAGGGGGTGTTTGGGGACATAACTCTAATTAGGAGGCTTCTGTCTTTGACAGATTGGGCATCCAGGGTCATGCGCCCAAGGCTATGCGCCCAGGCTCTTTTGATCCATACTATGCACCCACATCAAGGAGGCTCAGACATGCTGCCAAGAAGCATGCGCTCAAGGCCAGTCTCTAAGGCCTATGCGCCCACAGCAAAAAGACAGGCCCCAACGCGTATAGCACGGGGCTGTCTTTATGGAAATCACATAACTTAGGTGTGGGGGTTGCCCCTGCACATGAGCTAAGTCTGGATGTGCCAACTCTCCTTACGAACCCGCATGCAAAGCTCGGCGATGCATACAACATGGGTTGTAAGGCAAAACTCCCTTCTGCTGACTTGTACGACATGATAAATCATAAGCGTAAAGCAAAGGAGGACATAACAATCCATAGTGCACATCCGTGCACCAGTATTGTTATCAACTGTTGCTGCTCCAAGGAAACAAGGGTGCCTCAGAGAAAGTCCGTGTTTTGACGGCTGCATTTCTCTAACGATGAAAAGCTGCTATGTGTCTCATCCAACATGGCTTCATGGGGTCCTCCTTACGGAAGCCCCAATCAAAGACGGTGGACCACAAACCCAACTTTCTCTCTTATTTTCATGTGAAGAAGAAGACGAAGTCTACGAACAGATGGCCAGCAGGCTGTCACATCTGAGGGAGTCTATATGGGCACTCGGTCAAAGACGAGATTCCGTACAGATGACGAAGACTCCCAAACTGGGGGTAGTATTCCCTTAGAGTCTGAAGCGGATGACCTTCACACTGGGGGTAGCCTTCCAGAGGACGACGATCTCTCCGAGTCTGATGGTGACTATCTACCTCCTCTACCTGAAGACGAGGAACTTGTCCACTCAGAGACAGACAATATCAGCACCAGTTGTACTGTTTCCTCTGTTCATCCTCGCATGTTATCTATATACATGGCAAACAGAGAAAGAGCTAAAAAGGTTAGTGAACAGACCAGCAAACGGCTAGAGGGTCTTGAAACAGCATTCGCCAATATTACTGATATGGTTAACAGTATCATGGCGGTCCAAGCTGCTGGGGCGGTCCCTCCACCTCAACAAAATGTCTCGGCTCACACTAGTCCGGCTTATAGCAATAACCCACCTTCGCTACAAAAGGAGTATCATTCCGTTGCACCTCTTTCAAATCTTGCAAATGCTAGGGGTGGTCCTTCGCCAACGACGCCTGACAACCGTTCAGCAGCCTTTTCCCAATACCTGCTCAATCAACAGGATGTAATTGATTCCCTGGTTACCCGTCTCAACACCATCTCATATAAGGACAAGCTCCAGAAGATGGTTATATCTCAACCTTATCCCCCTGAGTGGGAGAATGTTACTTGCCCTCCTAACTACAAGCCGCTGACGCTGAATTCATTTGACGGGTTGACTTCTCCTCGTCAACACATGACTTACTTCAACACACAGACTTTACACTTACCCAGGGTTGATCCATTCTTGTCAAAGCTGTTTATTAGCACCTTGCAGGGGGTAGCTTTCGAATGGTTCTACAGTCTGTCTGACGGTTGCATCAACTCTTTTAAAGACTTGGAGAGGTTGTTTCTCAATAGGTTTTATGAGAGTGGCATGCATGTTCGTATGTCCACCCTCATCGAGACCAAGCAAAGGAGGACTGAGTTTGTCATCGCCTTTATCAAACGCTTCAGGCGGCTAGCACTAAAGATGCCCTTCGGCATACCAGATTCAGAACTTATGGATACTTGTCGACATAACTTCCTTCCTACAGTGAAGTTCTGTCTAGGTATACATAAGTATGATACGTGGCCCTCTTTCATTGGGACCGCTGATGCTGCTGAAAATGACGTCCCTAATCTGGAACTACTAGGGTTGAAAATACCTAAATCTGAAGCCAAGGGCAAGCATCCTCAAACTATCCCTGTCCGTGAGGGTAAAGGGAAAGACGTCCTGAAGGTCGACACATCCAAAGGATCTTCCAATTCTCAGGGCGCCTCCGACAAGCCTAAGGAGACCTACATTGACGAAGGGTAATGAACTGACATTGCCTCCACCACGACGTCCTGCGAGGCGAACCAGCTCAATGATCCCATGTACTGTCTTTATCATCACTACGTGCATCATTCCACCAAGGACTGCATCGTCCTGAAGAAGAAGATACAACAGCTTATCGACAGGCAAGTGATCAAACTCAAAGCTGAAGACAAGGTCGTATCTTCTAACATAATCTCTCTTCAGTTTGGTGACTTTCCTACCACAGAAGTCCTAGACGGCGTGGTCCCGATTCCTAAGGCAATAATGGAATTCGTCAACCTACCGCCAGCTCGCAACTTAACCTTGGTGCCACTCACGACTGAACATGGTGAGATCATGTAGGTCCATCCGGACCTTGTGTAAGAAGTGACGTAGGGGGTAGTACCTCCCAAAGCAAAAAGGGACAAGAAATACAAGTCATGCCATATGGTATCCTCTTTCATCTACGAGGTTCTATCTGGCGAGACGCGATCGGAGAAGACTTATTTTCGGACATAGGATCTCGCACAAGAAGAAGCAGTACCTTCTCAAGATCCTACTACCCCCACAAGCTCAGAAGCCGGCCCGTGTAAGCCTTCAACTACGAACAAAACCAAGCAGAAGGAGACACAGTTTGATAAGTCTTTGAAGGCGTCAGCTCTCGAGGGCATGGATCGGCCCTACAACTTTGACATACTGGCATAGCTAGCCAATACACCTGCCAGGTTGTCTCTGTTCGATCTGTTGTGACTCTCCAGAGAAATGCGAAAGGCCTTAAGTGAGACATTACTACATGCTGACTCTTACCTCGCTGAAGTCAAAGCCTCCGCTGAAGACCCTATCTTCTGTCCTCACTGCCACAGTACTATAGAAGTGGTGCCCAACATCACCTTTTCACATGAGGACATGTTACTCAAAAATAATCGTCATAATAGACCCCTGTACTATACAGGGTATATCGGGGCGATCAAGGTGGACCGCATGCACATCGATCCAGGATCCTCCCTCAGCATCATTCCTAGAAGTTTGCTTCAAATTATGGGGATCTTTCTGCATAAGCTATCTGCAACCAACACAACTATCATGGCTTTCAATGCTGGTCGAAGCCACCCGCTGGGCAAGATCCGTCTCAAGTGTCAGATCGGTGATCTCCGAACGGAGGTTTCCTGCTATGTGATTGATGCCAATGTATCCTACAACGTCTTGTTGAGACGTCCATGGATACACGAGAACATGATCATTCCTTTCACACTTCACCAGTGTTTCAAGTACATCAACAACGATGGTGTCGTGAAGACGGAGTTTGCCGATGTCGATCCTTTTAAGGGCATCGAGGCCTACTACGGAGATTCGGTACTTTATCAATCTTAGCCCTCCAAGGATGACGACAACGAAGCTGACAATGAAGCTGAAGCAAGTTCATCCTCCAATAATGGTCCCCTAATTATCCGAGTCAAAGGACGTACTACTCCAAAAAGTACTCCGAAGCCTCTCACAATCTGGATGAAAAAGAAGAACCCTGACAAGGTCAAACCATTGACCATCACTCTCAGCAATATACCCCGAGAGGAACCTGCTGATGTCTATCCTTCCAATCCTGAAGAATTACCCTATGTGGTGAACTTGGCCAAGATCGTGGCTCCTCTTCCAGATGACGATCCTCTCAATGAGTATATCAATATTCATAATAAAGTACCTTCCGCGGATGATGTTATCCCTGAAGAAGAACTTGCATATTTTTTTAGTAAAGGTTTTTGAATTACCCCGATGTCTATCAATCTGTAAACCACTACATAGATACGATATACGCTCTAGAGCACGACATAGGACCACACCTCTGTATGCCGGTCACGATGCCTCACCTGCGGGAAAACGTTTACCCAGAAGATATCCACTACTTCATCGTTCCAGCCAGAAAGAAGGATAAAGAACTAATCATCTTCGGTCGTATAATTGGCAAGAGAAAGTTCGTTCCAGACTCTACTTCTCCCAAGCACAACACGAAAGCTGACTATGACTCTGGAAAAATACAACTTTTCTGATATAGTTGGCAGGCCAAGAATATCATCCAGAACATGGGATATGACATCAAAAGTGACCAGGGGATAACTTACGGCCGGGGACGATGATTGCCAATACGACACTTTGCTCCTCCCTACAAACCCGAGAACTACTATCAACGAAACAGTGTTGGTTTGGGCTATGTCACTCCTCCAACAACTCCCGAAAGATCAGATGATGAAGCAGAACATTGTTCTCATTCTTCTGACTCCTTCCTCTGGGACTCAGACTCCAACATTGGCGACATATTCAAAGCAACTCTGTCCGTTAATATGGTTTTCGTTGACCAAATCGTGGATGATGTCCAATCGATCGGGCTTGAATAATGGGCTCAAATGATGGATACTAGGTGGGAGCTGCGTTTCGAACAACGTGAACCACCTACCGAAGATGAAGTCATCCAAGTCAATTTAGAAGATGGATCACCTTTTAAACCAATCTACATCAGCAAAAGTCTATCTGACGATGAACGCCAATCTCTTATACAACTTATAAGAGAATACATCGACGTCTTTACATGGAGCTATGAAGACATGCCAGGCCTGGATCCTAAAGTCGCCATGCACCGCCTGAATATTTCGTCTAAAGCTAAGCCAGTGAAGCAGTAATAATGACGATTCCGACCAGATGTCATAGAGGCCATCGAAAATGAAGTCAAGAAGCTCATTGCCAGTAGATTCATTCGCGAAGAACAACACCCTGACTGGGTTATCAACATCGTTCCAGTCATGAAAAAGAACGGTAAAGTTCGAGACTGTATCGATTACCATAAATTAAACTCTGCATGCCCGTAGGATGAGTTCCCTCTACCGATCACCGACGTAATGATCGACAATACTTGCAGCTTCGAGCGAATATCCTTCATGGATGGGTTCTCAGGCTACAACCAGATCAAGATGTTCTCCAATGATAAGAAGTACACATCTTTTTGAACATCGTTGGGGGTATACTGCTATACGGTGATGCCCTTCGGATTAAAAAATGCAGGGGCGACATACCAGCGAGCCATGAACACAATTTTTTACGATCATTTGCACAAAATAGTAGAGTGCTACATAGACGATATTGCAGTAAAAATTCGTCTCAAAGGCAACCACCTCCAAGACTTGAGAACGGTATTCGAACTAATGCGTGCACACCAACTCAAGATGAATCCAACCAAATTTTTTCTGGGAGTCTCCAGCGGCAAGTTCCTTGGTTTTGTTATCAGTTCAAAGGGTATACATCTTGAACCGGAGAAAGTGAAGGCTATCCTCGATATGCATCCTCCAAGAAACCTCAAAGAGCTACGAGGACTGCAAGGTAGGCTAGCCTACAACTGACGATTCATTTTGAAACTTTCTGAATGGTGTCAACCATTCACTCAGCTCATAAAGAAAGGTGTATCTTTCGTGTGGACTGAACAATGTCAACGCACATTCGACGACATCAAGGTGTATCTTACAAGCCCCCCAGTATTGGTAGCTCTAATAATGGGAAGCCTTTCTTACTATATGTCCACGCTATGGACCATTCTCTTGGCGCCCTATTAGCTCAGAAGAATGAAGGCGGCCATGAACAAACAATCTACTACCTCAGCCGCACAATGGTGGGTGTCGAGCACAGATACACACCTATGGAAAAGGAATGTCTTGTACTGGTATTTTCCATCCAGAAGACACGACACTATGTGTCTGGGCAGACTATCCACATCATATCTAAAGTCAATCCTCTCAGAATACTCATGACTAAACCAGGTTCTCTCAATTCCCGTTTAGCTACATGGACAATGCTATTGAATCCATATGATATGCTCTTCGTTCCTTAGAAGGCAGTAAAAGACCAAGCATTAGCTGATTTTCTAGCAGCTCATTCGGTACCAGAATTTTTCAAACTCTACGATGAAATCCCCGATAAAGTAGTAGAGTCTAACACTGCAACTGAAGGAATTCCCATTTGACGAATGTTCTTTGACGGTGCATCAAGAACAGGACCCAAAAAAATATTGTAGCTGGAGTAGGTGTCGTGCTCGTGTCACCTAATCATCTGGTTATACATCGTGCATATTCTCTCGTGGAACTATACACCAACAACGTGGCCGAATATAATGTCATATTAATCGGCTTGTAACTGGCAAAACAACTGGGAGTTGACTATCTAGAAGCGTACGACGATTCTAAGCTAATAGTTAGTCAAGTCCGAGAGGATTATGAAGTTCATCACGAAGATCTCATCCCCTATCACATAACAACAATTGAGTTGGCATCTACTTTTGCTGGATTCTTCATCGAGCACGTGCCTCGACTACAGAATATTGAAGCAGATGCTCTAGCTGGTCTTGCTGCTTCCTTGACCGTTCCTACCAATACTCAGCAGTCGATCATAGTCTCTGATTGAGAACTATTCTGTGTGAAAGATGCCTTGCATATTCATAACAGTTATACAACAGAAACAAACATCGATATTAAAGACTGGAGATTCTCTTTCATAGACTATGCTGTATATGGAATCCTCCTCGAGGACCCGAAGGAAGCAGTGTCCATCCAAAGGCGATCCATCAGATTTTACTATGATACAGCTACCAAGATGCTGTACCGACGCTCTCACGACGGGCTACTGTTACGATGTTTATCAGACACAGAAGCCAAACATGCACTCCGGAAGCCTCACGACGAAATTTGTGGTGCACATCAACCAGGCCCCAAATTATAAGATCGCCTCAAACGAATGGATTATTATTGGCCCACGATGATAGCATATGCTGTTGAATATAAAAAAGTGTAGAGCTTGTCAGTTCCAGGCCAATTTTATTCATCAACCTTCGGAGTTTCTACACCCGACGGCAGCATCTTGGCCTTTTGAAGCCTGGGACATGGACGTCATAGGACCAATCAGCCCGCCATCCTCCAAAGGACATCGTTTCATCCTAGCCATAACCGATTACTTCTCCAAATGGACGGAAGCTATACCACTCACCGAAGTGAAGGCGTCGAACGTGATCAATTTCATCAAACATCACATTATCTACCGCTTTGGCCTACCTTGCAGGATTATCTATGATAATGGTCCACAATTCGCAAGCCATACATTCTATCGGTTCTGTGATAGGAATCGAATCCAGAACGTAGCCTCTACTGCCTACAATCCAGCTGCTAACGGGCTAGTAGAAGCTTTCAATAAAACCAATATTAAACTTCTTAAGTAGTTCGTGTCTTCAAACAAGCGCGATTGGAATGAGAAGCTCGGCGAATGTTTATGGGCCTATCGTACAACGGTCCGGACTCCAACAGGCAGTACGCCATTCTCTCTGGTTTATGTAAGCGAAGCAGTTCTTTCTCTAAAAATCCTGATTCCTTCTCTTCGAGTAGCCTTAGCCAGTAAGTTGACTATCGAAGAAAGCTACCGTCTGCAACTCCAGGAGCTCGAAGCGCTAGACGAAAAACGCTTGTTAGCTCAGCAGCGCATTGAGCTATACCAAGCACGCCTTTCCAGAGCCTTCAACAAAAAAGTGAATGAAAGAATCTTCCAAGTCGGTGATCTAGTCTTAGCAGTGAGAAGACCAATGGTCATGACGCACAAAACAAAAGAAAAATTCTAGCCTAAATGGGAAGGTCCTTTCGTCATAGAATCAGTGTATTCTAACGGTGCGTACCGACTAACCAAGCCTGATGGTGACTTGCTCATGATGCCTATCAACGGCAAATTCCTGAAGAAATACTATGTGTAACATTTTTTACATAATGTTCACATATGTTCAATCATTTAAATGTACAGTGCGGTGTTTATGTGATTCAAAAAATTATCTAACTATTATCCGTATTTCAAGAATCTTGAATACGTATTGGATAATAGGTCCTCCAAAATATTTCCCCAGTGGAATTATTCCCGTTTTTGACTCTGTCCAAACTCGATTTGACGAAAACAAGTTACGTCCCTATTATACCTCTGAATTATTTTCCGATAATTATGATTATGTTTTGCCATGTCCATATAACCTCTGAGAAAAGCATTCATCAAGGATAATCACGTCCTTATTACCTCTAAATTATCCACTCCCACCTAACGTTATATATCTTTCCACGTCCATATTACCTCTGGTTAGATATAGAACATCCTCTGCTATTACGTCCATATTACCTCTACTAGCAGCTTCGTTCAACTTATTATCTATATTTAAAAAAAACTTGAATATAAAACGGATAATAGGTCCACATCAAAATTCTCCAGCGGAATACCCACCAGAAATATCCTTGCTACGTCCATATTACCTCTAGTTCCGATATTTCACAAAACCACATTCACTTCTGAAAAGATTCTTTATTCTTTACGTCTATTAAGAGACGAAAAAAGGTACAAGAGCCGTGACGGCTGAAAAAAAAGAAAGTTACAAAAATCTACGGGATACATAGGTGGTTGATATTGTCTCTTAGAACCGCGACTTCGGCTTCAGACTTCGCGGTAGCTCAGCGCCGTGCCTCTTCTTGACGAGCGACTTCATCCTTAAGAAGGACTAGACTCAGATGCTCTCGCTCCAAGTTTGCAAGCTGTTCTTCTAAATGGGCGAAAGTGGTGGCAGTCATGGCAACCTGAGCCAAATAATCCTCCTATTGAGATGTTGATGTCACGACCCGCACCCGCTTTTCGGATACGAGACGTGTCCAAGCCAGCATACGCCGCAGAGTCGGAGGTAGAACGCTGTCATGGCCAAGATGCTCAAAATTACAAAAGAATAACATTTATTGCTCATTCATATTTCTAAGATTTATTACAACATTTATATTTAAGAAAAATATAAAGTTTTGAAAATGATACAACTGCTATCTATCTCTAGGTTTCTGTCTACAAGTACACCCGAATATCCTAATGCTAAAGAAGCCACAGCTAACCTAAAAAATGTTAGTTTTCAGTCAGGAATGGAACAAGTGCACAAATCGACAGCAATACAAAAACACAATAGAATTAACAAGACATGAAAATAACATATGAGATATGAAAACTAGAAAGTAAACTGATGACATGACAAGTTGTGAAGAAGACAAGGAAAACAAATAAAAGACAACTATCTATGTGGTTTGAAATATCCTTTTCAACATGTGAACGGCTAGGGGGTAAGTACGGCACCCTGCACATGTCGTGTGCAGCTGCTAACAGTCAAGATTAGACATATTGGGGTAGTTTTGGGTAGTCCACATGTCTACTAAGATATTTTTCCTCCCGACTACTCCGTGTGACGAGCATGTCAACAAGCAACAAGACATATGTATAAACATGAAATGAAAAGACTACTATGAATCGAAAGCAATCATAAAGTGCACTTGCCTAAGGTCCTTAGCTGGAGAAATCGATAGTACAACCACATCAGATGAGTCAATAAAGTCAACACATGCAAAAAGTCTCCGGATGCTGAAATAAACATTACCAACGTTCTCAAAATTGTCAAATTAGCTAGGATTGCCTATCCTTAAGTCCAATTCTGGACACAGGGGCAAAACGGTAATTTGGGTCAAAACGGTGTCTGTCGTTGGACCCGCTTTGCACCGAAAAGCGTGCCAAAGTCAACTGTCTCTAAAGTCGTCAAACTATATGTCAACAAGTCTGGTTTTCTGATACGAACCCAACAGTATGTCCAAAGTTGGATTCCGGCGGACCGTGCACAAAATCGCCCGTTGAGTCGGATTGTGGGGCCCACAAAATAGCGGTCCGATTCAACTGTCTCAGAATTGGACCAAACTTGGCATACAAGACCAGAAAAATAATACGGTCCTGTTGGCGCAAGTTTCATCTCGATCTGACGAGCGTGCACAATGTAATTAGGAAATTTGCACAGAGGCCGATACGGTAAATTTCGACGGATACGCATCAAATTCGTCGCGCACACGCGGCCAATTTGAATTTCGTCAAAGCCCACACATCCACGAAGCTGATACGCACCTTTCGATGCTTTCGGTTCGCGACCATATCGCCCGGATTGGCGGGACGTACGTCGTATCCAAGAATTTTATTATTTTTAAAACAGATTTTTCATGAACTTTAGGATCCGATTTCTCGACGCGTAGTCGATGAAATCGACTTCTGCGAATTGGGTTGTGGTGCCCTACATTTTTTCTAAAAGTGTGTTCAAATAGAATTTCTACTCTGGTACTAGATCGATCGAAATCGATCATCAAACGTGGATGGTTGGACTGTTATATGCCCTATTTTCGAACGAGTTTTTGATCGACTTCGTGTCGATTTTCTAGGCGATATAGTTTACCTAAAATCAAACTAATTGATGGGGATCGAAGGCGTATATATCGGGATCGTACCTGAAGAAATATTTCAAAAAATGATCGAGCAACGAGGATGAATTTTGACCACGAAGTTGGCTTCCCGCAGCAACCTGCTGCTGTCGCTGTCACGACCCGCACCCGCTTTTCGGATACGAGACGTGTCCAAGCCAGCCTACGTCGCAGAGTCGGCGGTAGAACGCTGTCAAGCCCGCAAGAAAATAAATGCTCAAAATAAACAATATTTGCTGCTCATTCACAATTCTAAATTTATTACAACATTTATAAGATTTATAATTAAAGGTATTTAAAGAAAATACAAGGCTTTACATTTATTAGAATTGATACAATGCTATCTTCTATTTCTAGGTTGACCTCAGCATACCAAGTCTTTCCCAGTGCTAAGAGTGATAGCGGCTAAACCTGAAAAATGTTGGTTTCCAGTCAGGAATGGAACAAGTACACAAACCGACGGTAATGCAAACACAATAGAATTAACAAGACATGAAAATAGCATATGGAATATGAAAGCTAGTAAGAAAACTGATGACATAGCACGATAGCGAAGTAAACAAGGAAAAAGCTAATAAAAGACATCTATCTAGGTGGTGTGAAATATCTGTTTCATCATGTGGACGGCTAGGGGGTAAATAAGGCACACTGCACGTGTCGTACGCAGCGGCTAGCATTCACGAGAGACACTGGGATAGTTCTGGGTAGTCCACATGTTTACTAAGATATTTTCCCTCCCGACTACTCCGTGTGACGAGCGTGTCAACAAGCAGCAAGATATATGTATAGACATGAAATGAAAAGACTACTATGAATCGAAAAGCAATCAGAAAGTGCACTTGCCTTTGGTCCTTTGCTGGTGAAACCGATGATACTATTTTGTCCAGATTAGTCCAGTTGGCTAGAGTGAAGGTTTTTGGAACCGCAAGAAAGATGGGAATAGGATTAGTCACTATCCATGATTATAATCGAAAGAATTTTTGTAATTAAAAACTTATCTTATTTTGGTAAATAACATCAATATTTCTGGTAATTCACTTTTAGGGATAAACCTAATTACTATAAATATACCTTAGAAGTATATTAGGCATTAAATTCTATTTAAGAAGATATTTCTCTTATAAGACTTTATATAAGCTATTAGATAGGGAAGAGCCCATTGGAAATTACCATATGCGCAAAATCCAATTAGAAACTCTTTGTAATTATCTATATTAAAATATAATTTAAACTAAATTATTACCAGCCCTAAACCATTCGTTGTACCCAAAATACGTTTTAGTTTGAAATATATATATAGATATGATGACCCATAAATGATTAAATATGCAAAATATGACACTCAAAAATGTTAAACGATTTATCAAGCCTAAAATTAACTGTTTAGTAAAAGTATAAAATAATTGCTCACGGGGCCTTGGGGCTCAGCCTATTTCAACTAAAACTAAAACACAAAATACTAATTTTGTTTCAAAATATCATTCATATAGAGAAATAGACTAGTCCAACACCATAAGTCCAAAAATATAAATTCTGGGAATTACTAATCGGGTACATTTGATGTCCACAATAGGGTTAAGTTTAATAATAATAAGTAGTATAGATTTAATACTAATAAATAAGGTACGCACATCATCCTGTAATTTGTATAGTAGATGTTAAATGAAAATTACTTAAATATTAAAATACAACTACTTAGCAATTATTGTCCCAAGGAGTACATCAAAAATTAACAAAATAAGCAAAGGTATGCTTATTATTAGTGATGGGAACGTTGTCCCCATCAGCTAACAGAGGAGAAGGAATAGGGAACTTACTTTCCTAATTTCTCCTTCAGAGAAGAAAATGAGGGGAAAGAGAGAGAGAAACTCACATGAGGGAGGGAGAGGCGGAGAGGCTCGGCACAACGTCGGCTTCGAACGGAGACGAGGTGCTTAGGCACAGCGGAGTTGCGGCCTCGGGCGAGGCTGTTCGCCATGCGGGGTTCGACCGACGCTCGACAAGACCGACACGGAGGAAGACACCGGCTATTACGGCTTCGGGGAGTGGCCAGTAACGTCGTCTCACCGCAGGGCTGCTCCGCCCGTGCGTGCGGTGCTGCTGAACCTGGGGCACGGCCACGACGTGGAGAGTGGCGGCTTTGGCGGGGCGCGCGGCCACAGGAACCCGCGGAGATGGCTTCCGCGGACCGGCGGCTCGGGAAAACGGCGGTCGGAGCGCGGCGGAGAGGCACCGGGGCAGTGGTTCGCGGAGGAGGGGAGGATCGGAGAGATTTCGCCGGCGGCGGAGACTCGTGGGTGAATCGAGTAGATCCTGGTCTGGACGACGCTGGTCGGGCGCTACCCACGGCGGACAGCGCGGTTACGGGTGGTGTTGCAGGGGACGGCGTCGGGTCCTTGGTTTATGGCCGGAATAGAGAGCTACAGTGCTCGGGTTGGCTTGCGGTGATGGAGATGTTGATGGTGGTGGCAATGGCTTGATGATGATGATAGTGATAGGGATCGAACACAGGTGGTGCGACGAGGGCCTATCGGTGGTCAGGCTGCGACATGGATGAAATAGGGATGCTAGGTTTTATGGGAAATCGGTTGATCCATATATATATATATATATCCGGCTTGCGATATACATCAATTGTGAAAGAGATTAGGAGGGCTAGATTTGAATTTGATTCATATTCGATTCAAAGAAATATGTTGTAATCGGCCAGGACTCGGGGAGTTTGAATTTACATAACTCTATCTAAGCCCTTCACAATGGGTTTCTGCAAAACTCCTCCTTCCTGGGCCAAGAGGAGTAATGATAATAGTAATAGTAATAGTAATAGTAATGCTGGTGTAACGGCAATGAAAGTAATCTTTAGTTATAGATTTAATAATTCGTATCCAAGGGTTATCAATAGTTTAAACAATATACTATTTAAATTCTTAGTCGAATATAAGTCAAAATAATATCTAATGATGTTTAAATAAATTTTTATAAAAACAAACCTTTAAAATAAATGATAGTGGTAGAACAGATAATTCTAGTTATCCAATAATTTGTAAACTATATTTCTATAATTATCAAACAATATGTATATTATACCAGTCAAAATAAAACGTAGACATAATATTTGGTAACAAAATAATCTTAATAATAAATAAATTCAAACAATATTTTTATATACTCTAAGAATCAAGTCTAACAGTAGTTAGTTCCAAGGAAGTACATTTTACAAACAAACTAACTTAGTAAATAATTTTGTCGTTCAAAATATTAGCATTCCCTTCGTATAATTAAATAAAATACGTCTTTCTCATGCGACATTTCGAAATATGTTAGAAAATATATATATATATATCTTTTGCTAAAGAAAAATAATGATAACTAATAATGATAATAATTTATATTTAATCACCAAAACAATATTATATATATACCTCAATAAAATAATAATAATAGTAGTAACGAAATTCAATAAGCCAATAATTAATTATTTATAAAATCTAAAATTTTACCATTTAAATAAAATAAATAATAATAAAAATATTTCAAAATTTTTGGAAAGGGGGGCTACAGTCGCTCTGTTACACGCGTGCGCTGCATCCGCGTAGCCTCGGCTGCGCGCGACGACGGCATGGTGGCGCGCAGGGTCGGGGCAATCCTGG